>CM070486.1:4051015-4341015 GCA_036324585.1 Champsocephalus esox | reverse complement strand
TCAGCGAGTGTGTTCTTGGGGAAACAATGCCCTTGATAAGAGATCCGCACGACTTGGGCGAGATGACAGCCATCCGTCTTAGCGTCTCTCAACAGAGCCTCAGAGGAGGAGGTGCTGCCACTCTCTCAAAACATGACTGATTGATGTCAGATGTCGAATGCAAATTGATTCACGGCTCTCGAGAGGGGCAGCGAGAGCGAGTATCGGAGGCAGACAGAGAGAGATTACAGCGGGGTCTTGTGGCGATGGTAATGAAGTCTAGTTCGACTAATAATTGCTTGCAAAACATCCTTGAAAAAGCTGTCAGGGAGAGTTGTAGAGATGAAGAAGTCGTGAAAGGCGTTGTGATGGGTCGAGACGCCGGGAAGCAGTGAGTGATTAAAAGGCCCTATAAATGCCACATGCCCCCAGAAGGAAGAGGGCGGGAGACGAAAAGACAAAAGGTAACGAAGGAGACACAAAGAGACAGTATCATTTCCTGTCTCACTTTTCTCATTTCTGTCACACTATCTGGAATGCTAGATTCAGTCCAGGAGTTCTATAAGGATGTACTTTAAAAGAGAGATGTACACTCCCCACCTCAGTGTTTCACAAGAACAACTTTCCTCCACCAGAACATCAGGTTCAACACGTATAGAACATCAATCATCTCAAGATTATTGTCCAAATACCTCTATATGTTGACGATATTGCAGGGTTGACTGATTATGCTTTTACTAAATATTGAGAAATTGGATATATAATCATCGGTAATATGGATTTACTGACTTACAAACATTACATTAATGCACACAAGGACAAACTCCTTTCTGCACATGTTCTGATTTCACAATATGCAAAAATGCATTCATAGCATTCTATTTCCATGTAAATTACTGCTTTATTTAATTTTTAATTTTATTACTATTTAAAGGTGGGGTAGGTAAGTTTGAGGAACCGGCTCGAGATCGCTAGAATTTGAAAATACACAACCGGAGAAAATCTGCCACTTCCTCACAGAGCCCCTCCTCCAACACACACGAACGCGCACATGACCAATGAGTACAATGTACTTTTTACAGTATTACGGCTTCTACAGATGACATTTTGTTATGGAGTTTTTGTCAAAGCACTTCAGATATTCATTGCTATCGGGATGTTAAGAGCATTCCATGGAATATAACAACAAGTGTATCTCGAGCCGGTTTCTGAAACTTACCTACCCCCCCTTTAACTGTATTTTATTACGGTGTAAAAATATTTTGTGTTTTATATTAGATTTCTTGTTTTTTATATTTTATGACATCAAGTCAAATTCCTAGTATGTGCGAACCTACCTGGCAATAAACCTGATTCTGATTCCGATCTGATTCTGATTCGTGGGGACACTCAAAGATTACTAGCATTCAGATCCGTAAAAACCAGCAACGACGATATTCAAGATGAAAACGATGCCTTATTTCACAACGCCAAATGTTGCTTTTGGGTATCAAGCGAACCAGGAAGGGGTTTCCTTCCCATACCTTTGTTCTTAAGACGAGTCCGGTTGTTTTGGCTTCAAGCACCTCTGAGCATCCTTCATACGAACGAATGGGGTTTCCCAACACTATAACCAGTTCTCTTTGTACGTCCACGTTGGTTATACTCAATATATTATATATAATACAAGAGCTTTCATTCTGGGGCTCCATTACTTGTATATTTGACCATTTATTCCCATGAAAGACAGACAACAACCACCAGATTGGACAATGGACTGGAGCCAGGTTTTTCCTTTAAGGTGATGTACACACACTCCGATGAGGGGAAAACACACACACACACACGAGCGGTAAACCACGACACACACGGAGCACAAAGCCCTTCAAAGGCCTTTTGTGTCCCTCCTCAATCTGACCATTGTGGCCCCCAGACAGAGCGCTGATAAGGTATGGATGGACTTATTAAGGCCAACACAAGTGGAAGCGCCGCCATGTATTCTCACCGTAAATGTAGTGCTGATGAGCAAAGTGCGGTGTGTGTGTGTGTGTGTTAGTGCGTGTCCCTTGCTGACAGTGTGTTGATTCTAAGGGCAATAGCTAGCACTAGTGAAACGGCGCTTTACTTGATGTTCAACAGGATGGTTACAACACCTGTTCCAGCAATGCAGTCGGTTAGAGGGCGGCTCGAGGACTGAGCTTCTCCTATTGAAACTAAGGACGCCTTTCTTTTTGGCATTCAACTGTATTTAGGCAAGAGTGTGTGGAGCTTCTTTCTAAAGTAGGTTTCAAGTACAGTTTCTTTATGAAAAACATGTGTACATTGTATTGCAGTGGTACAAAGCCCTTCGAAGACGGTTCTGAGTGGCTTATATTTGGCATACTTGACTTCCAGATTCATGCCAAACTTGTGATGACTAAAGCAGCAAAATGGTCCAATTCCTTCTGGTGACGACGGCTAAAAGCAGCAACAAAGAAAACGCAGATTCTGAGCTGCAATCAGCCAAGGTCGACGCCCACCAAAGCTATCCGAATCCACTTATTTGGGTTGATGGCAGCAGATAAAAGCACCGTAAACAGACGCATCTCCGCCTGCAATAACCTGACGGCCCAACTCAAATTCTAAATGGGCGGTGGTGGCGAAGTCGATCGGGACTTGGCTTGGCAACTGGAAGGTCACCAGTTCAAGTCCCGGCAAGACCAAGTGCTACCGAGGTGTCCCTGAGCAAGGCACCGTTCCCCACACTGCCGTTCAAAATGGCTGCACACTGCTCCTAACACGAGGACGGGTCAAATGCAGAGAAACCATTTCCCCACGGGGATTAATAAAAGTCCATCCATCTTAAATGTATGCAATTGTAGAAAGTACAAAAAAGTGAGGGATATTCTGTTCACCTACAAATGACTTGTGTGCCTTTAGCAGTGCTAATAATAATATGAATATATCTACTGTTCGAGATCCAATAAAATGTAATGATATGTAAAATGATCCTAAACGTATTATCCTACCTCACCACACACACACCCAAATCATAACTGTCTGTTTTCATGCTGTGCTTCTGAAATAAATGATGAGATGTGTGCGTGTGTGTGTGCGTGTGTGTATATGTGTGTATATGTGTGTGTGAGGGAGGGTGATTTGAAACAGACTGACTGCAGCCATTAAGCAAGTTCACATAAAACTCTCCCAGGCCATTTACTCAGTTAATAATCGACTTTGTCCAACAGTCACTTTTGACAACTGCAATAAATGTTAAATTTATGTCAACAAAACATATGCTGATCACCTCGTGCGGTGTGTGTCCTCGTTAAAGCCCAACCGAGGGGTGTGTGTGTGCCCGTGTGTGTTTGAAATGTGAGACGATTACATTGAGCCATAACAGCTTGCCTCGTGCAGTTCCCAACTTTTTTTTTATTACAATTTGCCGCTGGACCTTTGTGGCAGTATATCATAAATACCATAGCGCCGCATTCGGGGAAATAAAGTCCCAAGCTTCTCACCTGCTCGACTACTCAGGGTAAACAAGTCAAAAGAAAGTGATGTAGTGATACGGAAAGCTACAATAGACGAATAACTCGAGGTCTGTGCGGTGCTTTTATGGCTTTGACTCATCCAATGACTGCTTTAGCTCACACATCTCCGTGTTATACTCGACAAACAAGGAGACAGCCGTGCAGAGCCATGCTTTGATGACTTGCACTTAATTCTCATTGCCTAAATTCTATTTATCCCTCAGCAGCCGTGAGTGCCCTGCTCTCTCCTCGTCTATCCTCTCATCTTTTTCATGTTTCCCTTCTCCGTGCTCTCCGTTTGTGAGGGGAGCCATAAAACAACCCGCAACGATGTTCGTAAATAAAAGCTTTTGGAGAGAGAGAGAGAGAGAGAGAGAGAGAGAGAGAGAGAGAGAGAGAGAGAGAGAGAGAGAGAGAGGTTAAGATGGAGAGAAGAAAACACGAACAGATAAAGGGAGACAATTGATAAGAGGTGGCCAATTGAAGTTAGGATGTCTGTGATTGTGTGTCTGTGTCTGTCTGTCTGTCTGTCTGTGTGTGTGTGTGTGTGTGTGCGCACGCGCATCTCTGTGTGTGTGTGTGTTCATTAGTTCTGTTGGTCAGAAGAAACAGAGCTGATAATTGGGGATTGCTGAACAGAGATTGGACCTCAAGTAGCGGAGGGATTGGAAGCATCTAAGAGATTTGGTGAGGATCAAAAGACATGTTAAAGAAATCCTGTGTATATCTGTCCTGAGCTATAAGCTTAGCATAAAAGACCAACACATGTGAAGCTATTCCGACCCTAACTGCCATTTATTTCTATAAATAGCCCCAAGTTGAAGCTCGGTGGACTTTAGGAGGACATGTGTTACATTTCAGTTTAATACGTGTATTTCGTGCGTCCACTGTTGTAGACGGATTGTAGGTCTTATTTGGCCAAAATACTAACGCAGTTATAAATTATGAGGTCACCGACACACAAAAGACCGACCATTTTAATTTGTACTGAAAACACAAGTCAATAAAAAAAAGTTTTAAAAATGGGACAATGCACGCTGGAGGTAAGAGCCCAACCGATGGTGCATCCATTTAGGGATAAAAGCACCGTGGGGGGTAAACATGATACAAAACTCCATGTGATGGTGAACAAAAGCAAAACGATGCTGGAGGAGATTCAGTGACACTTTCGGAGATGATCTTAACGTGGCTCCTCTTATTTTGTTGTTAACTAACGAAATAAAAAGGAAGATTGAATCACGATGTAATTAAATATACCCGGAAATGACATTTAAGCACTTCCTGTTCCCTGAACTGAAAGTCAATAGTTTTCTAATGTGTTTTTGGATAAAAGACAGAATTAAGGTCTTCACAAGCTGAAGATATTTGAACGTGTTGTTCTACGACATGAAACACGTCAGTAAATACCATACTGGTGAATACAAAAATGGCGGTTACTAACAAGTGTCTAAATGACGCCCAACATTAGCCGCCTTTAGCTTAGCGGTGGTGAGGTGAAGTCATGTGACCGAGCTGTAGTTCCTTTATAGCCCAACATTAGCCACCTTTAGCTTAGCGGTGGTGACGTGAAGTCATGTGACCGAGTTGCTGTTCCTTTATAGCCCAACATTAGCCGCCTTTAGCTTAGCGGTGGTGACGTGAAGTCATGTGACCGTGCTGTAATTCCTTTATAGCCCAACATTAGCCGCCTTTAGCTTAGCGGTGGTGACGTGAAGTCATGTGACCGAGTTGCTGTTCCTTTATAGCCCAACATTAGCCGCCTTTAGCTTAGCGGTGGTAACGTGAAGTCATGTGACCGTGCTGTAATTCCTTTATAGCCCAACATTAGCCGCCTTTAGCTTAGCGGTGGTGACGTGAAGTCATGTGACTGTGCTGTAGTTCCTTTATAGCCCAACATTAGCCGCCTTTAGCTTAGCGGTGCTGACGTGAAGTCATGTGACCGAGCTGTTGTTCCTTTATAGCCCAACATTAGCCACCTTTAGCTTAGCGGTGAAGTCATGTGACCGTGCTGTAGTTCCTTTATAGCCCAACATTAGCCACCTTTAGCTTAGCGGTGAAGTCATGTGACCGTGCTGTAGTTCCTTTATAGCCCAACATTAGCCACCTTTAGCTTAGCGGTGGTGACGTGAAGTCATGTGACAGTGCTGTAGTTCCTTTATAGCCCAACATTAGCCGCCTTTAGCTTAGCGGTGGTGATGTGAAGTCATGTGACCGTGCTAGTTCCTTTATAGATTAGAGATTATCCTCCTGAATAAATCGTAAACGTTTGTTTGCAAAAAGATCCTAACCATATTGTCCATACACTACAAAAATACATCCTCCCTGTGCCAGTCTACACCAGCCCATGTCAAGAGGTACAAAACCCCCACAATAAATGTCAGAAATCCTGGCACCTCATTTGTTTGTTTTAGCTCAGTGACACACACACACACATACTGTATTATCCGTGTGTGGTTCTCACAGTCGACATGGGTCCATTTTGTGGCAGCCCAGAGAGAGAAAAAGCTCCCTTTCTGTCATTTTATCCCTGCTTTTAAGCCTCCCCCCAATTCCATTTCGCCCTCCCTCGCCCCTCTGCCTTTGCTCAATCAAAATGTATCAGGCAGGCTGGCGAAACACCGGTCTGCGTGGGCTGTTTATCCCGAGTCCTCCTGCACATATCAATGACTCGGCCCCCGCTGGCCCCCGGCAGGGAGACGTTCATATAAATTCAAGCCACACACACGAACGCCGAGGCACTCGTGTTGAGCATAGATGAGTAGCAGGGCGAGAGGGAAAGAGACAGAAGGATGGAGAGAGAGAGACAGACTGCCTTTCATTCTCACTGTGTTATTTATTATATCACCGACACCGCCACCCTGAAATTTGCCCTGAGGGCGCCTCGACAGACAGAATAAAAAAAAAGAAGAAGCTATATTACATTGAATAATAACAGTAAACACGTTTTACTTGCTTGCCAATCAGGAGCATAGACACGAGCGAAATGCTATTGAGTGGAGCGGGGAGGACGGATTTTTGAAGACTAACCCAGAAGATAGCAAGGGCTGTATAGACTAAAAGCCAATGGGATTCTTTACATTTAATTTCCGAACAATGCAGAAAATAATCTTTGTGGCAAACACACCTTCCTGATACTCGAATGTTCTGTTAAGCAGGTTAATCTCCACATATTAACACCACTGAGGCTATAAAGGAACTACAGCACGGTCACATGACTTCACGTCACCACCGCTAAGCTAAAGGCGGCTAATGTTGGGCTATAAAGGAACTACAGCACGGTCACATGACTTCACGTCACCACCGCTAAGCTAAAGGTGGCTAATGTTGGGCTATAAAGGAACTACAGCACGGTCACATGACTTCACGTCACCACCGCTAAGCTAAAGGTGGCTAATGTTGGGCTATAAAGGAACTACAGCACGGTCACATGACTTCACGTCACCACCGCTAAGCTAAAGGAGGCTAATGTTGGGCTATAAAGGAACTACAGCACGGTCACATGACTTCACGTCACCACCGCTAAGCTAAAGGCGGCTAATGTTGGGCTATAAAGGAACTACAGCACGGTCACATGACTTCATGTCACCACCACTAAGCTAAAGGCGGCTAATGTTGGGGTGATGACGTTTAGTTGTCTCATTTAGACACTTGTTTTTACAAAAATATGTTAAACTTTATTTCAAGCATATAACCCAAAACATATTCGGAAAACCGTTGACTTCCAGACGAGGGAACAGGAGGGGCTCGGACTCATTTCTGGACCATTCTTTTGTTGAGTATTTTTCTCTTTGTATATCATCTTTTAACTTTGCCCTCTTTGTACACTGTTAAATGGGTTATTTTAGGTTTGATGGACTTACTTCAGGTGAGCCACACTCATTTACAGTTGCTGCAAGCTATTATTAAGCTGTGCTAATGAGCAGATATACAGTATGTCACCTGTAATTGATGCCAACCTTTCGTAGTAGTGAGATACATCATTTCTCCCTCCTAAATCTGATCAGTGCAAACATGATAATGAGCCGTTGTGACAGCAGGCTGACTGGTTAGATTAATGATATCTGCAACCTTCATTAAAATCCAATCAGTCATGTCTCAGTTAGCCCAAGAGAAGTGTCCTAACCCACAGAGCTAATTAATGTATTGCAAGGGAAGCTAATGGCGTTACGTGTAGCTTACAGGTGCTTCAAATAGCATTGTGTGTCTCGAAAGAGAACATTTACAATACATCCTGATGCAATGCAGTTCTAACGCCGTACAGTGTACTGGATAAAGTTAACGTTTAAATGTAATTAGGTGGTGATAATATCCTCTTTCCATGTTTTAATTAACTAGTCTGCTCTGATTGGTTAGCTGGCCAGCTCTGTTGTGATTGGTCAACTGCTTAGAGATGTCCTGCCCCTTAGCCAATCACGTACAATGTGTAGGAGCACTAGCCAATCGGAGCACAAGTGGTATGTAATGATGTCACTATGTTTGTACATTTTTGGATTGTATCCTTTGCAGATCATTTACAAGCACCAAAACCTACTGTATGTATATGACGCACTACAGGAAAGGGATTACCCCCCAAAAGCATACAAATAAATAGCTGTTGGATCTATTTCCTTTGAGATCAAACACTTTTTTCTCAGCTTTGCTTATGCGCTGCTTAATGTAGTCTCATTATGAATCTAATAATGAGTCATAATTGTGTTAGCGCTTTGTACACTGTCGCTAAGATTTACATTCGCACCAATTATCACCCCGAAGCGTGATGCTACACCTACGGTTAGAAGATGCTCAGGTAATAGGAGGGGGGAATAATCTGAGGCACTTCTTAATGGTGCTTCCTGGGCAGTAAAACACTACTTCAAGATAATCCCAGTTAGAAACCCGGATTCCCCCGAAGCTTAGCAGGTGGGATTCCCTCTGTAATACCCTCAGCGTTACTCAGGAAGCCATTTCAACCTCTCGGCTCCAGCTCCACTCACTCTGAAGTGCTCTCCCCCCCCTTCCACAAATTCCTTTTTATTCAGTAAGAGGTGACAATGAAGGGAGAATATGACCCGGAGCTCACGGTTCAAAATCTGGCAGCAGAGAAACTGTAGTGGAGGAGAAACATCAAAGAAACCCGCCGTGGCAAAACACTGAGATTTCTTCTTTTGCATTTAAACTTTTCGTCTAAAGGGAGAAGGTACGGCAAGATAAATAAATACCACGATCGAACAAACGGCACAAACACAGTTTCTGAAAGTTAGTTAAAAGACACTTAACGTGTAGAACGTGTTGCTTTAAACACAGTTAACGGAGATGTGTTCTCCTATAGCTCAACAACGACAACAAAGCCCATTGAAAACCCAAGCTGTACCTGCTTTGGAAACGTAAAAGCAAACGGATGGATATACTGCAGACATAGATGTACATACACTGAACAAAAATATAAACGCAACACTTTTGTTTTTGCTCCCATTTTTCACGAGATGAACTCAAAGATCTAAAACATTTTCTACATACACAAAATAACCATTTCTCACAAATATTGTTCACAAGTCTGAAAAGATCTGTGATCGTGAGCACTTCTCCTTTGCCGAGATAATCCATCCCACCTCACAGGTGTGGCATATCAAGATGCTGATTAGACAGCATGATTATTGCACAGGTGTGCCTTAGGCTGGCCACCATAAAAGGCCACTCTGAAACGTGCAGTTTTGCTTTATTGGAGGGGTCTGGGGGGGTCCGAAAACCTTATCTGGTGTGAGGGGTAGGGGTAGGGTAATGAATCGAGTGGCCTGTGTTCGTCGTCCATTACATACGCCTGCCCATACCATAACCCCACCACGGGCCACTCGATTCACAACATTACCCTACCCCTACCCCCTCACACCAGATACTGCCTGGTTTTCGGACCCCCCCAGACCCCCCCCAATAAAGCAGAACTGCACGTTTCAGAGTGGCCTTTTATTGTGGCCAGCCTAAGGCACACCCGTGCAATACTCATGCTGTCTAATCAGCATCTTGATATGCCACACCTGTGAGGTGGGATGGATTATCTCGGCAAAGGAGAAGTGCTCACTATCACACATTCTTTCAGATTTGTAAACAATATTTGAGAGAAATGGTTATTTTGTGTAAATATAAAATGTTTTAGATCTTTGAGTTCATCTCATGACAAATGGGAGCAAAAACAAAAGTGTTGCGTTTATATTTTTGTTCAGTGTACTTATATATACATCAATCATATCTCACTAAAAGTCTAAGAAAAGTCCTTCATCACATGATGTCCTTTTTATCGTGTAACACGGTTTAGTTGAATACTGGATTCTGATTGGTGAATTTGGACGTTCCAAAAGGTGTTGATTTTCACTTACAGACCATTGCTAAGCAGAATCAGGGCAATCAGTCGACAATGGCAGTGATTAAAGACTGAAGTACTTATCCAGTACTTTATTACTTAAACGACATTTTGCTGAACATACTTTAACTTGCAGGACTCGTACCTGTCATGGAGTCTTTTTGCATTGCTTTGACTTATCTTCCAGCACTTTCTGCACATAAAGTGACATCCCCAGCCCCCCTCGCTCCTGTGTGATAACTTCTTTTGTCTCATTTTAACTTCGACCTAAAGACACTTTGAGTGAAGTGTTGCAGCGGTGGGAACAAAGACGGAGGGGAGCTTGTAAGATCACACGTACAAAGTCTTTCTGCTAAAGCCCATCTCTGAGACGAACCCCGCCTCTGTTTGCATCAAAAGACCCTGCCATCTGAAAATAGCACGTCAACATTTCTTGTTGTTTCTTTCTATTTTTTATTCTCGACAATGTTGCCGCTTTGCCAGACTCCTGCTTTTCCTCTGCTCCCGCTTTCTTGATCCGTGAGAGGTTACATCGAGCGAGACGTGTGTGTGTGTGTGTGTGTGTATATGTATGTGTGTGTGTGTGAAGCTTTGGTGGGCTATAAAAAGCCGCCAGACGAAGTCTTTCCCCTCTCTCCTCATGCATTATGCATCGGCATCACCTTCCATCAAGTGACAGAAGAACCTCAAAGATGTCTAACTTTAGCTTCCACTCTGAAAGCCAAACAGACGAGGAGATGTTATTTTGACTGCCAGTGTCGAGCTAAGCACCTGTTACATCAATAAAAGCTGCATTTCACCGCGAGAAGCAGGGAGGAAACAACCTGTGTGATGGAACAGCACTAAAGCGTCTAAATGCAGATAGCAGCAGCGAGCGAGGAAGAGTTCACATGAGATTAGACGACACGGGATCTCGCTTTGACCTTGAGGAGAAGTTTTGTCTTTGTGTTGCAACGAGAGAATCCAAAATGGCTTCAAGAGCCACTCATATTTCAACCAAAGGAGTGCACGTTGGGATTTAGCAATACTGTGTAACGGAGCCATACGACTGACTTACATATGTAGATTTATTTGATTCAGAACTGTGCTTTTCCCCGAATCCCACAATAACACAAATGCAGATTATGGCTTTGTTTAGTCAACGACATTTCCACAAGAGAGGAATCATCTAGATCTAGCGACGTGTTTACAAGACAAAGAAATGTCTTGTACTAAATAAAGGTGCGTTTAGCGGCACAAAGCGAGGTTAATGTGTATTTAACCCTCTCGCGTTGCTCAGTGTTAGCCGGGTCAGCTCGCTAAATCTCTGCAGGTCAGCGTGACGGGTCAGAAAACACGTTTATTTATTAACTTTTGGAGTTTAAAAGAATGATTACGAGTTATTTGGAGTGCCGTAAAAACAAAGCTGTCTGTGCCGTTCAAATTGACTCGATGTTCCTATTTCTGGAGTAGGTATACCGTTTTTGATGAACATACATATTGTTTTCTGGCATGACTTTAACATGTAATGGGTACTATCTGCTGTGTGGTGTGAGGGCGCAGTCTGGTACCCGATTAGGACCAAACCCTGATGCAGTATATTGTTATGCAACACCTGTGGGATTGATTACTGTAAAAGCAGACAGTCCCATTTTGAGAAAGAGAGTGCAGGACAGTGTGTGTGTGTGTGTGTGTGTGTGTGTGTGGTGTGTGTGTGTGTGTGTGTGTGTGTGTGTGTGTTTTATCTGTCTCCATGCAAAAAAACACGAAGCAGGTCCTGATAGTTAGCAGGAAGGACTACATCAGAACAAGGGCACTTCATCTATCCTCGGGCAAAATAGGATTTTGTGACAGTTGCTCCATTTAAGAATAACAAATTAAATAATAATTAGGAAATAAAATATTGAAGTATTTTATTTCCAATACCCTTTCATGCATGAATTATGAACGCCTCAGTCAGGATCTTTCTACCAAGTGTTATTATTGCTCTTGGTGCAATATTTATTTTTTAATCGAGTTTTTTCAAAGAGATGTCCACTCAGGTGGACAGAATGTGTTCAGGGTTTGAACTGAAGAGATGTACATTTTGAAAAAATGATAAATAAAGATGTGCAAACTTAAAATTCCATTATAATAACATAAGTATATTGATTTACGGCCCAAAAAGATATTGCAGATGAAGTATTTTCAAGAATAACCAGGGCCAGGGGCCAGTTTGAGGCCCCACGCACAGTTATTTGATGAGTGCTAGTGGAGCCTCGCAGCGGCGAAACCGTGCCGCGCCACCCTAATTGCGCCACATAAGCGCATAGGTGCGCCTCAGATGAGGCCCCCTCCACAATGTGTGGCCCCCTCCACAATGTGTGGCCCCCTCCACGAGGTGAGGCCCCCTCCACGAGGTGAGGCCCCCTCCACGAGGTGAGGCCCCCTCCACGAGGTGAGGCCCCCTCCACGAGGTGTGGCCCCCTCCACGAGGTGTGGCCCCCTCCACGAGGTGAGGCCCCCTCCACGAGGTGTGGCCCCCTCCACAAGGTGAGGCCCCCTCCACGAGGTGTGGCCCCCTCCACAAGGTGAGGCCCCCTCCACAAGGTGAGGCCCCGCACAGTCTGCATGACCTGCCTGTAGGGAGGGACGGCCCTGGGACCAACAGCAGCAGTACCAGTATGTATTGTAGTTGAACTATAGCCGTGGTGACGTCCACTGAGTGGACAGGTGGTTAACCATGATTTTGTGCAAACATAAAATCAATACTTTGATAATTTATGAATTATATGATTCCTTGGTTGTTACTTGATGTCACCACATTCCGCTTTCCAGAAAAGGATTGGCAGGATATAGATGGTTGACTTGGTCCATGTGGCTTTCTGTCGTCCATCTTGGTTCAGAGACATCATGCACTCACACTGACTTGGCCCCGAGTGGCAGAGCACGGGATGATGGCTGATCTGCAACTATGCAAACAAACCAACGCATATACAAGAAAACACCTTTTGAATAGCTGTCCCCTGGAGTGACCTCTATGCATGAACGGGTTAAGATAAAATAAAAATAGAAACGGACGTCAAAGTAAAAATGGCACATAGTACTACATTATATATAATAAATACATTCTGGTGTATTATATTGTACACGTATTCACAGTCTATCCCGACTAACGGAGTGGCTATAAGAAACAATTGCAGAGACTTTTTCGGACACCTGAGACCGCCACAGGCAGGTTGTTTTGAAGTGCCTGACCTCGGGAACTGTGTGTGTGTGTGTGTGTGTGTGTGTGTGTGTGTGTGTGTGTGTGTGTGTGTGTGTATGTGTGTGTGTGTGTGTGTGTGTGTGTGTGTGTGTGTGTGTGTGTGTGTGTGTGTGTGTGTGTGTGTGTGTGTGTGTGTGTGTGTGTGTGTGTGGTGGGGGGTTCAGGTGGCACTGGGCCATCTGCACCGTCATTCAGCGCACGTCCGCCTTCAAAGAGCTGAAGAACCCACGGGCATCTAAACAGGCCCAGCCGGGGCTCTGCGGGGGGGGCAGTAAACAAGTGGGTGTGTGTGTGTGTGTGTGTGTGTGTGTGTGTGTGTGTGTGTGTGTGTAAACTGATACTCTGTACAGATAAGACGTACAAATACACCAACGTTGGCATGTTATGTACATACTATTTACAGTATATTGCTTTACTGTATATCATTACACAGTTTGACTTAATTCCTTATGTCTGTATATTGTATTTTATTGTTCTCGTTGTTGGAGCACATTACTCCTTATTTTCTTTAAATATTTGTTTTCTGTTTTAATTCTTTTTTATGTTACTTTAAAATGACTGCCACAAATATTAGTTCATGTTAGATGTTGAGAGTATTTTTACATATTATACTTTCAATACAAAATACCAATTATTTATAGTTTAATTTATAGATTATACACAATGGGATATCAACTGATGGATCACTTGTTTTGGTAAAACTACTCATAATAATACTCAATGATGTACAAAAGGTAGGATGCAGTCTAGCGGGTAAAGAAGTGTGTTAAATATGACTTGGTGCAGGCTAGGCCAAGTCAAAGATAATGAAGCATGACAATTGCTCCTATCCCCGCTCCCCTCATAATATTCCCCTGAGCTTCCTAAACCTGATTTGGGAATCATCGGCGTGTGTGTTACGTAACCGCAGCGTGCTCCGTTACATTCTTTACCTGATGTTTCTTCATGCATCATCATATGCGAGGTAGTGTGGGAAACATGTCGCCTCGGCTCTTATTTCTGCACCGCTTTTATTAAGAGGGGAAAAGTACAGCAGTGAGTCTGACAGCTGGACTGCAGCCAGTGAGGGGCCAAGAAATTCTGTCACCTTGAATCAGCGCAGAGAGGAGGGTCGTGTGTGGTGTGTGTGTGTGTGTGTGTGTGTGTGTGTGTGTGTGTGTGTGTGTGTGTGTGTGTGAGAAATATTACTGGGGATTGGCGCTCGTGCTTGCGTATAACCTATGCCAAGATGGAAGAAGTACTCAGACTTCTACTTAATGATACATCGAAAAATATTACGAGAGAAAGTCATCCTTACAAAAGTACTTGTTATGCAGGCTTTGAAATAAACGCAGAGGATAAAAGGTACAATATGGGTCTCCAAATTGGAGTGGAGAATAAGGACAAAGTTGCATAAGACACTTAAGTAAAGTATTTAGAAATGTATCCATCACTGCTAATATATCAGGTTAACCGTGCGTCTCTGAAAAGGTTTTAATACTAATATATATTTAAAGATGGACAGATGTTGACTTTAAATGTGTGTAAAGCTGAAGAAGTCATAATACAAACAAGTATTTCAAAAGTCCACAAAGCTACTCTTTGACACACTGACTCTTGTTCGTGCACATGCAGAACATTCTCAAGTACACCAAACTCAGCAAATAATATTGTTATTGCATCGCTTTAAGACGCTGTGAGCACCAATCAGCACTTTGCATTGTGTCAGTGTCACAGCTATGAACATGAGAGTGAGAGTTGACCATGAGACAGGAGCTCTGACAAGAAGCGAGGGAGGAAAATATACTGAGTGAGCGAGAGGATAAAATATGTGCTGACAGATTTTTGGCCGCGGGGCTCCAACACTGAAATAGTAGCGTCTGGGTGTCAGGCCGGGGTCGCTGCCTGCACTTCAGAGCAGACTTTCCCCGACCCTGGATAGAAAAACATCACAAAGCACTACAGTCAGCTGATAATGGAGGATCTGACGGAGAGGGAAGGATCTGACAGATAGTGTAGTATTTGAAATATAATGCATAACTGAAGGATAACTCATTCAATGCAACACCTTGGAATGGGTTGAAGGATCTCTTCCAGTGGAATCAAATACTTTCATCTGTAGGACGAATAAAGGGTGAAAAGGATTCTTGACATGGACCTGAAATTCAGCATCTCTTTGGTTCCCTGGACAAAAAGCCACTGGGATATTTCCATTGGGTTTTGGATTATTGCAGAAAATAATCTCTGTAGCAAGCACACATTTATGATTTTGTTCAGCAGGATAATCTCCACATATTAACACCACTTTATGATTCTGGAAGTAAAACGCCAACGTTAGGCTATAAAGGAACTACAGCACGGTCACATGACTTCACAAGATCACCGCTAAGCTAAAGGTGGCTAATGTTGGGCTATAAAGGAACTACAGCACGGTCACATGACTTCACGTCACCACTGCTAAGCTAAAGGTGGCTAATGTTGGGCTATAAAGGAACTACAGCACGGTCACATGACTTCACAAGATCACTGCTAAGCTAAAGGTGGCTAATGTTGGGCTATAAAGGAACTACAGCACGGTCACATGACTTCACGTCACCACCGCTAAGCTAAAGGTGGCTAATGGTGGGCGTTATGAAGTTTAGGACGTTTTAGGACTCATTCGTGCAGTTGACATAATAATACTAAATTAAAGTATGACAAGTGCACTGTGTAGCTCTTACTAATAATGCAATTGTTTACACTACTTTGGAGGTAATGATTCTGGATTATGTAATAAATTATAATGTGTTATTATCCAGTGGACGACTTTGGTTTGGTGCTAAGAGTTCACCTTTTCTTTACAACTGGTTTGAAAAAGCATAAAGGAAGAAATCGATATGACTGCTAATGCTGTGACTCACCAGACAATTGTGTGTGTGTGTGTGTGTGTGTGTGTGTGTGTGTGTGTGTGTGTGTGTGTGTGTGTGTGTGTGTGAGTGAGGGGGGGGGTCAGACAAGGAGGAAAGGCTAGCTAAACAACAAACAAGACCTTTAACTGTTCTTTATTGCACAACTGGTGTGTGTGTTTGAGTGTATCCCTAACTGATAGCGGCAAAGGAAAGAGATAAAAATGTCCAACAGTGTAAACAATCCAATTGTATCATGAATTAGTCCTGCACATTTTTGGTAATAGTGTCCACAATGGCCTAAAGTGCTCTTTAAATCCAAAATACTGAGGAAAAAGGATAGTGACCTTTGCAATGAAGAAACATGTGGAAGAAAAACAAAAAAACTATTGCTCTTTAAAACCACACCGCCCTGCCTTCAGGACGGATAACAGTGTGTGCAGTTGTACCAGTGGACTTCTGATATATACATCTAGAAATAGGTCAAATGCCACACCTTGTTAGAAACTTGGTAATACTTAAATGCCAACTTGTGTTGTGATGATGTTATATATATATATCTTGGTAAAAATGCGTCCGTAGTGAAACAGCATGTTTTAAGACATACTTAAAAACAAAAAACTTATATTTCGTGTTTTTCCACCACTTTAAAGTGAAACCTGCTTCACCAAAAGAAATTCTGCTCAAAGATTGTAGGAGAAACTATGAATTAAAGAGGCCCTATCTTGCTTTTTGGGATTTTTCCTTTGCCGTAATGCAGGGGTGTCAAACTCAATTTCATCGCGGGCCACATTTGCATAAAGGTTACACTCAAAGGGCCGGTTGTAACTATATAATATATAATATATAATATATATATATAATAATGTATATAAAATAATGTATTATATTACATTATTGCCTCTGAATTGGATTATTATCGGATAGGATAATAACTTAGTAATTAACTACGTCTGAAAGCAGATTGCAAGTCTCTTCAGTGCACATGTCACAAAACAAGATGCATTGTGGGACATGTAGTTTATGGGCAACCTGCTTCTGTAAAGTGGCATGTAACCGTATAATAAACGTATTATATTTGTTGCAAGATCTTGCGGGGCCACATAAAATGAAGTCGCGGGCCTTGAGTTTGAGACCCCTGCCGTAATGTGTCATACCGGTTTTGTGTATAAAAAAGCTAATATCTCAAAGTTCCCTCCAAAGGGAGTTTCTCTCCCACACGTTTACATCACAAATGTTACGATTCAATTGAAACGTTCTTAATCAGTTGGAGAAATGGGTGGCCTGCCATCTATTAAGAAACACATTTATGATTTCCTTATGTGCTCCCTGTGGCTTTAAGAGGTACACGAAGACTTCTTTAAGAAAACAAAACATCCCTTTCTCCTCCAAAAAACATCAACTCAAACAGCTGCTCCGAAAATGTTCCAGCCTCCTTGAACAGAGCGGGCAATATCTTACCCGGCTCATGGTTGGTTAAATGTTTGCCAGCTGGGGTGCTTTGCTCTATAAAAGCGTGTGTGTGTGTGTGTGTGTGTGTGTGTTTGTGTGTGTTTGTCTGGCCTGCTTGTCATGAAAAGCACAGTTCAGGTGCTGAATCAATCATACATGTAGATAGAATCCAATAAGCAGCGAGCGAGACTGCAGCTGGGGTCTGCAGAGACAAAAAAAAAGAGCGAGAGATGTGCCCGTGTTGGCAGAGCTCGCTCTCTCACCCCTCTCAGCAGATGCCATGTTACAGAGCGGGTAATTAATAGCACAGTGGGGCCTGGGTGAGAATCGCCAAGGCACACACACAAACACACACACACACACACACACACACACACACACACACACAATAACAACGTCTCCATTTGCCGCCCGGAGCAGCTTTGCGCCAACTAGCCTTCACCTCATTATGCCAATCAAATCGGCCAAGGGGTGGGGAGGGGGAGGAGAGGGGAGGGAACAAGCTGTCCTTTCTCATTCGGCCTCCCTCACTTCCACTGTCCATGTGTTCATTACAGAGCGAGATTTGATTTTAATAAGAACACTGAGCTGAGAGGAAATGGCCAAATCCCTGTGCTTCTTATTTCCCTGTGATTGTACATTGGTTTGGTAATAAGCCACTCACCACTCCTCCCTCTTCTTCCAAGGAGCTAAAACTGTTGGATTTACCAGCTGCGACGCTGAGCTGCAGCTGCGTTTTCATACTTCACTTTGACTTTTCCCATAAACTGCGAAAGGGTAAACTATTTACAATGTGGGAGCCAGCAAACTACTTTAAAAATAATAACAGGGATTAAAGTGGAAACAATTTATCCACTGAGATTTTGTCATTTTCTCATGGCGCAAAAGTCCAGAGTTTTTACATTTGTTTTCTTAAGAGAATTACGTCTGCAACTCTTGAGAGTGTTTCGTTTATAGTGGGACAACAAATAGAGTCTTTCGTTCCCGGGGAAGTCATCGGATAACAGCCAAACAAAACATATTGTAATCAGGTTCAACATTAGACTCATGACATTCCTGAAAAGGTTTGTCGAATTAAGATCAAGAATACTTTGCAAAGGCTTTCCCCCGAAAAACGCTGGCGTATTTTAAATCCTGTAGCACCATCATTCAGAGAGGGAACCCCGTTTTAAATCCTGTAGCACCATCATTCAGAGAGGGAACCCCGTTTTAAATCCTGTAGCACCATCATTCAGAGAGGGAACCCCGTTTTAAATCCTGTAGCACCATCATTCAGAGAGGGAACCCCGTTTTAAATCCTGTAGCACCATCATTCAGAGAGGGAACCCCGTTTTAAATCCTGTAGCACCATCATTCAGAGAGGGAACCCCGTTTTAAATCCTGTAGCACCATCATTCAGAGAGGGAACCCCGTTTTAAATCCTGTAGCACCATCATTCAGAGAGGGAACCCCGTTTTAAATCCTGTAGCACCATCATTCAGAGAGGGAACCCCGTTTTAAATCCTGTAGTACCATCATTCAGAGAGGGAACCCCGTTTTAAATCCTGTAGCACCATCATTCAGAGAGGGAACCCCGTTTTAAATCCTGTAGCACCATCATTCAGAGAGGGAACCCCGTTTTAAATCCTGTAGCACCATCATTCAGAGAGGGAACCCCGTTTTAAATCTGCATTGAGAATTTTAAACCAATGTTAGCGCTGGAGACCAAAAACTGAGCAAAAAGGAGAAGCTTTACAGACAGACATTACTGTTATTATAACATAATAATGATTAGCTTTGGGAGTATATATTAGGGCTGAACGATTAATCGATTTTAAATCGAAATCGCGATTCGAGATGATGCGATTATCAAATCGCAAAGCCTGCGATTTTTTTTTCTTCTTGTGTGTCAGTCATCCACACCAATCAGATGTGCTGTGCTCCACATGTACCAGCCATTGTTAATCAATCAGAAGTGGCCCATGATAGAAGGTGATAGACAGATTGATCCAATCACCTGCCAAGTATCCTTGAAAGTGCCTGCCCTTTCCAAATGGCTTCCAATGGAGCTTTAGATGGTTTGGTGACACAAACCATCTGAGTCAGGTTAGTAATGCTCCATCACATGTTCTACATCTAAAAGGGTGAATCTGAAACTGAAGCTTGACTCTAAAAAAAACCCAACAGAAATTTCATGTAAGTTTAGTTCTTTCACTCGTAGCTCGGGTTGCGGGGCGCTAGAGACAAGAGTATGTTGATACGACCTTCCTAGCCACAGTTATGGCCGCATTTTACAATAAACTTCCATTGGGTCGCTTAAAAATAAATATCGCAATTCGAATCGCAATCGCAATATTTGTCAGAAAAATCGCAATTACATTTTTTCCCAAAATCGTGCAGCCTTAGTATATATATTGACAAGGTGTAGATGTTTCCTGCTTTAACCCTCCTGTTGTCTTCGTCCCCCTTACTTTGGTGTTCGCAGTCAAATGTGACCGGTCCCGTTTTAACTGCTATTACATGAACACAATAAACATTAATCATCACCAAATTTCATTTAACAGCCCTTTCAAACTGTACATATTCTATCAGAGTACTGGTACACATGAAACACTGCAGTACATATACAAAGAACAGACACTGAACACATATTGCGTGTGCCAGGTGTGATCCATGTGGGGGGAGGGGCACATAAGAGCGGGAAATGTATCAAATGGTGCTGTGTGTGTAGTGTGCGTGTGTGCGTGTGTGTGTTATCTGATCCGGATGGTTACTAATTCCTTTTCTTTATGGCGGTCATCTTTGACCGGGAACACCATGGGTGTTACAAAGTTAACTAAATCATCCAAAATGCGATGAAAGTGGTGATCAGCCATTTGTATATGTTCAAAGTCTCCTGTGAAGGATATCATGAAGCCTGAATGCAATCGAATGTAAAACTAAAAAGTTATGATTGATGAAAGTAGTAAATCGGTCAGATTTGACCCGAAGACAACAGGAGGGTTAAAGCACTGCTTCAAATAAGACATATTGTTGAGTTTTTATGTCTTTCCTGGCATTTGTTATTTTTTTAAGCATCAAATGAACCGCAATGCCTCCGAGCAAGCAACGATGCAATTAGGGCTGAAGTGAAGCAATGGACAAGACTCGGGTCTAAATCAATGTGTAGGATGGAAGAAGATTCAAAAAGACACTTTTATCAATATTTAGTCACATAGATAACAACAGTAGAACTAATGGAAGCCTAGAGATGTTGATATATTCAGTAAATGGGCAGAAACAAGCAGTATAATCATTTATTTACACCTTTCATCAAATAAAGCAGCCTTCTAATGTTGTGTATGTTCAAATGCCCTTGTGATCAATTCATGTAGGTATTTCTTTCTTTCTTTTCTTTAGACACTCATTATATTGTTGTGTTTTCTGACGCACATCATTTTATAAATCGTCAAATGCCCGTAATGCCTCCGAGCAAGCACAGACGTAAGTAGGTCTGGAGTGAAGCAATTGACAAGACTCAGGTTTAAATCAATCTGATGAAAGAAGATGGGGAAAATAGGCTTCAGGTTAAAGATGGCTGCACACCAGACAGACCCCTGTTTCCATCCTCACCTCCTCCTCCTCCTCCCCTTTCCTTTCCTTCCTCCTCTGCCTGTATGGAGGCCCTCTCCCTCGCACATCTGTCGGCATATATCCGCCGCTCAATCGCTCTCGCTGGGCCGCGGCAGGTTCCCTAACAGCTCAGTATGGCTCTTCCATTAATCAAAGACACTTCCAGTGTCCCATTACAGAAACACTGCTACTCGGCCTGTCTGCGGCTGACAGCTCGCCAATTCATCTTCTCGCAGGAGGGAGGAAAGCCATTGTGGCACGCCAGTCGCCTTTACCTGTTCAAACGGAGGCTGTTAAGAGCACAGGAAGACCCCTCTGAAATTGTTTTCTCTAGGTCAGGCAAACAACAAAAAAGGTAAATTGCTTGTCTCAGGTAACAGGCGGGGGAGCCTGGTGTGCGCGGGAGGGGAGTGGGGCGGCGGCGGAATAAGAGGATGGAGATGTGTTTGTTAAGAAGCTGATTTCAATGAGGCTGCAGGGGATGGAAAGGGCTGTTACTGGAACGGTTTAAACACCGTCCTGACACCGACTGAGAGGACCCTCGGAGGGGCCGCGCGCTAAATACATCTCCTTTACCGTTACCTACATACCTCTCCTTTACCGTTACCTACATACATCTCCTTTACCGTTACCTACATACCTCTCCTTTACCTTTACCTAAATACATCTCCTTTACCGTTACCTACATACCTCTCCTTGACCTAAATACCTCTCCTTGACCTAAATACCTCTCCTTTACCTACATACCTCTCCTTTACCTTTGCCTACATACATCTCCTTTACCTTTGCCTACATACATCTCCTTTACCTTTACCTAAATACATCTCCTTTACCTTTACCTACATACATCTCCTTTACCTTTACATATCTCCTGTACCTACACACATCTCCTTTACTTTTACCTAAATACATCTCCTTTTCCTTTACCGACACACATCTCCTTGACCTTTGCCTACATACATCTCCTTTACCTACATACATCTCCTTTTCCTTTACCTAAATACATCTCCTTATTCCTTTACCTACATACCTCTCCTTTACCTACATACCTCTCCTTTACCTACATACCTCTCCTTTACCTACATACATCTCCTCATACCTCTCCTTTACCTAAACACATCTCCTCATACCTTTACCTACACACATCTCCTCATTCCTTTACCTAAACACATCTCCTCATACCTTTACCTAAACACATCTCCTCATACCTTTACCTACACACATCTCCTCATTCCTTTACCTAAACACATCTCCTCATACCTTTACCTAAACACATCTCCTCATACCTTTACCTCCCCTCTGCCTGCAGACGGCGGCGGGTCAGTTTGGTGGTGGCCGTAACGGCAACACCCACCGAGGCGAAATGAGAAACACAAGGAGGCAAAATATAAGAACACAGAGGTTCTTACTCTCCGTCGTCAAAGAGGGTCATGGAGACCGAGCCCAGACAATGCTTTCACCCTTTCTGGCAGCGAGAGCCCCAGTGAGGGGACATCAGCAGTCACACTGTTGCAGAAACCCTTTTTAATTCAGCTTCACGACTCGGTGCGGTTTCTGTCTCTATTCTGGTTCGGAGAAATCTCAGCCAAGAGCGAAATGTTTCCCTCTCATCTCAAAATACTCTCTGCTCGGTCTCTCGTTTGTCATCGTTTGGCTCTAAACTCAAAGAGAGGAGACGATGTAGAAAACACAAAGACACATCATGTGAGTCCCCAGTTATTAACCTGAGCCCCATCAGAGCAGGAGGAGGAACCGGTGCACTGTAAACTAACTCTCTAATGCCTGCCCGTACAAACACGTCAGAATAAACACCTATCTTTGATTACAGTCGAGTATGTGGATTTTTTTTTCTGGCAAAAGATAGCAGAACATAAATACCCACATTTTAAATGTTCGCAAAATCATCCGTCCATGACGACCGCTGTTTACGAGACAGCTGGAAACAGAGAGTTCAGGCTGTGCTCGGCGGGCTTGTTGTTTGGAATAATGCTTGTTTATTGGAGTTGTGGCATTGCTGTGTTTTAAATGGAAGGAACGTCATTTTACGAGGTAATTAGTCTATAATCACATCACACACACACACACACACACACACACACACACATGCTGTATCCAAATTGCAGAAAGTGGAATATTTAATAAAGGTCTAATAGGTGAACATATCTGAATGAAGTGTTGTGGAGCTGCGGAGAATTCACGGCGTTCTCCAGAACGAATAAAAGACCCTTGTTCGAATCGTCTTTTAAAAAAAATATTTTATATATATTTTCAATGATAACCTGAATACCGTTTCATTCCCTAATATCTTATTTCAATATTATTCAAAAATAATTGCAATCAGTTATTTTTTCAAATCCGTGAATAATCCAGATAAATACATGAGTAGTGCGATTTTGACTGGAATCGAAAGGTAATATTCTCCAAAAGGAAATCAATTCAGGCAAAGTACTTGAAATGATATTCCTTTTTTGATGTTCAGACAAGTTTAGAACATGAGTAATGACAGCCATATTGGGTAAAGCTTTGAAGACAGCAGTATTTGTGGACTTTCGTAGGCTAAGGATTACAAATGGTTTTTAAAAGTCTTCATTAAAATCCTCCTTCTGCATCGTAATTCTCAATATCATGAACAATATATTAACTTGATTACAGTGGGATTTTTAAGTACAAACGTATGCTTTACTAAGTCCGCAGAAAACAATTTGTAGGCCGTAAATGTATTTTAACACATAGTTAACCTTAATCAAAATGTCTCTCTTGCAATTTGGATATTGCATTCGTGCATATTTCGCTTTTCGATAAATTAACAGCGCAGTCCTTAACCTGCATTTTTAACACCCATGACACATTGTAAGTCTTCTTCCTGCTGCAGCCTCATTATCAGCTCTCACAGGGATTGGAGGGGGAGGGGGGGGGGCTTGGGGGTTTTGGGGATGGGTGTTTATGTTTGGCCTTGTTTCCAGGGTCAGGGAAGCGTCCCGAGGGAAGCATTCCTCACGGAGCAGGACTAAAGGTATGTGAACCATCTGGACAAAGCCGAGAGCCACAATGGCCCCAAAGAAGCCGTCCATGTGGTCCGAGGGCCGGTCGCAGATCGCGCTCACGCCTTCCCCCCCCCTGGCGCTTGAGCTAGATATCCATCGGCTCCACTCGGGCCAGACATCACTTCCACTGATAATCATTCCCGTTTGTCATCTTGTAATGTTAAGTTATCACCGCAATAAACCGTATTTAACGTTGTGTTAATGTACATTATTTAATTTCATATTCTGTTCTTGTACATGTCATATTCTCTTTACATGTATATAGACTTGTTGCACTATTTTGTATTTTATCATATACGTTGCATTGTTGGAGGAGCTCAGGTCAGAATAATTGCATTGCCATTTCTACACTGTAGCGTATATGACAATACAACCTTTGAATTGTAATTGGTGTGTGTGTGTGTGTGTGTGTGTGTGTGTGTGTGTGTGTGTGTTCCTTCCTTCCTCCTGGCTCATTCAGGGTGAACAGGGTCCCGTTTGAGCCCCGCCGTGATGTCCGTACGGCCGTGTGGACGTAAAGAATGCGGCCTGAGGTCAACATATCGTTAGCCGAAGGGTCAATGAGACGATTGTTTCCTGATTCGCTTGTTTTATCAACATTTCCAATCATCATATGACTCCGGCGCGCTGAAATGGCGTGCATACCAGCCATGAATGCACAAGAGAAATGCAAGCTCAACGTTTCGTTATTTTGCAAAATGCTGATTCTTGGCGAGTGCTTGAGAATGAGAATCACAAAAGCTCCGAATACTCAAATTATAAAAACACATCCTGTTTCACTTCCCGTTGGTTATCCAGAGAGCTTTGGCTCACTTTGGCCTGTTCTGCAGATATTTGTTTACAAGGGCGTGGGCGGGAGACAAATATCCAAAACGCACATCTCGTATCAGCTGCAGTCAGAAGATAGAAGCAGCGCTGAATCAAAGCCAGGGGGGAGAGGAGCCGTGAAGCAAATGGGTTCATCGCTCACTTAATGATGTCGACTGATCAGAAAAGGAGTTTGAAAAGACATGGAGACACTTATTCATATTCTCTTCATCTCGTTGTAGGAGACAACACATGTATACACATAAATACACTTTGATTGGCTTTCATTCTAAGAAAGGGAAATATACTGATATGTTATCGTGGGTTTGTGTCAGCGTGCCAATAGAAGCGTGAGTGTTACGTAGTGATGTCAATATGTTCCAGAAGAAAACTAAGGAATGAATATTCACACACTGCACACACACACTGTACACACACTGTTCAGCGTGGCAGTGTGTGTGTAATCTATTGTATCTGTATGTTCACCCTGTGTGCATCCTGTTCTTCACTCTGACCCTGTGGCTGCCATTAACGCCTGCATTTCCCCCGGGGGATACATTTAGTTCATCCTATTTGATCTTATGTGCAGAGTGTCCTCATTGAGATGGTGTCCTCAGACCCTGATCAGGACTTGGATTAGGACATGTTTAAAACTTGGATTAGGACATGTTTAGGACTTGGATTAGGACATGTTTAGGACTTGGATTAGGACATGTTTAGGACATGTTTAGGACATGTTTAGGACTTGGATTAGGACATGTTTAGGACATGTTTAGGACTTGGATTAGGACATGTTTAGGACTTGGATTAGGACATGTTTAGGACTTGGTTTAAAACATGTTTAGGACTTGGATTAGGACATGTTTAGGACTTGGTTTAGACATGTTTAGGACATGTTTAGGACTTGGTTTAGACATGTTTAGGACTTGGTTTAAGACATGTTTAGGACTTGGTTTAAGACATGTTTAGGACTTGGATTAGGACTTGGATTAGGACATGTTTAGGACATGTTTAGGACATGTTCTAGCACCTGTCCTCCTGGTTCTGGTCCGTCTGCTCCACACTCTGCTGCCCTGCAGAGAAGCAGCTCTGCCTCTAATAAAGAAACTGGATTTGATAATCGGCAGAGACGGTCCGTTTGCTAATCAGGGATTCTAATGAAAGAATCAATGTGCATTTGGTGGGAGCGGCGCGGTTGTCAAGAGCGGTCAAGAGCAGTTTGCCGTGCCTCTCTTTCTCCTCGCCGCTCACTGACTAACACAGAAGTTGATTTCAATTTCATTCAGCACCTTTTCTCACTGCCGAGCGAGAGGGGAGGACAATTAGGAGTGAAGGAGTGAGGGAGTGAGGGGGTGAGAGAGTGAAGGAGTCAGGGAGTGAGGGGGTGTTTCTCAATGTCGAGGAAGGATGCTCCAGAGCCACTATTTCAAGCACACTACATCATCGAGTGCCGCCGAAGGACTGTTCCAATGTCCAGCATACTTGGAAATCTACCGAGTCTGGCGTACTTCGTTTGGAGACATGTCGAGGCTGCACATGTGTAGACTCCGGGCTTAAAATACCCACAATGCTTTGCGCACAAACCAATTTCCCCAAATCTGTGGCGGAAAATGTAAGGCGGGGCCTCTCATATGACGCACACTTGCACACTTGCTGAGGATTGCACTCTCACTGAGCTACAGGTACATTAGAACCATCAGGCAATCAGAGCTGCACAACTAAAGAAATATTAAAAGTGCAATATCCAAATGGCAGTAAGTGCATTATTTAGTAAAGGCAAAACATGTATACATATCTGAACGAAGCTGCACAGATGTCCCTGTGATGCTTTGTACAGACTGAAAAAAGAAAAATTCACATGTATTATCATTTAAACATGTTAAAAAAATAAGCTTTTTGTTGCTTTCAATATTGCAAATGATATTACAATTTAAATTCCAGTCAATATAGTTGTAATAATGTAGTTGTGTTACGTTCCATATTGTTCCACAGCAGAAACAGACTGGGTATACAAATAATCACAGGGACAAAATATAGGGGTGAAGAGTAAAACAATATAAAGTTTATAACAGATAAAAGGTTAAGCCACGCAGTAAAGCGAGCAGAGGCAGTAAACACATTGTTAAGTTCAAGTTAAGTTAAAGCCTTTAATTGCCATTCTACACACGAGAGCAACTCTGTCCCGGTGTGCACACACTACAAAACACAGACAACATAAACAATCATACGAGTGAATAAATAGTTACAAATATTGATATAAAAATAGTATATAAAGTGCGTTAAAGGTGTGTGTATGTGTGAGAATGGTTAGGGTTATTGCATGAGTGGGACGGGTGGCGCAGTGGGCTGTGCGCGGGGGAACTCCAGTTGGAAACCCGCTCCCGCCCCACTGCCTCAGGCCGCTGGGCAAGACGCTTCCAAGATGCCCATTACATGTATGATCTGTGTCATGTGTCATGTGTAAAGCGCTTTGAGAGTCTTTGATAAAGCGCTGTAATAAATATAAGCATTATTAGTACGTGTGGCGGTTGAGCAGCCTGACGGCCCAGGGGTAGACACTGTGTTTGAGTCTGTGTGTCCGTGACTCGAAGCTCCTGTATCTTCTTCTCTATTGCGCAGCAGTTGCGGATGTTCCCGTTGATCTGAACGCACCCTGCTCTGGTTCCTCAGATCTCAGAGTTGCATCTTGAAGCAATCTGGATCAACACGAGCAGCTCCAGCAGCATCACCAAAGCATGTGCTTGAAGTGGCAAATGTGCTCCAACCGGCCAAAAACAGAATTAAAAATACGACCGAGTATTTCCCTCTCTTTGCAGTATTGCAGTATCACACACTTTCACTCGAAACGGTCCTGCTGGCGTATCGAGCCGGTGCTCTGCTTACGGTTCAACCATAGACTGTATAGAAAGGTTTCAACGCGAGTCCCTTGGCTACGACGGTGCTGACTCTAACACCGTCTGCCTCCATTCAACACTTTGCTGTACAGTCCAGCAACTCTGTGTGTGTGTGTGTGTGTGTGTGTGTGTGTGTGTGTGTGTGTGTGTGTGTGTGTGTGTGTGTGTGTGTGTGTGTGTGTGTTCAGAAGGTCCTTTATGTCGAGGTAGTAGTGCCCTCTAGGCGGAAACCCAGACCTCCCCCCCCCAGTCTGCAGGGCAAATGGTTTTAACGTGGAGAAAGAGAGAGGGGGGGGGATATGAACAGTGAAGACCCTCTCTTGTTTTCTTCAGGCCCGTGCATGACCTGAAAAGACCCTCACACATGTCCCTCATGCAGGGAAACAGGAATGTGTGCATGTAGCGGAGGGCGACTCCTTTACATGTCGCTAACACAAATACAAAGTACACAAAGAAAAGGTTTTGCTGATGTTATTTCACTTTACTGGCGACTTGGAAATGGTTTTATGTCCCAGTAAAAAGTGATTTCAACCTATTGTAACACAGTTAAGATGGACGGTGCAATGTGATTGAATTATGCAGGGATGGAAAGTAACATACTTGTACTGTACTTGAGTATTTCCATGTAATGCTACGTTATACTTGTACTCCGCTTGAGGCACATATTATTTGCTTTTATTTAAACACTCAGTTAATGTGAGCGTATAGTAACACATGATGCCGATATGGTATAATGCATACGCTCAATATATCACGGCTAAGAACCAATCAGATTGCTTGATTTGACTTGTCCGATTTATAATGCAGTACTTTAAACTGCACAGTGTTTCACGTTTCTAAATGTACTCCGCTTTGAAAATTACTTTGAAAACTTTAAGTAAGTAAATTCAGCTGATGATACTCATTCACTTTCAATTATTCTGAAATAGGCCATTGTATAGGTTTTATGCCAATACTTTTCTACTTTACTTTGATATCAGGACTTTAACTTGTATTTTAAGACCGAAGAATGTGTACTTTTACTTAAGTAAAGGGCACTTGTAAGCTGGTATTATGTGAGTGTATTTAAATGCGTGGCATGTGTCAACAGTTCAACATGATGGTTTCAGATCTCTGACATGAACCAGTCCGCGATGAGCCATTAGCCTTAGATCTTAACTCGTCACCATCATTCCTTTTTTCTTCCTGTCACCTGAAGATTGTATTTTTAGTTTGATGTAATCTAAGTTTATTGACCACAAATTCCCTTAGAAAACGAGTGGAATCCGTATAGAAGCTGTACAGTTGACCAGATGCCTCTCGAGCACAAAGGAAGGTCGGTATGTTTCTTATTTGGACAACAGAGAGCTGCAGAGCGGGAAGGGGAAGGAGGAATTTACAGACGGGCGGGGGTTATCATCCTGGTCAGACTGGTTTTGGTGGGAGGGAAGGAGTCTGGTGGCACAAGGGGTCAGAGGTCAGCTGCTAGCACTCAACAGCTGTCCTAAAAGCAGCTTAGATAAGGACTGAAAGCATCCTGTGTGTGTGTGTGTGTGTGTGTGTGTGTGTGTGTGTGTGTGTGTGTGTGTGTGTGTGTGTGTGTGTGTCTAATACCAGCCACTGCTGGGCAAATAGATACAGTAATGCTTGACCGACGTGGATCTGACGGCTCCGCTTTCCTCTCGCAAAAGGCAAAGTTGGTCTTGAGAAAAGGAGTAGATTACCCCACCAAAGAAAGGGAGGAGGGGGGAGTAAAGGAGGGAGGGAGGGAGGGAGGGAGGGAGGGAGGTCAAGGCTTGACCGGTAGGCCGGGTCATTCATCAACCGCTAATAGGCAGAGCTTTATGCCGTCGTGATGAATGACCTTTGTCCAAGAAGGCAAAGACGCAACGCGAGACAATGGCTTCGGCAAAGCCATCAATTCTAAACATGTCAATCTGGTTCTGAAGGAAGCGTCACTGCGCGCGTGCGCGTGTGCTGTGTGGTGTGGTGTGTGGTGTGTGTGTGTGTGTGTGTGTGTATCAGCTCAGGGCGATTGCTTATCTGCCGCTCTGAGAGGAGGTGAGGTGCAGGACAGGTTCAGGTGGTGACAGGGTCTGCTTTAGGCCTGTTTTGGCTAGTTGGGTATTCATTCTAAATCCCCCCATTCCAAACCTCCTCCTCCTCCACCACTCTCCTGTCCACTGCTGTCACTATGTTGGACGCCATTGAGGGCCAAAGTCAAATCATAATGTCTTTAGGTGAGTTTTGAAGAGTAACGACCCGATCAGAAATCTTTAGTTCGTCCCAAAAGGTTAAGCAAAGAGGCAACCACCTGTTTCTGAATAAACGGCTGATGTCTGACTTACTTTACCACATTCACTTTGCCCCAGCAGTGGGGCCATGTTCTGCAAATATCCAGCTTCATATTAGTGTCTCTACTGTGACATGTCTCCATGCTTGAATGTTCAAGAAGATGTTCATGTCACTGGCCATTTTTTAAAGTCGAGTAAACCTGCTGCAGAACCACTATTTCAAGTATACTATGTCATCGAGTGGCGCTGAAGGACTGTTTAAACGCATCCAATCCAATCCACTGTATTTATATAGCACAGTTTAAAAACAGAGGGTTTGCCAAAGTGCCAAAGGCTATGGACAGACAGTAAAAGCATACACATAGGTATGACACAGCTCAGACTGACTGGTAAGCGAGGGAAAATAGGTGGGTTTTTAGGCGGGACTTAAAAGCTTCAAGAGTGGGCGACAATTTGACATGAGGGGGGGGCAGGTCGTTCCAGAGCCTGGGGGCGACCGATGAGAACGCTCGGTCTCCCCTGGTCTTTTTCTTTGTTGTTGGGAACTACAAGCAGCAGCTGATCAGCCGACCTCAAAGCCCTTGAGGGGGCGTACACCTGCAAGAGGTCGGAGATGTACTCTGGGGCCAGCCCATTAAGAGATTTAAAAACAAACAATAACATCCTAAAATGCACTCTGAAATGGACAGGAAGCCAGTGGAGCGAAGCCAGAACTGGTGTGATGCGGTCAAACGTGCGGGTTCCTGTGAGCAGCCGTGCCGCAGCGTTGTGTACCAGCTGCAGACGGGCCAGCGAAGTCTTATTTCGGCCGGCATAAAGTGCATTACAATAATCTAAACGAGTTGAAACAAAGGCATGAATTACACGCTCAAAGTTTAAAAAGGATAACACCGGTTTGATTTTGGAGCCTCAAGTGATAACAACTGGATTTAACCACAGAGTTGATCTGTTTATCTCATTTAAAAGCACTGTCGATTTTGACACCCAGATTAGGTGCTTAAAGGGCGTAGGAGACGCCATGTTTTCTAAAAATCAGTCCAAGGGGGAGAAGGTATAAGGAAAATAAAATAGGCCCCAAAATAGAACCTTGGGGAACTCCACAGGATAAGGGGCAGGAAAGGATGTAAAGTCACCAAGCCTAACAGAGAAAGATCTCTGGGACAGATAGGACCTGGACCCCTCTAAGGCAGCGTTAGCAAATGCATGTTGAACAGAGATGGGGTCGTTACTAAAAAAATGTAATATATTACATATTACCGTACTTTTCGGACTACAAGCCGCAACTTTTTTCCCCATTTATGTTGTACAGCTAACGGCCACTAGGGGAACCTCCTAAATCTATGGATTTTACAGGTAAAATTAACCACCTTTAACTCTACGGGCTCTAGGACCGGTCCGCGCCCGCCACCTTTAAGCGGCGGGCTCCAGCAGGAAAAGCTGGAGGCCGGAAAAGAGCGAGACAGGTAGCGCGCCAAAGTGAAAGTGGAACCGAGAGACAGAACGAGAGACAGACAGACGGACAGTTTAGCTGCTGCGGCTCATATGTAGGTGCGCTTTATAGTCCGACAAGTACGGTACTTTAAAAAAAAGTAATATATTACACTACTTCGTTACTCTCTACATAAAGTACTCGCCGAGCACGGAACTGCGCATGCGTGAGTGGCAATAACTCTCCTTACCAGCAGGCGGCGGTAGTGTGTATTCGTCATTCAAAACAACCGGAAAACAGAGAAGAACAGACTACGTGATAACCAAACAACAAATAGCTGTGCGTTAGCTTCACCTTAGCATGTGTTCTTTGCAGGTGCTTGACGTGGTGTCACAGCAGTGGATAACAGCTTCTGGCCTGGACACAGTTTGCACCTCACCGTCACTTCCTGTCTATTCTTCGGACGAACTCAAAGTAATGGGCATACCTCCTCCACCCCTCGAGAGTTATCGCTGACTCAGCCATGTTTATGCAGCACCGCACGTGGAGATGTGGACGCGCAAGTCGCGCAGATTACGTACATATAAACCTGTCAGTGTGATTATGACTGATGTTAGTAAGTAACGAAGTAACGCGTGTCGGGGCAATGTTAGTGTGAGCGTTACACTACTCCGTTACCGACAAAAGTAATATTATTACACCCAACTCCGATGTTAAATGTCCAGCAGTCAGCGCCACTCGATGACGTAGTATACTTGAAGTAGTGGCTTTGCAGCAGCTCTACTCAACATTGAGAAACGGCCACGATGTTGCTAGCCCTTGCACACTATGTCCTGCAGAACAACACACTTCAAGAAAGGGAAAACCCCAAAAAGAAGAATAGGCCTTCCTTCAGTTTCTTTGAGTAGTTTTATGAAATATAAAACACACACGTATACTTCCTGTATGAGCGGCCCAGTGCACTGCAGTTAACTCCGTGATGCTCAGAGGGATAAGAATAACAGCGGCTCATGTGAGGGATTTGGAAGAAGCTCTTCCTCTTGTCACTATCACTTCCTCTTTCTGAGGTCTGCGCTCATTTCATCACATGCTGAACAAGTTTGAATACCGCACGCCTGAGTTATTGTCACACACACACACGACAAGTACGGTACTTTAAAAAAGTAATATATTACACTACTTCGTTACTCTCTACATAAAGTTACCACACACACACACACACACACACACACACACACACCACACACACACACACACACACACACACACACACACACACCACACACACACCACACACACACACACACACACACACACACACACACCACACACACACACACACACACACACACACACACACCACACACACACACACACACACACACACACACACACACACACACACACACACACACACACACACACACACACACACACACACACACGGGTGTTGAGTTGTATATTTTTTTGTTTTTGTTTCACGGTTATGCCACGAGCTCACAAGACAGTTTTGGGTACGACAACGTGGGGATAACAGTACACACACACACACACACACACACACACACACCGTCAGCTCCTGTTCTCCAGCATCCTGTTGGCAGAACATGTCCGTCCTCCAAAACAAAGTCTGTGCTGTCACTGGCACCGAGGACTCAGACCAAACGCCACGTTTCTAATTAGCTTTGTTCAAAAGGCGGAGAAGGGTGAACAGGAGGAACATGTCTGAGCACCTTAATTGGTTAATTACGAGTCTGTGCAAATAACCCGACCGAGCTGATCTGGGAAAAGCTGTTCTTCTTCTTAGCAAAGATATCATAGCTGTTTTCATATCTCTTAACGAGTGTTTCTCAGAAGACACCGGGGACAGATTTCCACACATTTCAGGTTTGACTGATGTGTTTGCATCACCGACTGCTTTTTTCTCGGCACATCTTGGGACTTAAATACATGTTGCCGTCTGAATGCAATGAGAGTCTTTCGGAAAGGTTAGGAAGACATTTATGGAACATAATCAATCTCCTGCCTTTTGTTACATCAAATAATGAATAAGGAAAATAAAGGATTTCGTTTTTTGGGAAACCCTGATATACCGTCTATCACACATATTTGATAGACAAACTGCTTTGGGTTCATCGACACCAAATGTATGAGTGCGCTATATTTCTCACTTTGGCTCGTTTTATTTTTAGTATCTTTAAATGTCATTTTATAAATAAATTGTTCATGCTTTTAGTGTTTATTTTGAGATACTTTATTCATCTCAAATTGGGAGACAGTTAACAGGTGAGTAAATGATTACAAATGAACAGTAAATATATACAGTACATATCAACAGGTATCTATTTTAAAGGTGGGGTAGGCAATTCATTTCAGAAACACTTGTTATATTCCATGGAATTCTCTTAACGTCCCGATAGCAATGAATATCTGAAGTGCTTTGACAAAAAAAAATTCATCTGTAGAAGCCGTAATACTGTAAAAAGTACAACCAATCCGTTTAGCCGGCCCGGCTAAAGTAACTGGACGGCCTACCTGCCTGTCAGCCTTCCATCGGGGCACAAACTTATCCCGTGCCCTCATTGGTCATGTGCGCGTTCCTGTGTGTTGGGGGAGGGGCTCTGTGAGGAAGTGGCATTTTCTCGGGTGATTTTCAAATTCTAGCGATCTCGAGCCGGTTTCTCAAACTGACCTACCCCACCTTTAAATGCTTTGACGATAAATACATAACAAAATGTCACCTGTGGAAGCCGTGGCGCTGTAAAAAGCACGACCAATCATCTGAGCCGGCTAAAGTAACTGGATGGCCTACCTGCCTGTCAGCCTTCCATCGGGGCACACACTTATCTCGTGCCCTCATTGGTCATGTGCGCGTTCGTGTGGGGCGATGTGAGGAAGTCTGAAGGAAGGGGCAGATTTTTTCCGGTTGTGTACTTTCAAATTCTAACGCACTTGAGCTGGTTTCTCCAAAATTACATACACGATTAAAAAAAACCTTGTTTAAACTAGTATACTCTATTATAGACTACTGCATTTAAAAAATATACATATTTAAAATAAATTAAAATGAAAGTATCCAAAAAGAAAACTCAAATAAATAAACGGCATTGTTGTAGCATCACAATCCTGCAAGTTATCCCCTCTTTTAATAATGTAATAGTAATCTGATTACATTTATATTTTGTTGTTGCATGTAATCCGTGGCGTGAGGTATATGTGCAACATGTTCAGGGTTATCCAACGTGTTTGCAAAGAATCTTAAGTGCATTGTTGTTGAAATGCACCGTATAAATAAACCTGCTTTCCCACCACTAACTTTGAACGTTAAAGCAGACGAGCCCCCGCGCTTTGCATCTGAACGCCGCCTAAAGCTGCTCTCTTGTAGGCGGACGCAGGACTCTGCTGCTGAGATGAAAACGGAGACAGGTGCTTTTTGCCCTGTGATATTTCCTCCGTCTCCCCTCTGAAAGGTTGCCGTCTCTTCCCTTCTGCAGGCACCCGGGGCGAACCAATCAGATTAGACGGTGACAGTGACACGGCCAAATGATCTCCAGACCCGCAGGGCTGAAAAGGGCTGTTCTCCGCCGGAGAGTGAGTCACCGACCGAGGCCCCGTGTGCTCTCCTCAGAAGGCTTTAAGGTGGATTCGGTGTTTTAAGCGAGATCAGGGAGTAATGGATTACATGCAACAGGAATCAGCATAAGAAGAAGTAACTGTATTCCCTTACTTAAAAAACATCAGGGTACATGTCTGAAAGCTAGGGGCAGGATTACAACGTGATAACAAAGGCCATTATATTATAGGTAGGCGTACTGCTTGACTTTTCTTCAAGCTTTCTTTTCGATTTCTTAATGTTCGATATCTTTTTGTTTTTATGCAGCAGTGTTTTAAACGGGCTCGGGGAGTAATGGATTACATGTAACAGGAATCAGAAGAAGTAACTGTATTCCCTTACAGTTACTTACAAATATCAGATTACTGTTAGACATAAAAAAAATTAGGAGCAGGATTACAATGCGACACCATTTTAAAATAAGCATCGTTATAAATATAGGTAGGTGTACTGTTTGAATTACATTTGTGGTATTAGTTTAGGCTTCTCTCGTTTATCGTTATGTTAGATATGTTGTTTTTTAAATGCAGTAGATGTAATATATTGAACTGAAACTCTATTTTGCTTTTAATTCCTGTAAAAAACTGCATTTATAAACTCTATTTTCTAGCGCTCCAACACATTGTACGTGATAGGCTAAGGGGCGGGGCATCTAACCAATCGGAGCAGACTGGGCTCTGGTTTCAGACGGAGGGTGAAAAGAGGTGCTGCAGCCCAGGCAGTATGAGAGAAACAAAGAGCTTTTTGAACAGTAGAGACACTAAATACTCAATAGGCCACTTTAATCAAGCTCTAGGAGTAACGCAATACATGTAACTCGATTATTAAAAAAGACTTGAACAGATAATCGAGTACTGGCAATTTATTTAACCAACAAATAAAATGTATAGGTCGATATACAGCGCAGCAACAGGTGCTGTAACGATGGATACATGTATCTTTAAAATGTCACACAACATGTAAGACATCATCTTCAGAATATCAATATTTCTGATTATGTATCGGGCAAACCGACCCAGAGAATTAGCACTTAAGCTTTAAGGGAAAAGCTGTTTTCTATCGGAGCACAGCAAATCTTCTGAAGGAGTTCCCGTGTCAAGAACATACTCGGCGTATTCAACATATTTTCACTCTGATGTTTAATATGAAGTGCTCCTCTTCGGCGGAGTGACTTTCTGCAAGGTCATAAGCTCACTCACTCGAGAGTCCTTTCCCCAGCGTTTAAAAACGGCTCCTGACACGTTCATTTGGATAATAACGGATAAAAGATATTTTTTCATTTTTCTGAAGAACTCCATGTTACACTCTTTCATCAATTGGATAAGCATTACATTAAACATGAAATCCTGAGTGGCTCTACTCGATGGTTGTGAGTACAGTGCGATGCATTCAAGGCCATCTCAAAACCGTGTCCTTTTTTTATTTAATTTCTTTTAAAAGAGACACGAGATCAAGCTGCAGCTGACATTAAAAAGGGAGACAAAACAAATATGTCTGCCTGTAATGCATCCAATAACATTTTAATAACTTCAGTGTTAACCAAAGAGCTGCCACTAATGACACCATTGAGAAGAGATGAGGATTCAGATAGTCTGGATACTACTGCAAAAAACATCTATAATAGCCCAATACTAGCCGCCTTTAGCTTAGCGGTGGTGACGTGAAGTCATGTGACCGTGCTGTAGTTCCTTTATAGCCCAACATTAGCCGCCTTTAGCTTAGCAGTGGTGAAGTGAAGTCATGTGACCGTGCTGTAGTTCCTTTATAGCCCAATATTAGCCGCCTTTAGCTTAGCGGTTGTGACGTGAAGTCATGTGACCGTGCTGTAGTTCCTTTATAGCCCAACATTAGCCACCTTTAGCTTAGCGGTGGTGACGTGAAGTCATGTGACCGTGCTGTAGTTCCTTTAGAGCCCAACATTAGCCGCCTTTAGCTTAGCGGTGGTGACGTGAAGTCATGTGACCGTGCTGTATTTCCTGAACTCAACATATAAGTATCATAAATGTTTGCCAGCCTTGATCTCATTTTCTGCAAATTTCTGAATTCCAATCTAAAAATCCCATGTATTTTTCATGAAGGGAACGAAGAAGAAGCTACCCTCAAGGTTACATACAGAAATATGTCTACCCTGCATTTCTCTCTTCAGGAGAATCTTTGGACGGCAGCAGGAACAGAAGCTGTTCACGTCAGATGAGATTTGGAGTCCTGGGATTACAGCTGGCACATCATGTCCAGGATATGTCTTTATTATGACCAGAGCTCCATCACCGTACTGTTGCTACAAGAGGATAAAGTTCACTCTTTCTTATCAGGACTGTAATTCTTGATAGACATGCACACATCTGTCAACATTTCCATGAAGGATTATGTGTCCGGACTGCAGACTGTACTTTAAAGAGAGACGTGTCTTATGATGGATTATTTCTCAGCATGTAAACATGGAAAGTATGAAACGCCATCTCCTTTGAGGAGAGAAGGTTGAGTCTCGGTGCTGTCGTAGAAAAGTTGTACCGTTATATATTTAGTACAATCACTTAGTTTTTTATTTTTCATCGCTTATTTATACTTCACATTCGAATATTTTTTACACTTTTTATGACTTTATTTATTCCACATTTTAAATGTATTTTCCTATGTTTATATATAATATTATTTAACATTTTTAAATGCGAATTTGTTTTACTTTACATCTTATATTTCAATAAATGTTTGTATTCTATTATATTTATCCGTTATAGGGTATTTTACTTTAACTTCTTGAATTTACATTAAAAATATCTATATTGATATTGTTATTGTATGTTTTTCTAAAATACAGCCCGAGTCAAGAAACGCTATTTCAATAAAATGAAAATATTATTTGATTTCCCTTAAAATAAATATTTACAATGAGGCAAGTGAGAATTTGTAATTTCCCAAAAATTACATTTGGATATTCTCAATGGACTCCCTGAACGGATTACACGTAATAAAAACACTTAAATTGAAAAATGACAATAAATAAATCTTTAATTTATATCAAAAAAATGCCAAAACAACCGTTTGAACTCCTAAAAACACACGATAATCCGTTAGACATGAAAATAAATCAATCTCGGGAGGCTGTGGCGCAGTGGATAAAAGCGTCTAACAAGTGTCAGGAGGGCTACTTCAACGTGCATGCTGAAACCTGAAGGATGAACATATTGAACCTGAGCAGAAGCCACAGTGTGAAAAGACCCAGGTCAAGGTGAGAAGACGAGCAAACAACCCCTCTGAGGTGAACAGTGAACAGAAGCCCGTTTCCAGCTGTACTGTAAATGCTTTTATTCCTGCTTACTTGCACTGGCATCTTTAAGAGCTCATTGCATTAATTACAAGACAAGGTATTTCTGGACCAGAACCCCCTCTACCTATAAACACATTACGCGGGTTTTCCACCACTTTTTATGTGTAATTAAACCTTACATTCGAAGATACACACAACATTAAGAAGAAGGCTTTCGATTGAGGGGAAGTGAATATGGGATTCATCCGTAGAGTCACAGTGAAATGGTTCCCCTTGAGGCTTAATCACTGCTTCATACAGAGGAGCGTCCCAATGGGGTTGGAAATCTACATCGTGGAACTCAGTATTTTGTCATAAGCTACTTTTTCTGAAACACATACAAATAAAAAGACCCGATTGTTGTGTTATTTATCCCAAATGAAAAAACAATAACCATTATATCAAATCCGGAGAAGTTTGATGTTAAAAAAAATTGCATTAATTAGTCATAATGGTGATTTTCTTTCTTCCAGTATCAAGTTATGGAGTGAGGTAAAGCACTGGGAAACGTTATCCAGGAGTATTTTATCATATGCACAATATTTCTTAATCTTACATTTCAACTTTCCTCCAATAATGGGACAGGACTCTCTTGAAAAAGAGATGTTTAATCTCAATGAGATCTATCCTGGTTACAAAAAAAAATTCAACATACTTAAATTAAAGAGAAAAATACATAAAATCCATCTTCACGCTCTTGGTTTAATTCCAACATGATCCTTAAACTGAGAGGTTCAATGTATTTTTGTTGCCGCTGTATTCCTTAATCATTGCACTTGTCGCGGTCGCCTTGATGTCTGCGTTAGATACGCATCTTCTACATGCCTTTGCTCTTCAATACCGTCTAGCGAAGAGCACCGAGCTTTATTAGAGATATTAAAACGCTTGAACGCACCATCGCTCCTTGTTAGGATCTGCCCTGACCACCTGTCGACTAAACCATTGGCAAATCCATATTTATACGACTGAGTATCTACGGATTTATATCCTAGAGGAAAGTATGGGAACTCGTCGACTTCCATCAGAGGACTTGCTTTTACTTACCGTCCCCGAAACGAACCCTGATGCTTTGCATGATGACGTTTCTACGATCTGTCGTCTCTTCTAAAAGATCGCAATGAGACTTCTTCTGGTGAGATAAAGTAAATACAGAAACCAACAAAAGAGCACTAACTGAACGCGACGTGAATACATTACACAAGCGTCCACACACACACAAAGCAGACGGTGTGTGCCTCTCATAATGTCGCTGCAGATAACGGTCCAACACCTTCCAAACAATGCTTCCTCTGGTCCAATAAAATCATAAAACGCCTCTGAGGCTGTTCCCCGTTCTGCAGCGTCTCTTTGAACTGGGTGAGGATGAGGAGCCGGCAGACGAGACCGTGTGAACAGCAACAGTCTGGTGCTAGACACCACTTTACACCGCTCTGAAATCACAGTTCAAAGTGCAAGCCTGGGAGAAAATATGCTTAGGGAACGATGGAGAAGGAGAAGGATTACCGGATATGTGGCTCTTTATCGACAAAATGGCGGCGGATGGCATAGTGTCTGGACAAGACGCGGGGTGAGTAAAAAAAAAGCGAAGCCAACGCCAAAGTAAAAATCGAAGGACAGAGAAAGGGGGCGATGTTTTGAAAACAAGCTTTGAATCGCTGCACGTTTACAGTAACACAAAGACGTAAATGAAGCCTCTTTGAAGACGTTTTTCAACCAAAAGCACCGGGCACACAAACCGGCAATTTTCTCGATTCTTCTTTTGAAGGATTTCTTGTGTTCGGGGTGGAGTGTTTGGGGGTTTGTGGCTGAGGCAATCTGGGTCTCAAGCACATCTAAGGTTGGGCAATTAGTTCCAGTGCCACTATTAATGTGCTGAAGGGGCGCGCTCAGCGGGGGGTCGAGGGCTCAAAGGGCTTCGGTCCTTTGCAGGGAGGAGGGTTTTTTTTGGGGGGGGGGAGTGGTATGTCCAACAAAGGTGGGGGTCAGGACCTCAGGGCCATGTGAAAGCTGTCCCATGTCCACTGACCCCCGAGAGCCTGTACAGCCATACTGAAACACGGACAGACGCCATTACAGTCTGCAAACGGTGTCCTTCTGCATGTACTCCAAGAGTTAAAGTTAAAATGTCGCATGGTGTGTATCCATCCAGTGATTTAACGTTTCGAAAAATAATTGATGACGCACCGCCATTACAGCGTCTCCTGCATGTACTCCAAAAGAAAAATGTATTTTAAAATTGTACATGTCGTGTATCCATCCAGTGATTTGGTATCGTAACATTTTGGACGAATAATGTATGTGTTTTTTGTACACATTGTTGTCCGATGCATGCAGAAGACTTACGACTGTTTTTACCCAACAATGATTGGAAAAGACATAATTTATCGACTGCTTTGAAACAAATGTTATCACGTTCTTATTTTATGTAAATTGTATACATACTAATAATTTAAATTGATGAAAGTGAACCCTACATGTTGTGTGTGTTACACGGAGTTTCTTTTTCAAAAGCCCTTTCATTCATGGGAAATAAAACATGCAAATAAATTGTTTAGCACAATTGAAGAAATGAATTGTATTTTTTTTATATGTTTATTCCTGTATTTTGTTTCCTTTTCTTTATTTTTGAAGCCTGGTTGTTTGTACAAAAATGTTTTAATAAAGATTAAGAAAACAAAAACTGCATTTCCCCCACATAGGTCCCTTGCAACAACTGAATCAAGAGTACCGTTTGTCGAGGCTTGGGTTCATGCAGCGCAGCTAATATGGGCCTTTGCACACGTCGTTTTAAAAAAGGCCTCATTAATGCGAGCCGAGTGCTTCATCTTTTGCTTTGTAAACTGCCTTAAATCAACCTTCCTTCACAGAGACAAATTCTTCAAATGTCTTGTCCGAAGAAACGTAAAAAAAATATTACATTTCTCAACGATATGAAACAAAGAAAATATGTGCGCGCTTGCAACTCGATAGAACCAGGGAATATTAAACAATATCCTTTCGGGGAAAAAGCGTGCGAAATGACATTACCCTCTACTTCTCGGTGTCCTTTTCATGCTGGAAAATACATTTTACTCGCACGTATATACACGGAGTACAGCATGGAGCACGGGGACAGATGAACGCCGCGCTGCACAGACTCTTTGTACGGCCTTTAGCCCACGTCTCTCTCCTGGGCTTTGCATCTCCTCGCTGATATGTCAAGGGTATTTAGAAGACAGAAAGCAAGACGTATGCAGAGAAAGCGTGATGGCAGCCGTTCTGTTCCTGCTTCTATTAGCATGTTATTGTGTATAGTGTCAGCGATACTTCGTGCCGCCGACTCGTCTCTAAAGCGAGGCGGAGGGACGGGGACGGGAAACGGTAGCTTTTATTGTGTCAATCGGGCTTTAAACGAACAGTCTTTTATACGATTGAGAACAAGAAATTATTCTATGATCCAGAAAGAAACACGATGAATGGACGGGAGGTTAAATGGATAAAATACGATAAGAAAATGTCTCTATTCATAACATTCGACCTTCTATCCAACCCTGTAAATATTTACCGTGTGCTTCCTAGAAGCCTTGTATTGTATTTTCTTTTTTATTAACGTATATTTATTATATATATATATATAAAATGCAGGTTAAAGCGAAGTTTATTTGAGGTATCTAAAAGGTATCATTTTCTCAATAGCAATGCATTTATTTATTAAACATAGGAATCTGCCATAGATGTACAGATCATAAATATGTCGTGGAATAGAAGTACATTTCCAAGAAAGTCTTAAAAAATGAATCTTGATATTGAACGTGTGAACAATGTGCCGTCTCCTTTTTGATTTTGTCAAGGACATCTTGAGGAAAAACATGAACCTGATAAAGATGTCAACAATAAGTGTAGAAGTCAAAAGTTCATTTACACGATAGTCGGAAATAAAGAATGTCAACATTGAGCAAATATTAATCTGCGGACTACTCCTCTGATGAAAAGACCAGGGGCCTCGTTTATAAGCCGTGCGTTGGACTCCCGTGGGAAGGTTGCTTACGTAGGACAAAGCAAATAAATACGCACACACATATTCCGATTCATAAAACACTGCGTGCCGGCGTAGGACTTGCGTGTGACGTCCTACGCCGGTTTCCCTTTATAAATCACAATCAACTCGAAATGCGGGATTCACGTAACGCCCATATTTGCCTATAAATAGTCAAAGAAACGCCCCGTATTAATATTCATTCAGACTGCATGAAGGAGATCGCAGGACATGACGACAGAACAGCTACAAAAAGACTTGGGGAGGTGGAGACCAATCACATTGTTCGGTGGATGCAGTTTGAACCAGAGTAGCAGCATGGAGGTCGGATCGTCACCGACATAAATAAATAAGTGGTCCGAACAAGAAGTTAATGACAAAATACACACAACCTTCCTCAGGCAGTGTGTCAGTGTGTGTGCCGGGGACAGGAGACCCCATGATGAGAAACTGTAAGAAGGTACGAGGGGATCCCTGCGCAGTGGAGTCAATTAATGCTTATTTTTTTATTTGGTGGTTTGTGTTCCAAAATGGCGTCAGTTTAGACGTACTTCTGTCCTCCTGCTTACCACAACACATTCGAGGTGGTTTTAAATAACATATCCGTATTTATTTAAGTTATGTGTGTGTGCACGGAGGAGTCTCAAGCAGGCGTTCGTTTAATCATTTTAAGATTGGCTTTAATCGATGTTTGAAATTGAATTCTTCATATCTGATAAATTAGATTTTATTTATGGTTTTATTTCCACACATTCCTCTCCGTTCTTCCTTCCGCCAACGGCGTCGCAGTTTCTCGCCCCTCCCGTGTTTGTGCGTCCCGCGTACGCACGGGTTAGAGTTTGCGTGGAGGACCGCACGTTTTCCCGTCAAGTTTGTATTTTAGAAATGGCAAACATTGCTTAGAAACTGGCGTACGCTATTTTTTGAGCGTACGCACCGTTTAGAAATGAGGCCCCAGAACAATTCAAAAGAAGATTTGTAAGATAGTCTTAAGTAAAGTTAGTTAAGTTCGACCCCAGACAAAACACCAGAGGAACAAAGGGTCTTCTGCTCTTTCTACATGTTGGGGAAAGATGTTGGCGAAGCCTTCGTCTACTCGTTTACGTTTTTGTTTTTGTTTGTCGTATGTTTTATCCTCTGTATTACCTGCTGCCGTTTTATGCCTTTTATTCTACATGTTATAGCTGTACTGTGATTTGTGTCCTGTGTACTGTACTGGAAAGCACGTTGTACATCCGTGTTGAGAAGGGTGCTATATCAATAAAGTTTTACTTACTTACTCACTCACTTGGTCATTTCGTCCATGAAAACCTAATGAAAAATACGATTCTGCCAACTAATCAAGAGAACAAGAAACAAGATAGAGAACCAATACAATCTTTTTTTAACGTTTTGGGAAAAGCAGTTTGAGAAAACGAACCGCTGTCTTTGTCTCGTTTGTCATTTTCTCATGTATTCCTTTACCGTTGAAAAAGGAATACAAGTACAGTTCGATATTAACATGTGCATCGTTATGCATCACATTAGAAACAAGTCCACGCTCCAAGTCTCTTCATTTTGAGAAATGTCAGAAGACAAACCGTCGTTCTTTCCCCTTTGTCTCCCGCTCGGACATTCAGCCGGATTCAAACCGTTCGGCGGCTTCCAGTTTGTCCGGACGCTGACCACTAAACTCTGACACAGTCCTTTGTGTTCTCCAAGGACAATAGGGGTGAGAGGTTGGGGGGGTCAAACCAAACTTCTGCACACCCCCCACCGCATCCCGCCTGATCTGTAAAGTCCTAGCCTGCTGACCTGTGTGTGTGTTCATTTTCAGGAAAAATGTCCCATGCATGCGGGATAGCTTTCTGAATGCTTTTAGAAAACGCACTGACAATATTTAAAACTGAACTTCTGAAAGTAAAATTGAGACCGAATGTTTTGCACGTATCCTGGACTTTTTATTTTCAAATACTAATAATAGGGACTTGAAGGACTTCCTAATTGTATAACTGCAACTTCAAGTAAGAATACAACTGTGTGTACATTTGGCCAGAGTTAATAAGAAATGTCTTATAATTAGATGGCCTGTACCAAAGCTCAACGGCATGCTAAAAACTGTCCTTCAACCCTCAGTGAACAATCCGAACTCTGACAGGAAATCTCTCTGAAGCCACACACACACACACACACACACACACACACACACACACACACACACACACACACACACACACACACACACACACACACACACACACACACACACACACACACACACACACACACACACACACACACACACACACACACACACACACACACACACACACACACACACACACACACACACACACACACACACACACACACACACACACACACACACACACACACACACACACACACACACACACACACACACACACACACAGTAACCCCCCTGACCTTTGACCTGTAGTGGAGGCCTGGCTGAGCACAAACAGAGAACCCCCCCCCTCCACCTCCACCTCCAAACAGGGGCTCCTGTTTCACTCAGGCAATGAAAGGGCCTACTGTAAATAACGGGGGCCTGTTTGACCCTGGCGTTTATCTGGGCCTGAAACCCCTGCATCCATCCTACTGTAACAGAGCTCACAAAAGACCCTCTCATGGGTGTTAGACTACGGGCGCTCTCCCCCATGTGCACACTCAGAATGGGGATTAAACCCCTGTCAGATCCTCCGAAGGGGGCCGACCCCCCCCAAAAAAACCAGCATCACAACCCCATCCCACGGACACTTTAGCCTTTGTCCCCGCGTGAGACTTCAGGGAAAGGATGGGGAGGATGCAGCCAATCACATCTGACGGATCAAACCGAAACAGCATCAAAGCTATAGCAACCGAGAAACTTAAGGCTCTCCGTATTGATACTCAAGTATTTGTAATATGTATGTATTTAGAATATTAAGGAGCTACATCATTCCTCTGTAGAACCACAAAGGTGAAAATACAAGTTAATTGATTGCCTGAAAAACGACAATACAACAATTTTGATCATCATTCAAGTCATTGTTTCATCGGAACTGTTGGAGGACCTCTTGATTTTATATTTAGGATGTTATGGGGGGGGTGCAGCCAATCACGTCTGACGGATCAAACTCCAAACGGCATCTAAGCTGAAGCCAGCGAGAAACTTCGACTCTGGGTACACTCAGATATATGCATCATCGTTCCTTTGAATAATATAAAAGATACAAATATTAGTTAAGTGTTGCCCAAAAAACGACAAATCAACCATTTTGATAATCATTAATAATCATCATTAATCATTTAAGTTGTTGATTCTTCACTTGATTTTATATTTAGGATGTTATGGGACTTTGATATCAAACCTCTGACATTATACATTAATTCAACAAACCAGACCCTTCGATCTGGATTAGGGCTTTTACTTTTTCTTCTTGTGTGTCAGTCCTCCACACCAATCAGAAGTGCTGTGCTCCACATGTACCAGCCATTGTTAACCAATCAGAAGTGGCCCATGATAGAAGGTGATAGACAGATTGATCCAATCACCTGCCAAGTGCCTTTGAAAGTGCCTGCCCTTTCCAGATGGCTTCCAATGGAGCTTCAGATGCTTTGGTGAACCGTCTGAGTCAGGTTAGTGACGCTCCATCACACGTTTCTATCACAGCGTGAATCTCAAACTGAAGCTCGACTTTAAAGCAACCCAACGGAAGTTTTATGTAAGTTTAGTTATTTCGCTCGTAGCTCGGGCTGCGGGGGCGCTAGAGACGGGAGCACGTTGATGAGACCTTCCGAGCCGGAGATATGGCCGCATTTTACACTAAACTTCCGTTGGGTCGCTTAAAAATAAATATCGCAAATCGAATCGCAATATCTGTCAGAAAAATCGCAATTAGATTATTTCCCGAAATCGTGCGGCCCTAATCTGGATACACTCAAGTATTTGGAATATTTATTTATTTAGAATATTATGGAACTACATAATTCCTTTGTATAATCAAAAACATGGTAGGTAAGAATGGAGAAACCGGCTCGAGTGCGCTAGAATGTGAAAATACACAACCGGAAAATATCTGCCCCTTCCTCTCAGACTTCCTCACAGAGCCCCTCCTCCAACACACACGAACGCGCACATGACCAATGAGGGCACGAGATCAGTCTGTGCCCCGATGGAAGGCTGACAGGCAGGTTGGCCATCCAGTTACTTTAGCCGGCTCAGATGATTGGTCGAGCTTTCTACAGTGCCACGGCTTCCACAGGTGACGTATTCATTGCTATCGGGACGTTAAGAGCGTTAAGAGCATTCCATGGAATATAACGAAAAGTGTTTCTGAAATAAATGACGTACCCCACCTTTAATTGATTGCCGAAGAAACGACAAACAACATTTTTGATAATAATTTAAGTCATTGTTTTTTCATAACTGTTTGATGACCACTTGATATTATATTGAGGCTGTCTTCATGATACTTACATCAAACATCTGAACTTAAAATTAATGAATTGATCAATCTAAATCCCTTGATTCCCTAAAGTATTTGGGATTATTTTAATATTTATATATATTCTTTGCATAATATTGGGCTAAAATAGTCATTTATTGGCAAAATAAATCAATGTTTATAATAATGTAAGACTTTCTGAATCAATCTGTTGATTTACATTTTAAATGATTAATAATATATATATATATAATCTTGATTAACATGTATGATTCATAAGGGTTCACATACTTTGACATATGGACAAAAGTTACAGCGTTACCATGGAAATCTTCTTCAACAATACAAGATACCAAGTAAGTTGCAGGAATTAGAAAGATATATACATACAGTACATGGGATATGATATTAGTGGAACACAGTAGAATAAATACTGTAAAGATAATTAAATATGTGGATATGAGGAAGAAAATATGTTCAATGAACCGTGTTTTATGAAAATAAAATAAAATGATAATTAGCTGTAGCCCTATCTTCAATAATCTTCCATTTGAGCATCCCTCGATGGCTACGAGTGATTTTAAAAAAGCCGTGGAGAAGAAATAAAGTCAGGTCACGTGACGGCGATGAAAGGTCTTCTGGTGGGGAGGAAGAGAGAAGCGGAAGGATTGGGGTCAGAGGCTAAGTGAAATATATCCCCTCTCTGAGGCCTGCAGGAGAGAGGAGGCAGGAAGCTGAGGGCCAGAGATAAGAAGAGGGCGATAAGCACCCAGAACACCTGTTAGGAAGCTCTTGCCTCACACCAACTCTCACAGGGGGCAAGGCAACGCCAGCGAAGAAGGAAGAGGGCGAACAGACAGAGAAAACCGCCGCGGGAATTGTATAACTAGTTGTCTTTATATTTTGGTTACATAATTCTGTGAGGTTTTTGCTATCTTGTCAATGATATTGTGGAAATGAAAGAGTCTCGTGATGGAATTAGAATGTTAATAGACAAGGGTACGGACAAGAGGCTTTTGTGTACGCGTTGCATGTGTCGACTCACTGGAGTAAAGTGAAGCCGAACTTCGACTCGTTATAATTCTCCCCTTTTATCAGGGGCATAGCATTTGGACAACAGTTGCCTCAGAGAAGCCTTGTTTGCAACAAAAACAAGGACTCGCATTCAAGATAAGGAACAAGGAAGCAAACCAGCCGATTGGCCAGATGCTAGAGTCCTAACGTGAACCTGGACATGTTGAGCATTGTGTGTGAGAAATGTAGAGTTTGGATCCCTAGCAATTAGAAACCGCAGGATGCTGACTTGCATATGCTGCGTTAATCAACGTGTGGTTTTGGGGCGATATTGAATTAAAACGTGTGTAAAATAATAACAATAATGGAAATAATGTCAGATTATGACACTTTCAGTCTCGTGACAGCAACCATCATTTGACCATCAGCGGACGCTCGTCCCGCCGTAATCCGCCCGTGAATTTCTCTACTGACACATCATGAATCTCTCCGTCTTGTTTACCGTCCGCCTGTCAGCCGTCTCCAAGGTCTCTGTTGACCGCTCCCAGATTGTTTTGTGTTTGTCTGTTTGTCCCAGGGCCTCGGAAGGCGAGAGTGGGAAAGTGAGAGCAGGGAAAAAGCTATTCCATTTCCTGGACTGATCGCTGAGGCGGGTGGCGCTGACATGTCATGACTCAAACAGCATCATCTCTGCCAGCGCTGTCTGGGGCTGACCTTACAAATGATGCTGTGTAGCACACACACACACACACACACACACACACACACACACACACACACACACACACCACACACACACACACACACACACACACACACACACACACACACACACACACACACACACACACACACACACACACACACACACACACACACACACACACACACCACACACACACACACACACACACACACACACACACACACACACACACACACACACACACACACACACACACACACACACACACACACACACACACACACACACACAAATATTTTAGGGTTTTCATTTATTATAATTATTCGTATTATAAATTGTTATGTTTTATACATTATTATAACTTATTTTTGTATTATCTTTTTGCTTGTCACATTGATTGGCTTCATTAAAAAAACATTAAATTGAATAATGCAACATGTAATATATTGAAATACATCCCTAAAACAATTAAAGAATCAGCTTCTAGAACATTTGAAAACCCGAACAACTCCAAATGGGTGGGAAACCATTTAAAAACTGTTTTTCCTCATGATACATTTCTCCTGCAAATGTTTTTTCTCGCTCTTCAAGCAGACAAATCTTCCTTCAATTGAATCCGACCCCCCCCCCTCCTGTGACCCCCCCCTCCTGTGAAGCGGGGGGGCGGGCGATCCATCATCAGCTCTCTTCCTCTGCTAATCTCTCTGGGCGTCTTCGGTCAGCAAATACATAAATCAATTATGGTTTTAAGCTTTATGCCATGATTTACCCAACTGATCCCTGCTGGATTACAGCGAAGCTTAAAAAACGTGTTAAAGCTGCGAGTCGCGTTGACATTCATTCGCGACGCTCGCCACGCAGCATGTCGAGATGACACACGGAAAGATTGGACAGAATGTTTAAAAAAAAGAAAGAAAGTGAGACAGGTAGTAAGGCTGCAGGAAACGGGACCAAATTAGCTCCAACTAACTACAAGTGAGATTATATGGTTTGTTTTATATGCGTTTCATCATATTCTGTATCGAATCATCTATTTAATATTATTATTTCTTTACTTTTTGAGAGCTGGTATTGTCATCTCCTTATACCATCCTGTCTTTGGCTTGCATTGTAACATTTGAAGTGACTTATTTTCAATACATCTGGTACTTTGGGTGACGAATATTGAAAATTATATCCATATTGCGATAACATTTACCATTAATTGTGTAGCCCTAATAGCTAGCATTAGCATAATAGCTAGCATTAGCCTAATAGCTAGCATGAGCCTATTAGCTAGCATTAGCCTAGCATACACCTGTTGATATCTCCGCATCGCTGAATAATTCCAAATGGCATTTTAACAGATGTAACTATAGTGTGTGTCCTGCAATTTCAACATTGCACTCGTCCATATTGCAAACACATGTAGGGGAGAAGGGGGTAAGTTGAACCACCCCCTGTAACCAGGCAACGCCTTATAGTTGTAATCAAGTGACCAGAAATTATGCAAGCTCCACTCATTGCCCGTGAAAGAGAGATACTCATTGTGGTCTGGTAAGTAAACATGTTTACAAAATATTGCTTGTCAAAGTACATTTTCTAGATGTCGGCTGTCATGTCTTGTATATGTTGATGTGTTGGCAGCGTATTATGTGGATCATTAAGCTAAAGATGACTCTGAATTTTAATGCTAGGCTATTTTTCTAAAATGGTGGCTGTGGGGTAAAGTGAACCACGGGCCTCGGGGTAAGTTGAGCCAGTTTTTCAATGGAGAAATTAATGGAAGTAGGCCAAGTTGATAATAAGAGCTCATTGTAGGCTACATTTAAAGTTGAATTTACCCTGTGTTTGATTGGTAAGATGTATGAAATTGTATCACCATTTGTACGATTACTTTTCCTTTTAAAATGTAAAAAAAAATCAATCAATTCGATCGAAATGTATATTAGAAATATTTGAAAAACTAAGCTTGTATTTGGTTTGTTATTTATTGTTTATAGTTACCTTTAAGATTTGTTGTAGGTATGCCCAGGTTTGAACCGTGGTTCAATTTACCCCCTGAGCTGAAGCCTTTTTTTTTAAGAAGTAATATTTTAACTGCCCTTGATCAAATATTAATTATTATCATTGCCATTGATAGGAGACATCCTGAAGTATAAGTGAGTTTTCATTTTTACTGTGTCACTTCTCCTTGCATAACTAAAAAATGGCTCAACTTACCCCACTCTCCTACTACTAATTGTGCAGCCTTAATATCTAGCATTAGCCTAGCATTCACTTGTTGATAAAAGCACCAACTGCAGCTCCATAATACTTCATTTAAAATTGTGTTGAAACACGTAAATACCAAATATCGAGCGTTATGCGATTGCAATATTGCACCATTCCATTTTGCTATGAGATGTTAGCTAGCATTAGCTTAGCATTGACTTGTTGATTACAGCTCCATAATACTCCAACATATAATACTCCCATACTCCATCATATACAAAAAAATGGTATTTCAACACGTAAATACCAAGTATCAAGCGTTCTGCGATTTCAATATTGTACCGTATTGATATGAAATGTTTCGTCAATCAATCAATCAATGTTTATTTAGAGCCCAATATCACACATGTTACATTTGTCTCAGTGGTCTTCACAGTGTGTACAGAATATCAGTATGACAATACAACACCCTCTGTCCTTAGACCCTCTGTCCTCAGACCCTCTGCCTCAGACCCTCTGTCCTCAGACCCTCTGTCCTCAGACCCTCTGTCCTTAGACCCTCTGTCCTTAGACCCTCTGTCCTCAGACCCTCTGTCCTTAGACCCTCACATTGTACAAGGAAACACTTCCAGAGAAAACCCACAGTTTAAAAAGGAACATGGGAGAAACCTCAGGGAGAGCAGCAGAGGAGGGATCCCTCTCCCAGGACGGACAGACGTGCAATAGATGCCGTGTGCAAAGTGAAAAGATAATACATTTGCAACATAATGCAATGTTTAGTAATTGTGGAGACCCTCTTAGCTAGCATTAGCATAGCATTCACCCGTTGTGCCACATGTTTCTCTGAAGAGATGGATTCAAACTGTTCACACTAGCCTCAGTGTCCCACCTGAGAGCTCCTTTGTGACAGGTGGTGGTGAAGAGAATTGGGTGGTTTTTTTTGGGGGGGAGGGGCAACATTTTTCTGACCAGCTTCTTAGCGTGCTGGTATCACTCCATTGGGGCCCCTCGCCAATCTCTGGCTAACCATTCAAGTAGCAACAAAGAGGCTAATTAGAAGCTCTCTCGCTGGAAGAGCTCCGGTTTGATACTTCCCAGGGAGGCTCAGGGGCCTCCGAGGTGGCAGGGGCAGGTTTTTTTCACACACACACACACACACACACACACACACACACACACACACTCGCAGCACACTTGGGTTGGCCCTTTTGGCTGGAGCACATTTGCTCATTGTGGCCGTCCTCCTTACGGTCTGCCAGAGCAATAGAATCAGAGAGGGGGAACCGGCACATCTTCTTTCATGTGGCGGGCACGCAGAGAGGGGATGCTAATGGGATATCGATGGGATTAGAACCCAGAGCGTTCGAGTCCAGGAGAACAGAGGGAAGGGCTCCGTGAACTAGAACTAAAACCCACTCAGCTTCAAGGCCAGATCATCCCAAATCTATTGACTTTCTTTTTCTATCGGGAAAGCTGACAATGATGCATGCACCTTAATACAGTCGGAGGAGAGGAGATAAGGTCGCAGGATTTAGAGATGTAACATTGTTGGTGTTATTTGGTGGTACTTCTTCTCCGTGCTTCTGTGTGACACAAAGATAACGAGTGAGGCTGCACACATGGGAATAAAATTACTTAATGTGATTATTTTTGACAGATATTGTAATTGGGATATGTTTTCCAATATCTGAAAAAGGTGAATGAAACGTTCGTATTATCGTTGGAAAAAAAGAATAAAGATGTGGTTTTATATAAGAATATCCGTTCATCGACATGTGGATATTGCCATAGTTGAAATGTTGTATCATATTTAGACCCCGATCTAAAAAAAATAATGCTTTTAAATAACCAATTTTAAAGAGGCCCTATTCTGCTTGTTGGGGTTTCCCTTCAGTGTGCATGTTCCGGAGCACGGTGACCTCCCGATGTAACACTGCTATTGGCTAGCGCTCCAACACATCGTACGTGATCAGATGTCGCGTTAACCGAATATTTTCCATCTATGACGGATTTTTTTTAACAATGACGGACAAATCTGAAAGCAGTCCGTCATTTTGACAGATTGGAACAAACTCGGAACAGCGCCACAGCTTCCCCGCAGCGAGGCTCCGGTGTTACGCCGTGTTACGCTCGCCCTCCAAAAAGGAAATCACACCGTTTCCAAACCGAACTGCGCCGATCATTGACATGTCTGAGTTTTGGCTTTACGCTGTGCACGCTCCCGCGGGGTGCAGCAGCCACGCATAACACGGTGCATGTGAACTGCCCCCCCCCGTTGACAGTTCACGAGCATGCTGCCCTCGTCAGAGTTGTGGAAAGGCAGACGGGTAATTCTGGATTTTGACGGAAGTTTTACGATCCTGTCCGACGGGCAGCGAAAAAGTCTAGCGCAACCTCTGTACGTGATAGGCTAAGAGGGCGGGACATCTCCAAGCAGGTTGACCAATCACAACAGAGCCGGCCAGCTAACCAATCAGAGCAAACTGAGCTCTGGTTTCAGACAGAGGGTGAAAAGCGGTGCTGCAGCCAATGCGCAGAATAAGGCCCCTTTAATGCCTTCACAGAGAAACACCTGAACTGTTGAAATCTGTTTGCAGCTTGTATCAATATCCCAACGACTTGTATATCGACTATTCTGCACTATTTCTACGATATCATTGGATTTACTTGCACATCTGTGTTATTGTGTTGCACTGTTGGAGGGGCCTGTGACCATGCCATATCTACACTGTAGCTAATGATAATAAAAGCCTTGAACCAGTTGCTCCGCCTCTCCCTGCCAACCCTTCTGGGAGCAGAGATACACATCAGGAAGTCAACACATTTGCATGTCACCTGATAACTGGCTGTAATTAGTACTCCCCATGAGCCCCTACTACCATTTCCCCCATTACAAAACCAACATGGACACACACACACAAGGCCAACTTCCAGTACAGTATGTTATCCTTATCCCTCCCTGCAGACCAAGCCCCCCACGGGGACAAAGAGAGGGGCCTCAGTGTGTTTGTTTCACCGCGGCCCTGCCACAGCGCATCAGCCCAGCACAGTCTGAGAGGCAGCTGTTCACTTTGACTCCCTCCACCCTTATCTGAGGGGGTGGTGATCTAATCTGTGGCTGATTAGATCACCACCCTCCACTGCCATCGCCACTGTCTATACAACACTGCCTCCTCCTCTTCCTCTTCCTCTTCCTCCTTTCCCTGGTTGGGCCTTTCCGTTTTCCTCAGAAAATAAATAATAAAAAGGTACGTTTATTTATATAGCACATGTTCAGACGCTGAGACAATTCAAAGTGCTTTACTTCACAGCAAACACTGAATAAAAACTCGTCTATTTCCTCTTGAAGAAGCAGCCAGATCGACTTGAAGACGTTACGGCGAAGTCTCCGTTTCTAAGGGATAACGAAGGGAGGTGTTTTAACAGCAGATTAATATATTTGAAAACATGCCGATTGATTAATTGTGTTCTAGAGAACTTGCATACGGTCCAGTGTTGGAATGCAATTTAAATATCATCTTCTACTGACTTGCTTTTCACCAAATCAAGATACTGTCCATCAGGAAACATGAGGCGCATACATCGTGAAACATCCACCTTGATTATTTACTTTACAACTTGGCAATACGACGCTGGCTCTAGAAACCCCTTCCATGGAATTGGCTGTGATGCAACAATGGATTCAAATTTAAACACAGCTGATAAATTGGTTCTGAATAAGCATATTCACCAGATGAGATGAGATGACTTGTGTGTGTGTGTGTGTGTGTGTGTGTGTGTGTGTGTGTGTGCTGTCCTGACGTGCTGCACAGGTAGAAAAGCTCATATGTTCTAAAAGTGTGTGTGTGTGTGTGTGTGTGTGTGTGTGTGTGTCAAGTGCTAATAAGGCGATAATGGCCAATAGCCTAACATGATGACTTGATTGAAAAAGCCTCTCAAATTATTTCGCTCCAATTCTGTTGCGACTTTTTCCTCCAATTCTCTCCAAGAAATAAAAAATCCCATTCCTTCTAAAATAAAAAAGCAGCTTCACCAGATTTACGAAGATGACTCTCCACCTGCACGACAATAAAAAGCTTGATCTGCACTGAAGGCGTGTGTGTGTGTGTGTGTGTGTGTGTGTGTAGTCCATTCCCCATGATGTAGCCCCCCGTGTTAAGTCTTTAATCGATACATCTCCCTATCCTGACAGTGAGGACAGAGCCCAGACCTGAGATCAGAGCGATGGCGGTGTAAATCTTTACGGTTCAACCAGAGCCTTTTAAAGCCTGTCTATGATTGGGCCCCGGCCAGCAGCTGCCTCGGCGCCGGCCGGTCAAAGCACCGCTGCCTCAGGGGCATAAACCAACACCACAACTCCAATAAGGGCAAAAGGCACCTGAGAGAGGATGAAGAGAGAGGGGATGTGGCAGCCAGACTGGAATAAGCCCTGTGCCGACGGCGGCTTGGGTTCCTCTCTCCTGGAGAGGTGTTTGAGGCTTTCTGTGCCGTTGGATTATTACACCAACCTACTGTACCTCTGAGTGCGCGCCGCGGAGACTTAGCTCACTGAGTGATTTCAAATAGAGGGTAATCCACTGCCTTGCAATGGATGCTTTGTTGACGGGCTTCTTTTCAAGGAAGCGGGGGGGAAAGAGAAGCTCGCACAGTTGTACAGGATCAGAAGCTCGACACATGGAGACAAGGAAGCGACGCGCAATTATCTTTCACTTTCCAAAACGCGTCAAAGAAACAAGGCCCCAAATGGAGCGGCGGGACAACCACTCTCTGTTTCTGGATCCCATCCTAATGTTGGGTCAACAAGTATTCCTATTCCTGCATTTTACTTGCACCATTTCCCTTCCTTATTTCTGATTTGTCTCAAGTATATATATGTGTTGCTATGCAGCTCATTGCCGACGGCTTTAGCTAATGTGCATTTTGACGATAAAACCTTTGAATCTTTTAGAAATCTCAGACAAAATCAAAGCGATACAGAACCAACCCGACCCGTGACAGACCTCTAAGGCACGGCTACCAATCCGTGCCTTGCTCGGACCGAGTCACGCGCCGCCCCTTAAGAGAGAAATAATAGAGACGGATACGTTGCCAAAAGGTAGATCAGAAGAGTTGCCTGATTTGAACTGTTCAGAGTAGCAGCAACACAATGTCCCTTTCCGCCTGACCAGGTTCAGTCTTTCCTCCAGGTCCTAAAACAACCCACACTCGGGTAAACACGACGGTCGCCGAGGAAGAGGAAACCAGCGCTGCCGATTGCGAAAGACGCGTGTCAATCACGCAAAACAGACGCCATGCATTACGCTTCAGCTTCTCCCGAGCGGAGACACGAGGACTTCCCGTTTCACTCGGGTGACATGGAACGGTTTCTAAATGTTTGCATGTCGGGTTGAGTTCTATAAAAAGGGTGTAACGCAGATTGTGGTGATTTATACTATGGATGCTATCCGAGACAAAAGTTGCACGGTTAACGGGAACACACACGGTTTGTCTTTCAAAGAGACACGTTGGTTTTATTTTTTAAAAAGGAAAATGTAGAAAACCCGTTTGCTAATGTCCAGTTAGACATTGGCATCGGTTAATGGTTGATAGTGTGTGTGTGTGTGTTAGGGAAACAGTTTGTATACCTTCCTTCCTGTGTGTGTGCGTGTGCGTTGCGTGTGCGTGGTGTGTGTGTGTGTGTGGTTAGGGAAACAGTTTGTATACCTTCCTCTGGCCTGTGTGTGTGTGTGTGTGTGTGTGTGTGTGTGTGTGTGTGTGTGTGTGTGTGTGTGTGTGTGTGTGTGTGTGTGTATACATGGTTATCACCTGCAGCCACCGCTATGGCCCCGCTATCTGGGTGGATCTGCTCTTGGTTTACCGAGAGGGCGTGCCAGGGGTTATCTGTCCCTCTCTGATAGGCACAGATAAGAGCCTCGGGCCCACTGTTTAAACACCTGGGCCCCGAGGTATTAGACCCCTCCGAAACCCCTCCACCACAGAAGGAGAGGAAATGGAAGAGCGAGCGGCGCTGCTGGCTGTGTGTAAAAAAAACAAAACAGAGTGTGTGTGCGTGTGCCGAGGTTAATGCAGGGGTGATTATTTCCACCACTCCCACCTTGTACCCCGATACATCCATCACTACTAAAAATAGAAAAAACGGAGATTAGAGGCCGGCATTTATTGGCATCATGTTCCCCCTCCTCTCCCTTCGGGCTGCATTGCGAGAAAGACAGCTTTGATGGTTATCACTAATGTTTAACGGCTATATGCTGGGAAAGCGCTCTTTTAAAATAGCCTCTTCTTTCACTTATGGGATGTACATTACAGCGAGGGTCAGGCATTTGCATGAGAATGGACGATTAAGTGAAAGAGATAAACCCAAGGCTAGTTCCCGTGAATTGGATGTTGTGTTTGGAATACAAAGCAGCGGAGCCTTTTTTCTTTTTCTTTCCCCCTCGCCACGGCAGCATTAGCCCCGTGCATCACGCATTTACGTCCCCAATAATCACTCGGGCCCTTTCCGGAGGGTGATTATTCTCTCAGAGCAAGGGTTACTAAAATATTGCTGTAGTCCTGTCTCCCTGCAGCAGCAACAGCAGGCTTGTCAAGGGGTTGGACTGCTGGAGGAAAGATGGGGGGGGGGAGCTGTTGTGGTCAGACGGGATTGCTTAGATTCCTTAGAAGCAGTCCACATGCATGCTCGCTGTGATGCACGGCCTATCATTAAGCTGCGATACACACTAGGTCCAAAAGGTGCATCACTGATACCACAGAAACACGTCTTTGATACCAAACAGAAGCCAACGTTGTACAATAGTAACACAAGCAGCCATGAATGCACCTACTTTACACATATGTTATGTCTTTGTGGAGCTTTATGATCAAAGAAAAAATTGCATTTTGAAAAGACGTTCAAGGACCGAAGGCTTTTTATCCGTACGGAAAGTGTGAAGGTTAAGATACTCAGTCCTACTTCAAGATACTGCTCACTCACATTGCTAAGATTCCTTAGAAATCACTCTTGTATAGCTACTCTATAATTCATGGCTTTTCAAAAGGCTACAGGACAAATACTAGGTCCAATACCATGCCTTTGTTTCTTTAATTATACCTGAAAAACACGTCTTTTATACCTTTTTTAATATAAATACAAGCAGCCTAAGGAAACGAGGCGTTCAAGGACTGAATATTTGTTTTCTGTATTGTAAAAGTGCTGAAGGTATCATTCCTACTTCAAGACGGCACATCTTCTGCGTGTATATGTCTCCGTCTTCCATTGTCCATCCCTCACATGCCACATCTCCTTATAATTAGTAAGCATTCATCGTAGCTGTAACGCACGGCCTTGCATTAAGCTGCCATACACATACTACAGCCAATAAAATACATGGGTTCCACAACTGACACCCGAAAGGAAGAGTCATTGATCGCTTTAAAACGGCCACTTTCTCCAAGCACACGGTGACTGCACGTAAATAAACAAAGTGTATATTTCTGATTTCCTTTTGGACCGTTTTGATGAAAGAGAAAAACTATGAATCTGACGAGACGTTTAATGACCGAGTGTTAAGGCCACAATACCCTGAATGCACGTCTGCACCCCGCCCCACACATACCACTTGTGGAGCCTGTGCACAATGCATTCAGTCTGGGTGTGTCTTCATGATACGATCCAGGGCACGGAGGAATGAAAGGCAGTAGAGACTTCAATTCAGACAGGAAGTGGGTACTTTCTGGTACGTTCATTTTAACACAGACACCTCACACCGATGACCCCGTGCCGCATCTGGAAACAATTACACTCATGTTTGACTTGACCTGCTGCACCAAGTGAACTCTGCCAACCTTTTGTATGTGTGTGTTGCCGAGGCAGCGGTGACCCTGACACAGTGGCTGTCGGGGGAGTGATGTGTAATTAGTCCGAGTTACCACGACTGGTGGACACGTCAAAATACCCAGGTGACCGGTATAGAAACGCAAGCAGAAGACGAGTTGACCCGCCTTCAAATGACCCACGCTGGAACCTGTGAGGACTCGAGGGCCGTCTGGATGATCAAGCTTCTCACAGCGGACCTTTCATGCGCCTGATGCAATGTTTGATTTGCACACTTCAGGAGGCTGTCAGGACCGCGCGTACAATATTAAACAGTGTCGTGTCGGCGTATCAACCAGCCTAAATTAGCCCATTAGCATGCTAGGGGAGAAGCGAGAAGATCAATGCATGAAACGGTTTGGAAGTCTCCTTTGATACGAGATTTCCCAGCTTGAGCGAATTGATGAAATTCCTCTTGAAACACAGGCAACCGTTTCACACGCCAGACTGTTCCTCAAGACGGACTATTGTAAGCCGGTCCTTTAAAGACACACGGGGACTACGTTACAGAGGAAGCTTTAGTGCGTGTTAAAGTGGCTGTTTAGGAAGAACTTTTTTAAAAAGGCACAGTGTCAAACTATGAACACATTCCTCTTTTGTTCCCAGAATAATAAGCACTCATCACGAAGGCCACACAGATTTGTACCAACACTACAAAGTCTCTGTAGAACATGCAGGACGAACAGAACCGCTGCACACTAATCGCTGCGAAAGCTATTCTGTAATATTCATTATACAGACACCACAGACAGATTCAAAGCACCGGGCACACCGAGACGCTGGCTCGAGTGTGAGAGCAGAGCGAAATCCTCAAGTGAACTTTAAACGCTGTGCATTCCTATTGATTCGAGCAGACGCTACAGGGTGAAAAGGTGGCCTTCCAGGGCGTAGAAAGGCCTGCGCTCACAGAAGCACCGCCTGTGCAGTATCCACAGAGAGGTGACGCGAGAGCATTCCTCAAGGTGCTTGTTAACAGATGCAAGTCTTAAGAATATCTGCAGGTATCTGTTTATTCGGTTTACTTCTGTCCTGGAGCCACCTCGGTTCAGCTCTGCTCTCCTGGGCCGCCCGGCCGCTCTAATGATCGAGCTAATAAAGGCGCCCCTCTCGCGTGAGTTATGGGGAAAGGGGAGGGGATTCGGCCCCAGTATGAGGGGCAACCACTTTGGTAAGTGTGTGTGATAGCTGCCGCCCACCTCTTGTAAGGCGTGACTAATGGGCTTTGACAATGTTACGACAACAGTCACCTGAGCCGGCTTTTTGGTTCGGAGGCAGCTCCGAGCCTGAGCCACACAGCAGTAAGGCGTGCGTCCGTCGACAGAGGACACTTCGTTATGCCTTGCATGTGTGTGGTCGGGTGTGTGTATACTGGTCCTCGTCACTGACTAGGAGCATCAGCTGAAGAAGCGCAGAATAAGAAAGAACAAACCTCTATTTGACACTAACGGAGCCTTAAATATATATACGTTTTAATTCCCAACGGAAAACAAGTGACTTACGACGGTGAAAGCGTCGTAATGGAGTCCCTTTCACCCGAAGCATCATGTTAACGAGCAATCAATTCAAAAGGTGTTCCGAGGACGACAGACTTTCCTTTCTGGCGGACACGATGACAACGTGTTGATACAATACACATGTGATTAACTCGTCATCATCACCGAGAGGCAGAACATGCACCAACTAAATGATGTTTTCCACACTCGGCACGCACCAACAAGATGTACTTTTTAATTCCTAATGAATGAAGTGTTCAAATGGAGTCCCTCTCACCCAAAGCAATCATGATAATTAAAAAGGTGTTAGGACATGTTAAGGCCAAAAGACTTAGATTTCACACACCGATACACATTCGGTTTACTCGTCAAAATTGGTGAAAGGCCAAAAACAGAAACAACCATCTTGGATCCACTCGCCGTGCCGTTGAAAGCAGGTGTCTTCCCAGGAGGGAAACCTTATCATGAGTTCCTTCCAGCCAACGCAATCATGAAAATAAGTATTATTAAAGAAGGTGTCTGAATGTGTGAGGCCAAAGGACTGAAGGCGTTCCCTCTCCACGAGACAGACTGCTGAGGTAATCTTGCAAAGGCCATTACAACGTGATTCATTAGAGAGAAACAAACGGCCGCACCAAGGTCGAAGTAATACGCCGGCAGCAGCGACTAAAATACGGAAAGGTGTCCGACCTGCAAATAAGTCATAGTCACTTCCCAGGGACATTTCAACGCAGAACAAGAACTGAAACAAACTTATATTCAAATATATTTGATTTAATTCCTAATGAAAAACAAGTGACGTACACCTGTGGAAGTTTTCAAACGGAGTCCCTTTGTAACCATAGCAATCACGGTGATGAGCGTTATTCATTAAAGTGAGGCCAAGAGACGGGCTCTTCTGCTGGACACGATGCCAACGTGTTCACACCGATACAAACGTGACGTACTCGTCATCATCACTGGTAAAGACAGGAAATGCAACAACTAAATTCCTGTGGAGCTGTTAACGCGGAGTCCCTTTCCCCCATAGCAGTCACGCTAACAATGAAATGATAAGCCGGCAGCAGCAACTCAACACAATCAAACTCGTCTTACTTGTGTTGCTCCACAGCCTCGTTATCGGGAAGTTCTATGCCGCACACGTTGCACCGCTCGTGCTGGTTCCTGCCGTCCGGTTTCATGCCGACCGCCAGTTCTCCCAGCTTGCTGAAGAACTCCCTCTGGATGAAGCTCTGCGGCAGGAGAGCCCCGTAGGCGCTGAAGTCCATCGACATGGCCAGGGCCGGGGACATGGGCAGCTGAGAGGCCATGGACGCTGCCATGGCCGCCGGCATGGACATGAGGCTGTCCGATTTGTGATTGACGGGAAGGGAATAGAGCGAGGCGAGATGCTTCTCCGTCATCCCCGCCATGGCTTCCAGCCCCATTTGGCTCATGTCCACTTGCTGGTCGTCACGGACGTAGTGCAGCTCGCGGGCGCTGGTGATCACGCTGCTCCTGGTCGGGGTTCCCGGTCCGTCTCGGTTCCTGTCCTCGCCCATTCGCTCTCCGTTGCTAGAGGCGCTGGACTCCATGTTGGGCGGGCTGTCGTGGCCGTTGCCACCCATGTCCACTTGCATCATCTCGGTCTTGATCTCGGTCATCAGCTGGTTGGAGTTGGCGTGGTGGAGCAGATGTTCCCCGCCGAAGCCCTGCTGGAGCAGAGACTGCCCGATGCTCATCAGACTGTCCACGGCAGCTTTGGTGGGACTCAGGTTGGACATGCCGAAAGAAGTGGAAACAGACGGGCTTTGATCCACCATGCCCGTCATGATGGCCATCTGCTGGGCTCCGGTCAGATAACTCCCCTCCATGGAATGCTTTTTGGAGTTCTTGGTTCCGTTGTGGCCTTTGCGGTCGTCTTCTTCCTCCGCGCTGCCTCCGACCTCCACGTCGTTCTCATCCGAGGACTGAATGGTCTCCAGGATCTTGAGGCATTGCTCTTCCAGGTACTCGATCTCCAGGATCTCCGCGGCGTAGAGAAGGTCGTCCAGGTCCTCCACCTTGGCCTGCAGCGTGGCAGTGTAAGCGTACTCCAGAATCTGCTGGAAAGTCTTTGGTGAGAGGAAGTCCAGGGTGTAGTGCTGGCTGCTGCGGTGGAAGAGGATCTCGAACATTTTGCTGGTGCAGGCGAGGACCGTTCGGTGGGCGTGGAACTCCTGGTTGTCCACCATGATGACCACGTCGCACAGAGTCCCCGCCAGGCGCATCTGGTTGGCCTTCAGCAGGAGGCCGGTGGGGTGGTTGGGGTTCTGGAGCTGGATCATGCCCATTTTAGATAAATCCATTGTGTCGATGCAAGCCACGAGGCCAACTCATGAGGCTCGCCTTCCCCGCTCTGCCGTGATGTGAGCTATCTTTGTAAACAAGATCAAACCTGGAAGGAGAGTGGAAAGAAAAGTCAGTTGTGCTGATGCAATGTTAGCTTTCAAATCCAATTGCAAATCAATATTTTTCCCACAAAATGAAGATAGGAAATTCAATCCAAGTCCCAGAACAATCCTCTGCTTTACTCTTATTATCCTCCCGTGTTTCACTACGTGTGCAAGGCAGAGTCTTTAATTGCATGTTGCACCTAAAACATGTTGAGAATTTGTATGTGTATGTATTGAAAGTCCACCATTGTTTGTGTCTTAAACGGTATGTGTGGGGTCAGCGCAGTTTCAAATTGCCAACATCCTGCAGGGATGGTAAACACACTGCAGTCGCATTGTTCTGAGAACCAGCGGAGAGTATTGACTGTAGATTTGTGAAGAGAGACTTTGCGAGCCGTCCAACCGGCTGCCCCTGCATACCAATCACCCCGACATGGGTTGCGTTCAAGAGGACGTGTTCGTTTGGTTATCTGATGGGGACGCACACAAAGTTAAACACGTGTGAACTGTGTGTTCCTCACGGCTGCTGCCGGGTCACAAAGGCCGTCAGCAGCTTTTCTGACATTAAGCAGCATCTCACTCAGTATTCTCCTCACAGAGCGGAGCGGCGGCCACACGGCATGGCAGCAGAACACAGGGCTGCAGCAACAACACCCTGCTCTCATTTGCTAAATATCCAAATAAACGTGTGTGTGTGTGTGCGCGTGTGTGTGTGTGTGTGTGTGTGTGTTAACTCCTTTCAGAGAACACAGCAACATGTTGCTTCACTTGATATCTGCAGCACCCTCTGACCGACGCAGTTAGATTATGTTTTAAATGAAGGACTGTTCATTCAGCCGTCATGATGACACCGAGACAACGCTCTCTTCACTGCTACCATTTAAATAAGCAGTTTCCATATACTCTAAACGAATGGATGGCCAAGTGCCTCCATTGACCCACATTGCGGATGGGCTTCATTGATGTCCAATTCTTTAATCAACACATTTTCTATTTGGAAAATAAGTCTTATTTTCATTTCAATTTCATCCAAGCAGTTGTTTGTGTTGCTTTACCCAACAGATAGAGAAGTTAGTGAGCTCTTCTCTTTTTACTTCCGCCCGTTTGAGAACAATACACTCAAACTGAAAAGACATACCGAGACATTTCCTTAAAAAACTAATCATATCCCTCCCAGAGGACAGAAGCCTCAATCACCGCGGTTGTAAATGATGCAGACATGTGCAAAATGATGGGGACTAAAAATAGTCTTTGTGGCTTTGTTGGGGACAGTGTTGGGGACAGTTGATACAAATCGATAAAATCAGGTAATGGTGAAGCCACAGAGTACACAGAGGTCATGCCTAAAACCAGACATTATCTTTATTACAGGTATCCCAATAGCTGCGATTTATGGCCCCGTAAATTATCTATACTTGTTGCGCTCCAACAAGCTGTGGCTGCACAATGTAAAGTTTTTTTTTAGGGACTTCACCAGCTCTCTATTAATAAAAGCACGGCGCGTCTAGACAGCGTGAATGTTGCCCAGACAGATTACACAGCGCGGTATGCATTATGCAAAACACCGCACAGTACATTAAGTGCATTAAGCAGGAGAGGTTTCCCCCGCTGCAGGACAATGTAGCCCGCTGACAATAAGCACACAGAAAGCAGCATAATCAATCTGATCACGAGCTGTCTGCCTCGCGCGCCTTGGCGACCCAGCCACAACACGAATAAACAGCGTTCAATATTCCAGACACACAGCGATGTGCACAACGCCAAATGCTACAGGGAGACAATCAGAGAGCTATTCCACACACAAAACAAACAAAACAAAGTAGACAGACAGCTGCCATAATCTCCCGCACAGGTGGACTTTGTTTGAGGCGGAATGAAATGTGTTTAACATTTATGAGAAGGAGGAATTATCCGGAGGAAGGATACAGAGAGTGAAAGGGGGGAGAGAGGGATCAGACAGTCTCGATAACAAATCAATTTGCCATTGCATCTGTTACCAGTTTCCCACCTCACAGCGCGCGGCTACTGCACATCGATTACCAGTAACCAATCAAAGCCTGTCAATCAATGCACAGCGGACAGTACGGAGGGAGTATGTGGGCTTGTGTTCGGCTAAAAGACCAGAGTCCTCATCGTGATGTCATCAAGGCTACATGAGCCACACCGGTGCGCCTGGAGACACAAGGACGAGGCAACAGTGTCGCCGTCTAAAAAAGGCACAATGTCGCATGAAAACGCGTGTGAATGTGTCCGGTAAATGTGTCCGGTAAAGTGACATGGAGCGTCATATGTTGTCTGTCTGCTGGGGAAAGAGCCAGACCTCACGTCCTCGCGCCGCGATCTCCAGCATACTAAACCACACCGCCACACAGAGCGAGAGGTTGGGCAGGGAGGGGGGGGGTTACGTCAACCTTAACATCTCTACAATACACGTTAATGCAAACTTCAACACCTTGCAGCGCAATCAGGAGAAACACTTGTTTCCAGCCGCTCCGGCGCGCGGATAAACTCTCAGTGCCAAAGTCGCGTTTCAACTTCAGCGTGAGGTTGTACGGGGACACACGTAACGAAAATCCCCTCAAACGCATCAAAATACGCACATGGTGAATTAAAGTACACAGAGAAGACAGAGGTGTGCGCGTGCAGAGACGCGGACCTGGCACTTGTCACCGGGGAAACCGCAGCTGTTAACCCGGGTTAGTACTCACCTAAGTTGCACGTTTTTTGATCCGGGATAGTGCAAGGGGAGCGGGGCTACAGCATAGTAAGGCAGTTCGCATAAACCCGCTCTCTCAACACGCACTAACTCCTTTCTTCTCTCGCCTTAGCAAATCAACACGGCGCTGACGTCACAGAGCCAGACGAGCAGCCGGCTCGCGCTGCAGACACACACACATATATAAACACACACACTGAGAAAGTGAGACACCTAGGGGGCTGTCTCGTGTCAAACGGCTGTGTTACTGTACGACAGTGAAAGGTGAGCGACACTGCCTCCCCCCTCCAGCTGTTTGAATGCACAGTAATCAGACTGCACGAGGTGCATTGTGGTCATATAGGAAATATAGGCTACACATGGTGGGATTTAATAATGTATTCAAGTAGGCTACACAGTACTGTACTTATAATACATGTAGTGGAGTAACTCGTACAATGATGTGTTTAAATACTTGATGTACTGCTGGATATATTTATCTATAGCCTAATTATATTTATTTGTAAGTTTGTTCATGTCTTTTATTATAATCTAAAAGTAAATAAATACTGTGAAAAAAATTAACGAAGTGGAGTAAAAAGTACAATGCTGTGTTTAAATACTTAATGTACTGCTGCTGCTGGATATCTTAACATATCATTATTTGTATGTTTATATTGTGTATTCGCTAATAATCTAAAAGTAAAGACAGTGGGAAAATGAATGCAGTGGAGTAAAAAGTGCAATATTGATTGTGGAGCTACTTTTAATTTATTTATATACTGAGGCTGCTGGATATCTTAACCTCCTATTATATGTATGGTCATTTGTAAGTGTGTTCATATCTTGTATTTGCTAATAAACTGCGAGTATATAAAGTGGGGGGAAATGAATTCAGGAGGAAAAAGTACAATATTATCTTCCGAAAAAATGTGCAGTATAATATATATAAAATATAATAAAATGGAAATGCTTGAGTGAATTACCTCAAATTGTACTTAACTATCAGAAAATAGGATTTCAAAAATTCTGATTGTGATTAGTCAATATATTATTCTGAATATTTAAAATGGCTTTATTGCAAGCCAAATTAATGTTTAGATATATATAGATAGTATAGAATAGTTATCCATATCAACAGGTCTCAGTGGATTACATATATATTTAATTATAACAATAATATTGGAATAAACACAAGAAGTAAAAATATACAAAAAAACATCAAATACATATATGTATAGAGACATACATTAAAGTAATATTCTCAATAAAAGAAAAACAAATACAATTTAGATAAATGTGCACATTGTTCAGCAAATACCAAATATTACAATATATACATTTGTGTATTTGTAAGAGTCAATGCTAGAAACGACTATCATTAACTTCACAATAATCTGTTCAGGAAATGTAAAACCAAGAACGGACGGGAACGTAATCAGTGGAAATGAATCCATAAGGTTCAATTATACCGAAGTTAAGCACATTAATAAATCCTAAATTAGATTTTTTTTTGCACGACGGGAGAAAGTACCACACATTAGATTTAAAGAAACGAATGCCATTTAACTTTTTCTTCAGAGGACGTCTGGTTTTAAGATAGTGACACTAATTTAAAGTAAATAAAAGCATCTGTGGGAACGAGTGGCTCTTCCTTTGGTGCCGAATAAAAGCCTGCCTGATGGATCTGGTGACGGACGCTCCGCAGTGCCTTCACAGATTCTCTGTTGACCAACACCTCATTATTGTTTGGAGTCTTTCGTAGTAAAAGCATACTTTAAAAGCTTCTCTAAGAATAAACTTTATTGATACGTTTTCCTTAACGACGGTCACTGAGTGGAGCCAATTCCTTATTTTGTATTCCTATTGTTTTTTCCCTTTAAGTGCCCTTGAAAGTCACAAATACAGATCGCCTAACGTTAAAGTGCTTTATTTTTCCTTTTAGTTTGATTTAAAATGATGGTTGCATTCGTGGAAGGAAGAGGAGAATATGTACGTTTATTTCTTTGTCTGCTTTTGACTTGTTTATTCCCAAACTTTGATGTAATGTCGTCAGAAAAAAAGTTATTCCACTGACTTAAAGAAGACATATTATTCTAATGATCAGCTGTATATCAGTATGTAGTGTATCTACTTTAAAGAGTCCTCTCCTGCTGATGTTCAGGTGTATATCAGTATGTAGTGTCTCTACTTTAAAGAGTCCTCTCCTGCTGATGTTCAGGTGTATATCAGTATGTAGTGTATCTACTTTAAAGAGTCCTCTCCTGCTGATGTTCAGGTGTATATCAGTATGTAGTGTCTCTACTTTAAAGAGTCCTCTCCTGCTGATGTTCAGGTGTATATCAGTATGTAGTGTCTCTACTTTAAAGAGTCCTCTCCTGCTGATGTTCAGGTGTATATCAGTATGTAGTGTCTCTACTTTAAAGAGTCCTCTCCTGCTGATGTTCAGGTGTATATCAGTATGTAGTGTCTCTACTTTAAAGAGTCCTCTCCTGCTGATGTTCAGGTGTATATCAGTATGTAGTGTCTCTACTTTAAAGAGTCCTCTCCTGCTGATGTTCAGGTGTATATCAGTATGTAGTGTCTCTACTTTAAAGAGTCCTCTCCTGCTGATGTTCAGGTGTATATCAGTATGTAGTGTCTCTACTTTAAAGAGTCCTCTCCTGCTGATGTTCAGGTGTATATCAGTATGTAGTGTCTCTACTTTAAAGAGTCCTCTCCTGCTGATGTTCAGGTGTATATCAGTATGTAGTGTCTCTACTTTAAAGAGTCCTCTCCTGCTGATGTTCAGGTGTATATCAGCATGTAGTGTCTCTACTTTAAAGAGTCCTCTCCTGCTGATGTTCAGGTGTATATCAGTATGTAGTGTCTCTACTTTAAAGAGTCCTCTCCTGCTGATGTTCAGGTGTATATCAGTATGTAGTGTCTCTACTTTAAAGAGTCCTCTCCTGCTGATGTTCAGGTGTATATCAGTATGTAGTGTCTCTACTTTAAAGAGTCCTCTCCTGCTGATGTTCAGGTGTATATCAGTATGTAGTGTCTCTACTTTAAAGAGTCCTCTCCTGCTGATGTTCAGGTGTATATCAGTATGTAGTGTCTCTACTTTAAAGAGTCCTCTCCTGCTGATGTTCAGGTGTATATCAGTATGTAGTGTCTCTACTTTAAAGAGTCCTCTCCTGCTGATGTTCAGGTGTATATCAGCATGTAGTGTCTCTACTTTAAAGAGTCCTCTCCTGCTGATGTTCAGGTGTATATCAGTATGTAGTGCCTCTACTTTAAAGAGTCCTCTCCTGCTGATGTTCAGGTGTATATCAGTATGTAGTGTCTCTACTTTAAAGAGTCCTCTCCTGCTGATGTTCAGGTGTATATCAGCATGTAGTGTCTCTACTTTAAAGAGTCCTCTCCTGCTGATGTTCAGGTGTATATCAGTATGTAGTGTCTCTACTTTAAAGAGTCCTCTCCTGCTGATGTTCAGGTGTATATCAGTATGTAGTGTCTCTACTTTAAAGAGTCCTCTCCTGCTGATGTTCAGGTGTATATCAGTATGTAGTGTCTCTACTTTAAAGAGTCCTCTCCTGCTGATGTTCAGGTGTATATCAGTATGTAGTGTCTCTACTTTAAAGAGTCCTCTCCTGCTGATGTTCAGGTGTATATCAGTATGTAGTGTCTCTACTTTAAAGAGTCCTCTCCTGCTGATGTTCAGGTGTATATCAGTATGTAGTGTCTCTACTTTAAAGAGTCCTCTCCTGCTGATGTTCAGGTGTATATCAGTATGTAGTGTCTCTACTTTAAAGAGTCCTCTCCTGCTGATGTTCAGGTGTATATCAGTATGTAGTGCTCTACTTTAAAGAGTCCTCTCCTGCTGATGTTCAGGTGTATATCAGTATGTAGTGTCTCTACTTTAAAGAGTCCTCTCCTGCTGATGTTCAGGTGTATATCAGTATGTAGTGTCTCTACTTTAAAGAGTCCTCTCCTGCTGATGTTCAGGTGTATATCAGTATGTAGTGTCTCTACTTTAAAGAGTCCTCTCCTGCTGATGTTCAGGTGTATATCAGTATGTAGTGTCTCTACTTTAAAGAGTCCTCTCCTGCTGATGTTCAGGTGTATATCAGTATGTAGTGGCTCTACTTTAAAGAGTAGAACAGTCTGCTCTGATTGTTTAGCCGGCTCTGTTGTGATTGGTCAACCGCTTACAGATGTCCCGCCCCTTAGCCTATCACCTACAATGTGTTCGCCAATAGTGATGTCACTATGTGACTGATGTATTAAGTTACATTCCAACAGAGTGAGTCTGCAACACATCACTCAACGTGTCAACCAACCAATCAGCTGTAAGTATTTGAAGTAAAAAAGTAGGTTATTTTCCTGAATATTTCCATGTTCAGCTTCTTTATACTTTACTTGAAAGTCAGTATCAGACTTTTTACTTCACTCCAATTATCTGACATATTTAGTCTATTAAAAAAAGGCCCACCTTTACCAGCCGTGATGAACGCATTGCCGCTAATTATGTACTTTTAATGAAGATATATTTTGGAATGCAGGACTTTTTCTTGTAACAGAGATTTGTAAAATGAAGTATGGCTCCTTTGACCTTAATACTAAAGTGCTTCCTCCAGGGGATGAAGGTCAGCCTGTTTGACCTCTGAAGATCAGATCAATGATGACAGACATTACACAGCTGTCCTCTTCTGCTGGGAACACTTCAGCTTCTTCCTGTAGTACTCAGTGCACGTCTTCAACGTGTGCAGCGACAAGTCTTCGATACTTCAACAGTCTGTGAGAACTGTGCAATCATTTTGTGTCCATAGTTAGTAACTTCAAGTATGTTTGTTTTCATTTTACGTCTTTTAGTAATTGATTTGACTATTTTTGTGATCAAATGTGAGTAACTTCGTTTCCATTTTGTCGCTTTGCTGTTATTTTAAATTATTTGTGGTCATTTTGTGGGTTTTTGAAGTTATTTTGAGCCCGTTTTGTCATTTCGACATTCTATTTTAATATTCAGAATATGCAATAAAATCCTTTAAGATCGTAGAAAAGTCCTCTTTGACAGTGGGACCATCTGTACAATCCAGTCTAGTCACTTTGATAAAACCTTAAAGAATAAGTCGAACAATGCAATCTGTGAAGGGAAAGAAACAGGTTTATTTGTGTCGTCTGAACTTTCACTTAAAAAGTACGGCAAACCTCTTGAGTGTAAACAATTTGTGATTATTGTGACTCAATTTGTTTCCATGTTGTCTAGTTGCTGTTATTGTAATGTCTTTTGTGGTCATTTTGTGTTTCTTTGAAGTTACGTTGAGCTTGTTTTTAGTTTGAAATGTTTCGTTTGTCATACTTTATTTATTTAAAAGCTCATTTCAGGAGCAAACCTCACACTTTAGTCTAATTCCAAGCTGCAACAGGTCTGCGTTCCTGCTCACAGTTTATGGTGGTTTGAAAATGGAAAGCATAGGTTTTGAGAGGGGGGAGGGGCTTTGAGGGAAATCTCATTTCCTTTAAAATACAGTGGAGCTCTGGGAATTTTTAGATTCATCCGGGCGCGGATCACAGAGGGCTTCATTACCTTTGAGCTGCGTGCTGTGCAGGCTTACCCGGGGATAAAGAAAAAGGCACTCCCTTAATCTGGAAATAATCCACCATTTTACTGAGGGAGAGGAAGATGAGGGCCAAATTATAAAAACCAGATCATTGCTGCACTTTAAAATAATACCGAGAGTTAGAGGAAGACAGGAAAAGGAAGTGTTGGTTTGGAGTTAGAGATGTGAAGAGTCGGAGGGTTTCCTGTGGAGAAAGAGGAGAAGCAACTACAGTATTATATAGAAACCAGTCAAATTAACTCTTGTAGACCAGTAAAGACCAGTAGAGACCAGTAAAGACCAGTAACGACCAGTAACGACCAGTAAAGGCCAGTAAAGACCGTTAAAGAACCTTAAAGACCAGTAAAGAATGTTACAGACCAGCAAAGACCGTTAAAGACCAGTAAAGACCAGTAAAGACCGTTAAAGACCAGTAAAGACCGTTAAAGACCAGTAAAGACCAGTAAAGACCGTTAAAGACCTGTAAAGACCAGTAAAGACCGTTAAAGACCGTTAAAGACCAGTAAAGACCAGTAAAGACCGTTAAAGAACGTTAAAGACCAGTACAGACCAGTAAAGACCATTAAAGACCAGTAAAGAATGTTACAGACCAGTAAAGAATGTTAAAGAACGATAAAGACCAGTACAGACCAGTAAAGACCATTAAAGACCAGTAAAGAATGTTACAGACCAGTAAAGAATGTTACAGACCAGCAAAGACCGTTAAAGGCCAGTAAAGACCAGTAAAGACCGTTAAAGACCAGTAAAGACCAGTAAAGACCGTTAAAGAACGTTAAAGACCAGTACAGACCAGTAAAGACCATTAAAGACCGTTAAAGACCAGTAAAGACCAGTAAAGACCAGTAAAGACCGTTAAAGACCTGTAAAGACCAGTAAAGACCGTTAAAGAACGTTAAAGACCAGTACAGACCAGTAAAGACCATTAAAGACCAGTAAAGAATGTTACAGACCAGTAAAGAATGTTAAAGAACGATAAAGACCAGTACAGACCAGTAAAGACCATTAAAGACCAGTAAAGAATGTTACAGACCAGTAAAGAATGTTACAGACCAGCAAAGACCGTTAAAGGCCAGTAAAGACCAGTAAAGACCGTTAAAGACCAGTAAAGACCAGTAAAGACCGTTAAAGAACGTTAAAGACCAGTACAGACCAGTAAAGACCATTAAAGACCAGTAAAGACCGTTAAAGACCAGTAAAGACCGTTAAAGACCAGTAAAGACCAGTAAAGAACGTTAAAGACCAGTACAGACCAGTAAAGACCAGTAAAGACCGTTAAAGACCAGTAAAGACCAGTAAAGACTGTTACAGACCGTTAAAGACCAGTAAAGACCAGTAAAGACCGTTAAAGACCAGTAAAGACCAGTAAAGACCGTTAAAGACCAGTAAATACCGTTAAAGAACGTTAAAGACCAGTACAGACCGTTAAAGACCAGTAAAGACCAGTAAAGAACGTTAAAGACCAGTACAGACCAGTAAAGACCAGTAAAGACCGTTAAAGACCAGTAAATACCGTTAAAGAACGTTAAAGACCAGTAAAGACTGTTAAAGACCAGTAAAGACCAGTAAAGACCGTTAAAGACCAGTAAAGACCAGTAAAGACCAGTAAAGAACGTTAAAGACCAGTAAAGACCAGTAAATACCGTTAAAGAACGTTAAAGACCAGTAAAGACTGTTAAAGACCAGTAAAGACCAGTAAAGAACGTTAAAGAACAGTACAGACCAGTAAAGACCGTTGGATACGTGTTTTTCTTTCTTAATGAATAGTTGCAGTGAGATGTGACGTTTACTTTAGTATAAGTACTATTTTAACTTCTATACTTGTGTATATAATTTTATGTTACATATACTTCCACACGTCGTTGGCGTTTTCACAAGATTGGTTTTTAATCGTAAAAAAGATATAAGCATAATCTTTATCATTTTGAGATGTTCACAGATTGTTTTGCACATTTCTGTGTGCTCTTTTTAAATGTTATTTTAGTTGCTTTCAGCTATTTTAAAGCATTATGTTTGTCAGCCAGAACTCACCACCCATTGGTCCAATTCCCACAAACAATTTAATTTAAGCTCAACACATTAAGAGATTGGTGGAGCTCTGCGCTTTGAGTTGCCATACTTTCATTTCTTACTATTTGAAAAAGTACTCACCTACTTACTTTATGTGAGTATTTATATTTTTAGATATTCTTCTACTCTACACATTCGTGGTTTTGGAGTTTTCACAAGATTGTTTTTATTCGAAAAAGATATTCAAGAATTATCTTTAACATTTTCTGAGGTTCACAGAGTTTTTGTCTAATATTTGGGTCCTCGAAGCAATTTATTTCATGCATTATTTAAAGTATATTTGTTTATTTTGTGTTTTTCTGGATTACGGAAAAACCAACGGCCACATTTTCACTCACAAATATCCATTTACACTTTTCTCTTTGTATTTAAATAACCAGAGCTATGGAGGTCTACACTGTCTCGTTACCATACTTCTTACTCTTTAATAAAGGATATGTAACATTTAAAAAAATACTCAAAACATTGTATACGGTTCAAAGTATTTTGAATCGATTGCAGACTTATTAAACCATGCTAACATACAGTGTGTGACGTTTCTGTCCCGACAGAGAAGCGCTTTCAGGTTAGTACGTGCGTGTCCCTGCTGACCAGACTCACCATTGTCTGTGGAGGCATGGCGCTTGGAGGAGGTGTGTGTGTGTGTGTGTGTGTGTGTGTGTGTGTGTGTGGTGTGTGTGTGTGTGTGTGTGTGTGTGTGTGTGTGTGTGTGTGTGTGTGTGTGTGTGTGTGTGTGTCTGTGGGGTGGGTGTGTACAGGCCCCACACAGTGGACCTTTGTGAAACTCTGCCCATGCAGCCTGTGTGAATGGACTCTTTTTACACTTGTGTAAACCTGGGGGGCGTCTCCGGCTCCGAGGCCACGCCCCCCCGACCTCTGACCCTGACCTCTGACCTGCTGCTGGATTCGGTGGGGAAGTGCTTTCCTGTTCGCCATGTGCTCAAAGCCAAACAATATCACAGTTAGGATCCGAGTTCAACCCCCCAGAGCCAGAGTGTACACCACAGTCCGACAGAGGAACATTTCATAAGTATCCGATACATCGTGAGGAGGTTAGGTTAGAGGAGAGAAGTGCAGGAATGGAGAAGTTAAGAGGCGCTTGGTAAAGGCAACGTTTACTAGTTAATTGTTAATAGTTTTGCTCCTTCAAAGTCCAACATGTATTTCTCAGTGATTAAACCAACATAATATAAAATACTAGGAGAAGAGACATTATTGGATTGTTCTAGTCTTTTAATTTCTCTAATCTGCAATGCCTTGTCTTTGTATGCGTACTTTTACTTGTTATACCTGAAGTACATTTAGCTGGTAATACTACCCTACTTCTAGTTCCACTAGAAGTTACTTTACAATTCAGGATTTAGTCTGTTTCATAACTGCAAGTGTTGTGTCAGTAGAATTGAAATGAGTTTTGATACAGCTGACAATGCGTTTATTCTTCTTCTTCAGTCACTTTAAAATCATGACTTTCCATTTTCAAACCACAGTATTTATACTTTTACTTGAGTAAAGGATCGTAGTACTTCTTCCTCTGGCTGGATTAGTACTTTCACTTTACTAAATACTTCTTCCAACACTGACACTAGTCCGTAATGTGTAACAAATTAATTGTGCAAACCTTTCTCACCTCTGAATGACCAGGTTCCTTTAATCACACACACACGCACGCACGCACGCACGCACACACACACACACACACACACACACACACACACACACACTGCAGGTTAATGGGTGAAATGGCTGTGTTGACCTAGGTGTTTTATTTACTGAGAGCCTGTTTACTTCTCCATTCCTCGCCGTCAGAGAATCCTCCGGATCAATACCGCTCTCTGTTGTCCTCTGAGAGAGAATGGCAGCCGACAAACAGGTGTGTGTGTGGAGGCGTGTGTGTGGAGGTGTGTGTGTGTGTGTGTGGAGGTGTGTGTGGTCAGTCTCAGGTGACGAGGTCCTCCACCTGCAATCATCTCTGAACAGACCGTGACATTACAACGTGGGGAATATTGGCAGGGGTGGACGAAGTATTTAGATCCTTTACTAAGTAGAAGTTGTAATAAATGGCTGAGTGTGTGAGAGAAATCCCCTCTGGAGGGAACACAGGGATTGTAGTCGTTGCAGACCGTTTACATGCACTAACACCTATATATAAGCACACTACAGGGAACAACACCAACAACCATAATAGGGCCTCTTTAAGTCGTACTGCATGTACTTCTCTACATCCTCCTCCTGGTTAAAAGCAGTGGAACTGAGTCTTTGTACAGTGTGATATTGCTTATAAACGTTAACCTAAGTAATCAATGCGTGTACTTCTTCCACTTCAACGTATAGTTTTAACAAAGTGTGATCGTGAAAGCAAAATAAATGATTGCCAGAAGATAACAATTCTACATATTGATGTTAGTTCTAAACATTTGTTAAATGACATTGACGCACACATCTAGGAGACCAGGGGACACTAAAAAGTGACGCACACATCTAGGAGACCAGGGGACACTAAAGAGTGACGCACACATCTAGGAGACCAGGGGACACTAAAAAGTGACGCACACAGCTGGGAGACCAGGGGACACTAAAAAGTGACGCACACAGCTGGGAGACCAGGGGACACTAAAAAGTGACGCACACAGCTGGGAGACCAGGGACCACTAAAAAGTGACGCACACATCTAGGAGACCAGGGGACACTAAAAAGTGACGCACACATCTAGGAGACCAGGGGACACTAAAAAGTGACGCACACATCTGGGAGACCAAGGGACACTAAAAAGTGACGCACACATCTAGGAGACCAGGGGACACTAAAAAGTGACGCACACAGCTGGGAGACCAGGGGACACTAAAAAGTGACGCACACAGCTGGGAGACCAGGGGACACTAAAAAGTGACGCACACAGCTGGGAGACCAGGGGACACTAAAAAGTGACGGACACAGCTGGAAGACCAGGGGACACTAAAAAGTGACGCACACAGCTGGGAGACCAGGGGACACTAAAAAGTGACGCACACATCTAGGAGACCAGGGGACACTAAAAAGTGACGCACACAGCTGGGAGACCAGGGGACACTAAAAAGTGACGCACACAGCTGGGAGACCAGGGGACACTAAAAAGTGACGCACACAGCTGGGAGACCAGGGGACACTAAAAAGTGACGCACACAGCTGGGAGACCAGGGACCACTAAAAAGTGACGCACACATCTAGGAGACCAGGGGACACTAAAAAGTGACGCACACATCTAGGAGACCAGGGGACACTAAAAAGTGACGCACACATCTGGGAGACCAAGGGACACTAAAAAGTGACGCACACATCTAGGAGACCAGGGGACACTAAAAAGTGACGCACACAGCTGGGAGACCAGGGGACACTAAAAAGTGACGCACACAGCTGGGAGACCAGGGGACACTAAAAAGTGACGCACACAGCTGGGAGACCAGGGGACACTAAAAAGTGACGGACACAGCTGGAAGACCAGGGGACACTAAAAAGTGACGCACACAGCTGGGAGACCAGGGGACACTAAAAAGTGACGCACACATCTAGGAGACCAGGGGACACTAAAAAGTGACGCACACATCTAGGAGACCAGGGGACACTAAAAAGTGACGCACACATCTGGGAGACCAAGGGACACTAAAAAGTGACGCACACATCTAGGAGACAATGGGACACTAAAAAGTGACGGACACAGCTGGGAGACCAGGGGACACAAAAAAATGACGCACACAGCTGGGAGACCAGGGGACACTAAAAAGTGACGCACACAGCTGGGAGACCAGGGGACACTAAAAAGTGACGCACACAGCTGGGAGACCAGGGGACACTAAAAAGTGACGCACACATCTAGGAGACCAGGGGACACTAAAAAGTGACGCACACAGCTGGGAGACCAGGGGACACTAAAAAGTGACGCACACAGCTGGGAGACCAGGGGACACTAAAAAGTGACACACACATCTAGGAGACCAGGGGACACTAAAAAGTGACGCACACAGCTGCGAGACCAGAGCGCTTGGTGACGTTCAGGTCAGCGAAATATCACACCTGATATAAAGAACATGTTGGCATATCTCAAAGGGAACAATGTGAAGTATTATCAATTGCTCCAATCATTTACAAAAGATTCTTTACTTGCAGTCCTTCGTGAGTTTGAGATTGCCTCTAAACCTGGAGATACCCGCTCAGCATTAAGGAGCACTTCACGTCCCGCAGATCTCTCTCTGGAGAGTTTTAAACCTCACAAGACGAGGCTCAGGGAGACGCGCTGAGTACCTGCCATTGTTTCGGCACACGATCTAATCAACTGCCTCTGTGGAACAATATCGTGGCTCTTATCTGCAGTTACATTATTAAAATGAGACACAAGTGCACAAGTGCGTACTCTGATCTGTAAGTGAAGTAAAAGCAGTTGCTGCAAAGTGTTAAAGCATTCAAACACGCTACAGCGGCCCGAAGCATTTATATTTGGAGAAACAAGTTGTAGCTTCAGAAACGATGCAAATGAAAAACCTCAAATGTTCCTGTACACATGAAGACACACCTTCAGCACCTTGACAACACATTTAGAAAACATTCAGCAACTTCAGGAGACATGCGCAGCGTTTACTGAAAGCTGCAGAAACCAAACGCTGCAAGAAGCTCAAAACACAACGGAGACCAGGGGACACTAAAGAGTGACGCACACAGCTGGGAGACCAGGGCACACAGCTGGGAGACGCACACAGCTGGGAGACCAGGGCACACAGCTGGGAGACCAGGGGACACTAAAGAGTGATGCACACAGCTGGGAGACCAGGGGACACTAAAGATTGACGCACACAGCTGGGAGACCAGGGCACACAGCTGGGAGACCAGGGGACACTAAAGAGTGATGCACACAGCTGGGAGACCAGGGGACACTAAAGAGTGACGCACATAGCTGGGAGACGCACACAGCTGGGAGACCAGGGGATACTAAAAATAGATGCACACATCTAGGGGACCAGGGGACACTAAAAAGTGACGCACACAGCTGAGAGACCAGGGGACACTAAAAAGTGACACACACAGCTGAGAGACCAGGGGACACTAAAAAAGGACGCACACAGCTGGGAGACCAGGGGACACTAAAGAGTGACGCACACAGCTGGAGACCAGGGGACAATAAAGAGTGACGCACACAGCTGGGAGACCAGGGGACACTAAAGAGTGACGCACACAGCTGGGAGACCAGGGGACACTAAAAAAGTGACGCACACAGCTGGGAGACCAGGGGACACTAAAAATAGACGCACACAGCTGGGAGACCGGGGGACAGTAAAAAGTGACGCACACAGCTGGGAGACCAGGGGACACTAAAGAGTGACGCACACATCTGGGAGACCAGGGGACACTAAAAAGTGACGCACACAGCTGGAGACCAGGGGACACTAACAAGTGACGCACACAGCTGGGAGACCAGGGGACACTAAAAAGTGACGCACACAGCTGGGAGACCAGGGGACACTAAAGAGTGACGCACACAGCTGGGAGACCAGGGGACACTAAAGAGTGACGCACACAGCTGGGAGACCAGGGGACACTAAAAAAGTGACGCACACAGCTGGGAGACCAGGGGACACTAAAAAGTGACGCACACAGCTGGGAGACCAGGGGACACTAAAAATAGACGCACACATCTAGGGGACCAGGGGACACTAAAAAGTGACGCACACAGCTGAGAGACCAGGGGACACTAAAAAGTGACGCACACAGCTGAGAGACCAGGGGACACTAAAAAAGGACGCACACAGCTGGGAGACCAGGGGACACTAAAGAGTGACGCACACAACTGGAGACCAGGGGACATAAAGAGTGACGCACACAGCTGAGAGACCAGGGGACACTAAAAAAGGACGCACACAGCTGGGAGACCAGGGGACACTAAAGAGTGACGCACACAACTGGAGACCAGGGGACAATAAAGAGTGACGCACACAGCTGGGAGACCAGGGGACACTAAAAAAGTGACGCACACAGCTGGGAGACCAGGGGACACTAAAAATAGACGCACACAGCTGGGAGACCGGGGGACACTAAAAAGTGACGCACACAGCTGGAGACCAGGGGACACTAAAGAGTGACGCACACAGCTGGGAGACCAGGGGACACTAAAAAGTGACGCACACAGCTGGAGACCAGGGGACACTAACAAGTGACGCACACAGCTGGGAGACCAGGGGACACTAAAAAGTGACGCACACAGCTGGGAGACCAGGGGACACTAAAAGAGTGACGCACACAGCTGGGAGACCAGGGGACACTAAAAAGTGACGCACACAGCTGGGAGACCAGGGGACACTAAAGAGTGACGCACACAGCTGGGAGACCAGGGGACACTAAAAAGTGACGCACACAGCTGAGAGACCAGGGGACACTAAAAAAGGACGCACACAGCTGGGAGACCAGGGGACACTAAAGAGTGACGCACACAGCTGGAGACCAGGGGACAATAAAGAGTGACGCACACAGCTGGGAGACCAGGGGACACTAAAGAGTGACGCACACAGCTGGGAGACCAGGGGACACTAAAAAAGTGACGCACACAGCTGGGAGTCCAGGGGACACTAAAGAGTGACGCACACAGCTGGGAAACCGGGGGACATTCAAAATAGAGGCACACAGCTGGGAGACCGGGGTACAGTAAAAAGTGACGCACACAGCTGGGAGACCAGGGGACACTAAAGAGTGACACACACATCTGGGAGACCAGGGGACACTAAAAAGTGACGCACACATCTGGGAGACCAGGGGACACTAAAAAGTGACGCACACAGCTGGAGACCAGGGGACACTAACAAGTGACGCACACAGCTGGGAGACCAGGGGACACTAAAAAGTGACGCACACAGCTGGGAGACCAGGGGACACTAAAAAGTGACGCACACAGCTGGAGACCAGGGGACACTAAAAAGTGACGCACACAGCTGGGAGACCAGGGGACACTAAAGAGTGACGCACACAGCTGGGAGACCAGGGGACACTAAAAAGTGACGCACACATCTGGGAGACCAGGGGACACTAAAAAGTGACGCACACAGCTGGAGACCAGGGGACACTAACAAGTGACGCACACAGCTGGGAGACCAGGGGACACTAAAGAGTGACGCACACAGCTGGGAGACCAGGGGACACTAAAGAGTGACGCACACAGCTGGGAGACCAGGGGACACTAAAAAGTGACGCACACAGCTGGGAGACCAGGGGACACTAAAATAGACGCACACAGCTGGGAGACCGGGGGACAGTAAAAAGTGACGCACACAGCTGGGAGACCAGGGGACACTAAAGAGTGACGCACACATCTGGGAGACCAGGGGACACTAAAAAGTGACGCACACAGCTGGAGACCAGGGGACACTAACAAGTGACGCACACAGCTGGGAGACCAGGGGACACTAAAAAGTGACGCACACAGCTGGGAGACCAGGGGACACTAAAAAGTGACGCACACAGCTGGGAGACCAGGGGACACTAAAAAGTGACGCACACAGCTGGGAGACCAGGGGACACTAAAGAGTGACGCACACAGCTGGGAGACCAGGGGACACTAAAGAGTGACGCACACAGCTGGGAGACCAGGGGACACTAAAAAAGTGACGCACACAGCTGGGAGACCAGGGGACACTAAAAAGTGACGCACACAGCTGGGAGACCAGGGGACACTAAAAATAGACGCACACATCTAGGGGACCAGGGGACACTAAAAAGTGACGCACACAGCTGAGAGACCAGGGGACACTAAAAAGTGACGCACACAGCTGAGAGACCAGGGGACACTAAAAAAGGACGCACACAGCTGGGAGACCAGGGGACACTAAAGAGTGACGCACACAACTGGAGACCAGGGGACAATAAAGAGTGACGCATACAGCTGGGAGACCAGGGGACACTAAAGAGTGACGCACACAGCTGGGAGACCAGGGGACACTAAAAAAGTGACGCACACAGCTGGGAGACCAGGGGACAATAAAAATAGACGCACACAGCTGGGAGACCAGGGGGACAGTAAAAAGTGACGCACACAGCTGGAGACCAGGGGACACTAAAGAGTGACGCACACAGCTGGGAGACCAGGGGACACTAAAAAGTGACGCACACAGCTGGAGACCAGGGGACACTAACAAGTGACGCACACAGCTGGGAGACCAGGGGACACTAAAAAGTGACGCACACAGCTGGGAGACCAGGGGACACTAAAAAGTGACGCACACAGCTGGGAGACCAGGGGACACTAAAAAGTGACGCACACAGCTGGGAGACCAGGGGACACTAAAGAGTGACGCACACAGCTGGGAGACCAGGGGACACTAAAAAGTGACGCACACAGCTGAGAGACCAGGGGACACTCAAAAAGGACGCACACAGCTGGGAGACCAGGGGACACTAAAGAGTGACGCACACAGCTGGAGACCAGGGGACAATAAAGAGTGACGCACACAGCTGGGAGACCAGGGGACACTAAAGAGTGACGCACACAGCTGGGAGACCAGGGGACACTAAAAAAGTGACGCACACAGCTGGGAGTCCAGGGGACACTAAAGAGTGACGCACACAGCTGGGAAACCGGGGGACATTCAAAATAGAGGCACACAGCTGGGAGACCGGGGTACAGTAAAAAGTGACGCACACAGCTGGGAGACCAGGGGACACTAAAGAGTGACGCACACATCTGGGAGACCAGGGGACACTAAAAAGTGACGCACACATCTGGGAGACCAGGGGACACTAAAAAGTGACGCACACAGCTGGAGACCAGGGGACACTAACAAGTGACGCACATAGCTGGGAGACCAGGGGACACTAAAAAGTGACGCACACAGCTGGGAGACCAGGGGACACTAAAAGTGACGCACACAGCTGGGAGACCAGGGGACACTAAAAAGTGACGCACACAGCTGGGAGACCAGGGGACACTAAAAAGTGACGCACACAGCTGGAGACCAGGGGACACTAAAAAGTGACGCACACAGCTGGGAGACCAGGGGACACTAAAGAGTGACGCACACAGCTGGGAGACCAGGGGACACTAAAAAGTGACGCACACATCTGGGAGACCAGGGGACACTAAAAAGTGACGCACACAGCTGGAGACCAGGGGACACTAACAAGTGACGCACACAGCTGGAGACCAGGGGACACTAAAAAGTGACGCACACAGCTGGGAGACCAGGGGTACACTAAAGAGTGACGCACACAGCTGGGAGACCAGGGGACACTAAAAAGTGACGCACACAGCTGAGAGACCAGGGGACACTCAAAAAGTGACGCACACAGCTGGGAGACCAGGGGACACTAAAGAGTGACGCACACAGCTGGAGACCAGGGGACAATAAAGAGTGACGCACACAGCTGGAGACCAGGGGACACTAAAAAGTGACGCACACAGCTGGAGACCAGGGGACACTAAAAAGTGACGCACACAGCTGGGAGACCAGGGGACACTAAAGAGTGACGCACACAGCTGGGAGACCAGGGGACACTAAAAAGTGACGCACACATCTGGGAGACCAGGGGACACTAAAAAGTGACGCACACAGCTGGAGACCAGGGGACACTAACAAGTGACGCACACAGCTGGGAGACCAGGGGACACTAAAAAGTGACGCACACAGCTGGGAGACCAGGGGACACTAAAGAGTGACGCACACAGCTGGGAGACCAGGGGACACTAAAGAGTGACCCACACAGCTGGGAGTCCAGGGGACACTAAAGAGTGACGCACACAGCTGGGAAACCGGGGGACATTAAAAATAGACGCACACAGCTGGGAGACCGGGGGACAGTAAAAAGTGACGCACACAGCTGGGAGACCAGGGGACACTAAAGAGTGACGCACACATCTGGGAGACCAGGGGACACTAAAAAGTGACGCACACATCTGGGAGACCAGGGGACACTAAAAAGTGACGCACACAGCTGGGAGACCAGGGGACACTAAAAAGTGACGCACACAGCTAGCAAACTGTCGGTGAAAAACGTTACTAATGAAGAGAAAAAATATATATAACGAAGAAAAATACTTGAAAGGTTATTTAAAGTCGTGTGCCGTGCGAGAGAACCGGCTCAGACTGGAGTGTGTGTGCGATCCAGAACAAGTCTCAGGATGTGAAAACAATAAAGCCAAATAAACCCGTGCAAAACTACTGAAGGGAAAACAACATTTAAACGAGTGCTTTGCTGCTTTTGGAGAACTCCATCTCGCCTGGCGGCCGCTGCGTGTTTGGGATTATGCAACACATCGCTGACTACTCAAACACACGAACACAAAGCACGTCCCGACCCAAACGGTTCATCCACACGGACTCTGGACTGTGGATTATCGGAGCAGTCTCACCGTGGATCTGTTCATTGGTTTCATTGAAAATACAAATTAACTCCTATTTGAGTCGTCTTCTCTAAAAGCCACGATGTCAAGCTGCTTCTGGAAATGTATATCTGTGAGTAAGAACGACACAGGCTTATAGCTTTACGTGATGGATGTAGGCTTTGGTTTCTCGGTATACATCGAAGGCTAGATCAAGTGAATACACCTGATGGTGGCGACAGCATCAAACATGTTTTAATTAAGTCTAAAATGCCTCTACAGTCGGATAGCTCAACCCGTGCTGTAACTGACCACCCATTGAGTGAAGGCATTCAAAGTGTGATCCCTGTTGAAACCACTCACCATACACAGGCCGCATGGCAGCATCGACCCCCCTGAGGACTTCCTGGAAGGAGATATCTGCTTCTGGAAGCTGCGCTGCCCCCTGGGGCTTCCTGGGAGTCCTGCACACTTCACATCCAGAAGAAGTGCTCCAAATAACGCCACCAACTCTGATTTGGACTCAAGTGCAAACGTCGTTTCCAACGGATCATCTCAATCTTTGCAAACCCTATTAAAGAGTTAAAACACACAAGTGATCGGCGGCTGAAAAGTTTCAAATGTAGAACAAAGACATTTGAATGTATACAATTGCCGATCACCACTTCCATTGCATTTTGGATGATTGAGTGAACTTTGTGACACGATACGATGATACTTCATTTGTCAGATCAAGTCTGAAAAAAAAATCCACGTCCAACATCAACAGACAAGTATCCAGACACGATGCATGAAACACAAACAACACACATTTAACATAACAGCACGACCAGTGAGAGAAAGCTGCTCAGCGTGCATCTGATCTGGGGTCAGCTCCGTGTTCTCTGAGAGGACCGACTGGAGCACAAAGGATGCTTCAGGCTGACCTGATTGAATCGTGGGACCCTGTATCAACACCCTAAAATGACCATCCGAATCAGATAAAACACACACACACACACACACACACACACACACACACACACACACACACACACACACACACACCATGTATACATCACTTCAGGAGACATTACATTGACTTACATGCATTTCCTGGAGACTTATCCTAACCTTAACCATAACCAACACATGCCTAACCCTAACCCTAACCCTAACCCTAACCCTTACCCTAAACCTAACCAATTCTTCACCCTAAAATTAATGATCCCCCTTATGGGGACCTCCGATTTGTCCCCATAAGGGAGGCGAGTCCCCACACGTGACTGTGTAAACAGATTTAGGTCCCCACAAGTATAGTAATGATAGGCCACACACACACACACACACACTCTAGATGTGTCCCCCTCCCTCATGTGCCCCTCCCCCACATGGATCACACCTGGCACACGCAATACTTGTTCAGTGTCTGTTCTTTGTATATGTACTGCAGTTCTTCATGTGTACCAGTACTCTGATACAGTATGTACGGTTTGAAAGGGTGTTACATTAAATGTGGTGATGATTAATGTTTGTTGTGTTAATGTAATAGCAGTTAAAACAGGACCGGTCACATTTGACGCGAACACCAAAGTAAGGGGGGACGAAGACAATAGGAGGGTTGGACCCATCTCCTTATTGTGTAAGCACAGACTGATGCATCTCTTTAGGAAGTTGCAACATGGGACTCGAATGTTGTATTTAGCTTCTATAGATTTGTATGTTGTTGCTTTGCATTGAGAACCACTCAGGAAGTGATTGTTCTTTGCAGCAATGCTTCAAAGGGCGATCCTCTGGTATGTATATGTCATGTACGCCTTTCTCTGTGCTTTTCAAAATGGAACTAAAGACATTTACTTAAGTATTTTTCGATGGTCTTGTACTATTCCTTTTCCTGATACTGTATAAGTTATTTTTGTTTTAAATTCTGATTTACATTCATAATAACAAATATAACCAACACATTATATATCATATATTATTCTGGGTTGAGACGATGAACATTCGGGATTCAGAAAACTCTAAAAACGAATTCTTATTTCTCCTTTTGAGAAGATTTTGGGACGTAGCAAACACATTGAAATAATGGATGTGCCTTTTTAATATCCCATTGTCTAAGACTTACTTGACAGGATGCCACATTGAGGCTGCTTGTTAGGAGGAAACAACATTACGTTGATCCCAGCTTGAAGTTGGTATCATCACTCATTGAGATCATTGAGAACAAAACAACAACAACAACAACAACAAAGGGTAAAAAGATTGACAACGAAAAACATGTATTTTCTCTGGAAGTGTCCTGTGTTTCTCTGGACCTCTGCATCCGGTGACTTCTCATCTAATTTTCACTGGATTTATATGAAATGAACACCGATAAGGCGAAGAGAAAATTAATTACGAGCGCTATTGTTTCGTGATGGTTTGAATATCATCTCACATATGAATATCTAATTAAATCTTCAGTTCATTAATGCAGCTTCAAGGCCTGCATCTATTCTGGTTAAAGGAAGAGACAACAAGGCAAACACTAAACCCCACATGGACTTTGGTGGGGTAATTTTCTCATTAATAATTAACACATGTGAACCCGTGCACGCCCTTCACCAGTGAGAGACATCACAGCTGATCTGAGAGCAGACCGTGACAGTCTGACAGGAGATCAATCCTCTCCCATGCCTCGTAGTCTGTGTGTATGCATTGTACAGTGAGAGGGGATAAAGCGCATTGACCACATAAATCGGGGGGATTTCACTGTACGTCCACCAGCTTGTCCTCAGGGGATCCCGCTCAACATTTGTTCAGCCTGTGGGAAGTACGTGGGCTCTTTATAGATGTGCTCTCAGAGGAAAAAGGGTTACAGAAGCAAGACTCAATGTGCTGAATCAGTGCTTAATAAGAAGGTGAGAGCAATCAGTTATTTAGAAATATATTTTGTTGTCATTATCTTTCTTTGGGGCTGTGGAAAATAACCCTTGAGATAAAGTCTAGGATCTGTTGTTTTACATTCAAATACATATGTATCAATCGCTCGATGTGATAAACATACATTGGAATGTATTCAAGTCCCATTATATGGACTCAAATCAGACCCAAGTCACTAATCTTCAGAACTAATTGGACAAACAATGCTTGAAACTGAACATTGACTTTAACACCAATGACTCAGTGACTTTGAATGACTATGTTCTGTCTGAGCACCATTGGTGACTGGTCATTAGGGGCAGGCACAGCCCCACCTAGTGTCAGCAGAAGGTATTAAAAATAATGATTACAATTTATTTATTTTTTAAATATATTCAATATATTTTAAGATCATGTTTAATCATCTGATTCGTCTCATTGCTGTTTTAGTCTGTGTTCTTCTAATTAGTGTCTACAGTGTGTGCCTATTGAGCTGTTTAGAGCCATGTGGGACAAAACCCTCCCTCTCACTGTCTAAGTGAACGGTGACTGTAAAAACTACACTGCGCATGCTCAGAGTATTGTCCTATGTAATGTGTGTGGCAAAAAAATAATGACCAGAGGGGCAAAGTGCTGCCATCCCCACCATACGTCATCTCACATCATTCAGAGCTGATTGGCTGTAAGTACGTGTGCCGCGAAAAGTGTGGTGTGTGAAGAGGAGACGAGAGAGATGCAGTGAGCGTCCTAAAACCAGGAAGTAAGCTGCGCATGGCTTCCCTCGACCTAAAAGCAACGAGATTTCTCCATAGGATTTTAGAAAATAGCTCCAAATAAGATCTGTTAGATGAATGCACGTTTTATGTCTACCCTACTTTTATAATTTTTGAATCATAAATCTATTGATTAGATTAGATTTGTGATAGACTTTTGAAACTACGAGAACATAAGGAAGACTTTTACAAACAAGTAATAGAGATGTTTGTCCAGAAGGATAGGCAAATGGACTTCATCTTCAAGTCAAGGTAAGACTGCAATTTTATTGAAAATGGGATCTCACTAAGAGAGAACAATTCAATATTTAAATGATCAAATTAAAAAATGTAGGTATCCTTCTGTTGACCTGTCTGTTTAAAATTAATTGAAGCATCAGACAAAAAAAACTTTTGAAAATAATATTATATTTTGATTTAGGTCAAAATATAATATTTGTAAACCTGAAGAGTCAGAGCCTCAGCAGCCATGAACCTCACTGCAGAAGCTTATAGACATCTACGTTTTTTGTGCCCCACCACTTTTGTGCATATAAAAACGCCACTGCTGAGCACACTGTAAATGTTATTATTAAAGTTAGACTTAGGTTTGCACTTTAAGATTACCCGTAAGGTATTAAAGGTATTAAAGGTCACCTATCATGCTATTTTTAGGCAATAGCATGGGTCTCAGATATATACAAATATATAAAAAACATGTCTATGAAGTGTTTTGCTCCTAACACCAAACAGATCATTCTAGCCATGCCTCATATTCCTCTGTTTCACTTTCTGTTTAAAAAGTGCTGATTTGGGTATAAAGCTTTAAAGAGGAGGGGTCTGAGCTCATGCGGGACCCGGCAGCTACCGTCTAAACTAAATGCTGCCGTGATGAAACGCCAGATCATGGATTATCAAGGATCTGAAACAGTCTGGAGCTCAAAGGCTTTCTCTCTTGCCGGTTACACCACAAGGTGAGTTCCTTTCTACTTCCTGCTTCTTCACACACATGCTCTCCAGTACCGGTTAGCTCTGAGTGTTAGCGATGCTAATGTAAACACCGACCATATTACGTCCAAAACAGTCGGGCATTGTTTCCGATAGCAACGTTTCTGATTGGACCGTGGGTCCACATTTCAGATATTACGTCATATCGGACGCAAATCTGGATCAGCTCCGTTGTTCCCCGTTTTTAGAGATTTGGGTACGGAGGAAAAGAGAGAGGGTTTATTTTCTGACGCTGCGTGAGTTCCCCGACTCACCGGGGACACTTGTTGATGTATAAAAGACATAGAAAAGTGCATTTTGCATGATAGGTCCCCTTTAAATAAATACAAATATATAGTTATTAATTATTAGGAGAGCCACCAATTTCTTGATAGATAGATAGATAGTTACTGTAAATAGCTTACGTTCCAGCTAGCTAGCTAACATTAGGCAAGGGTTAAGTAGATAGCTGATGTTTTGGTAGATTGATTGAGGGGTAAATACCTTCACAAACGTTTGCAAGCTAAATATTTACCTAGAAAGCTAACGTTAGCTAACTTGTTTTGTAGAAAGCTAATGTTCGCTAGCGAGCTAAATAGCCCGCTGACAGGTCTCTATGTTAACTTGTTTGTATAAATGTCAACACTGTAGACCTTTGTGTACCTTTCTTGCGGTGAGATTTATTATAAACGTATACACGTGTTTTAATTGCTTTACAGTTTGATGAGCTTCGGTACTTTCCTAGTTTAGGAGTTTCACATGTCCTCGTGCCAGTCACTGACTGATGATGGATGCTGTAAAACTGTCAGATCGTCACTGTGTAGCTGTAAATGTTCTTAAATATAAATCATTGTATGCAATGCTGTTAGTGCTTAACCTTTGCTTACAAACCAGACGTGTGTGTTGTGCTGATTATATCTACAATCATTGCACTCGTAAACCTGTATCTGTAATTATAGAGTGCAGTTTTATTACTGTAATCCCGCAGTATTTTTACTCAGCCTGATTTGGAAATAGATGGTGACAACCGCGAGCTGGCAACTCGAGTATATAATCACACATATTGTTCTGCTATTTGAAACAGTGGGCTAAGTGTAACAATATGCAACACCTTCATAATGTGTGCCTTACCCTCTGCAAGAAACGTTTTTCATTACTACACATTTTATTCCAATTCAATTTCTACGATTTCAATCCTATTCAATGTAAATACTGCTGTATTCTGCCATATTGTATTATATTTGGTAACATTCTTTTCCATGTTATTATAGTTTTCTTCAAATAGTTGTCTGTGTTTTTAATTTTGGTTTTACTTGTATGTATGCACCAAAACACCAAGTCAAATTCCTCGTCAACCTACCTGGTAATAAACCTGTTTCTGAGTCTGATTCTGATGCAGGATATTTGTTGAATACTTAGAGAGAGGCATATCTAAAGAAATACCATTGACACACCAACCCAGTCTCACAAAAAAACGTGTAATAGCTACGTTGGTCGACAGGGCAACACGTAGTATATTCACAAATAAACCTCTCAAGACGTGACATGGATACAATATTTAGTAAAAAAAACATGGAGCTCAAATAATTGTCATGATATCTATCAAACTATAAATCCTACACATCCACTGGACGTAGATTTTAAAAGTACAATATAAAGTTCTCGCTAGAAATGTAATCAAAAAGCATTATAACGGCCAACTATTCTACAATTTAGGATTTTCCACGAACAATAAATGTTTTTTTTTCTCACGCCGGTAAAGTTTGCGATCACCTGACATGGACACTGGTCATTCGAAGTTAATAGGACAACAATATTGTATCCATGTCACGTCTTGAGTGGGGTATTTGTGAATATACTACGTGTTGCCCTGTCGTCCAACGTAGCTATTACATTATACATTACATTATTACATTATTATTATTATTTTGTAGGACTGGGTTGGACACACACTCACACACACCTCCATTTCTCCCCGGTGTCACTGAGTGAATTAGTTTTCTCTACCTGAGCTCCATCGCCCTCGGTTTGATTCCCTCTCTCCTCTCTCGAAGGGCCTAATGGCCTCTTTGCTTTCCGAGGAGATTGCATGGACATATTGGACGGGCCACAAAAAAGAGAGACTAGTTTAGGAGGAAGTCTGTGTACTTACATTAATCTCACATCACTGCAGTGAGTAAGGGAAGGACTCAATGGTGGATGGAGAAATAAAGTGTGGAAAGAGAGGAAGAAATGCAGCTTGAATTATGTATTTCTGCACATTACTAAGATATTTAAAACTGCACAGCTCTTCCTCTCTTAAATCCAGGTGAATATTGTTTGATATTATTTGTCATATTATATTTCCTTTTTGGTATATCTCTTGTAAGCATTCCTTCTTTACTACGTGTGAAGTCATTTAACATGTGATGTGATGCATGGGGTGGAGCGTGCTATGGATTTCATTGCAGACGTTGTGTAGTAAAGATATTTTGATATAGTTTTGTACTGTAAGCAGTTAAAGGTGGGGTAGGTAAGTTTGAGAAACCGGCTCGAGATACACTTGTTGTTATATTCCATGGAATGCTCTTAACATCCCGATAGCAATGAATATCTGAAGTGCTTTGACAACAAATCCATACAAAAATGTCATCTGTAGAAGCCGTGGCTAAAGTAACTGGATGGCCTACCTGCCTGTCAGCCTCCCATCGGGGCACAGACTGATCTCGTGCCCTCATTGGTCATGTGCGCGTTCGTGTGTGTTGGGGGAGGGGCTCTGTGAGGAAGGGGCAGATTTCTTCCGGCTGTGTGTTTTCAAATTGTAGCGATCTCGAGCCGGTTTCTCAAACTTACCTACCCCACATTTAATACTTCCCAATCCTAAAACACAACAACTAGCACAACAACTCATCCCTCGCTCTATTTTTCCTGCTGTTTCGTCAGTTTTATTGTCATTTACATGTCAAATCGTTCAGATATCATGTTTAACTTAGACTTTCAGTGTATTTTTAAAATGTGTGAAGCGGCAGGCGCGTACACGAGGCCTGACGGTGATTCTTTTTGTGCCGAGAGCAGGCGGTGAAGCTCTTGTTGTCTATAGTGCTGGAGCAGTGGAGCGATGGCAAACCACACAGTAATCACCTTACAGTGTTCCCGGGGCTTCTGGGGGAAAGAAGGCTTGCTCACCACAGGGAAGCTCCTCACATCTAATCCTTTAGCACATCTCTCTCTTTCTTTCTACCTCGTTCTCTCTTCTTCCTTTCCAACATGTGTGCAGATTCATTTAGACTAACCTCTAAATACAGACCAAAAGAGTCGCTGATAAATTATGCTAAATGGCGTGCTACCTACTCTGAGCCTATATATGTTGCATTTTTAACCGGGTAAAAAACGTGTTCAAACATGCTAACAGTTGGACAAACCCTGTGATTGACTGTAAAGAGATATCGCAAGTATGAGGCACTTGTAGAACGATCCCTACTCGTACATGTTGACTCACATGGTATGCATCACAATGCTAATATTGCCGATGCTAATAGGTATTGATAGCTGTAATGTCGTTTTCTAGGACTTTTATTTTGAAAAAAACAAGCTTTTTTGTAAGAATAGAGTCACTCCACGGTGCTATTATTTTGAAAAAGATGCGCCTTCCTGAGTTTCATGTAGGGATAAAGAGCAACTTACAAATTCTGCAAAATGGCAAGCAACATACTTGAGTCTCTTGTTAGGATCCAGCTAATCTCTGGAGCAATTCTTTTTGAAAAACATGCCTTTTCCTGAGCTTCCTGTAAAGACACAGGGGCCGTTTCTCAAATTCGAGGATGCTGGCTTGGTAGTCGCGTACTTCCAAGTCACTTCCTTCAGAAACGAAGCCAGTATGCTTCCAAGCCACGGCTTCGGAAAACGAAGAAGAATGGAACAGGCTAACTGTGTGCCACTCTCTCTAACGGTTTCAACATAAACTGTACCGAAAGTAAATACCTCACGATGTCTATCTAATTATGAACTTGCTTTACTTTCAGGAACACATTACCAACACATGTTCTACGCCACTACATACTTACATTTAAATGTGAGCTGCGTCGGTTCTGCCATTCTCCGCAAGGGTTTTTGAAATTGGTCTGTGCGCAAAGCATTGTGGGGATTTTAAGGATGCGAAGTCTACCCATGTGCAGCCTCGAAATTACCCCCAAACCGAGGACGCGGCCTCTGTGGAATTCCAAGTATGCTGGAGATTGGAACAGTCCTTCGGCGGCACTCGATGACATAGCATCCTTGAAATATTGGCTTGGAAGCCAGAATCCTCGAGATTGAGAAACGGCCAGGGTGCGTTTCACTTCTCTTATTTTTCATTTCCTCGCTCCTCGGTCTCGGTCTCACCGGAAGTTGATTTGTCTGCGCCATCTTGAGTAGCGTCCCAGTGGCCTTATTTGTGTCGGAGGAGCGATGAGCGATAACGGAGGAGCGATAACGGAGGAGCGATAACGGAGGAACTTCCAGACCATCCTCCGGTGAAATCCTCAGACACTCGCCCCGCCCCCTTACTGTGTATCGCTCACTGATTGGACGATGGGGCGCATGCACTGATCTGGCTGCTGTCAGACGATCAGCTGTGCGGCGCCATCACAAACGGACGTCGCTTCTCGTGACGCTCCGGCGGGAAACGACGTCCCATTGCTCTTAAAACTAATTTCCCTGCTTCTCGTGGTTTCCTTGCGTCTCTCCTCGCTTCCCTGGTGGGAGGGACTAGTCGCAGGGAAACGACGCTAGTGAGGGACGCAAGGAATCCATTTAACCAAAGTGAAACGCACCCACAGACATTCCGTGGGGCTTTTATTCTGAAAAACATGCCTTTTCCTGGGCTTCCTGTAAAGACACAGTTATCATCTATCTTCTTCGTCTTCATGTTCGAAGACATCTAAGGGGTCTTTGTTTGGGAAAGGTGCCTCCTTCCCAGCTTGTATTCTGAAAACACTCCCTGACCTTCCTATGAAGTTATTTGAGGAGGTTTATCAGTGAGCTCTTTTTTGTGAGTGTTTCCAGTTGTTTTGTGATGATGTTTTTATTTGGCGTTGAGGAGCTGCATCTCAAGGCTGAGGAGAGGAGAGCACTCGTCTCATACCTGAAGGGGGAAGCCCTTGACCCGCCACTCAAATACTCTGAATGCTTTTCTGAAGGGGAAGATGGAGGTCAGAACAAATGTTGCACAATTACTAAAAGATAAATACAAAAATATAGAAATGTTATGAAGAAACAATTAAAGTATTTATTTAGAAATAGAAAATGAATTCCTGACAAAGCTATTGATCATTTTGGTTAAAAAAACATCTAAATAACTTGATCAATATCTGTGTGTCAATATGTCGGCTACGAGGAACAGTCCAAACATAAGAAAGAAAATCAGAGACGAATACAACAATTACAGAAACAAATACAACCTTCAACATGCCACATATTTATTTGTTTTTGTGTATACATTTGAGGCTGAATTTCTTTATTTTAAATTTTAAATTTCATTTAGTGCAATCAACCTTGAAGATACAAACTCAGAACAACAAGAATCCGGCAACAATAACAGCTTCAAATAACAACAAACCTTTTTAAGAGCACAAAGAAACTTCACTCCCAACTCACTCAATAAGTATACTGATTGACATTTTCTTTTTTTTACGCACGAACAATAACAACAATCAAGGCCCTGCGTATCTGCGGTTACTGTTTCTGAAGTCTGTTTTTGTTTCCTTTTGTCCCCACGCTTCTCTTGATGATCAATATCCTGCAGAGCCTTTCAGATGGATTCAGAGGATCCTTTAAACGAGAATCAAACGACAAAGTTATCTGAGGAAAGCTGGAATCAAAATCCACCGACACCTTGTCAGGTCAGACGGGGTGTGTGAGAGGTGGTAATAATGGCGGTGTTTGATGTGTGTGTACCTGTTGTGTCCGGCCTCCTCCCCTTCATCCTCAGAGAGTGTGTTCTGGCTCAACAATGCGCACAGCTGCGGCCTCCAGCTGTGTGCAGAAGCCTTTCACTTAGAGGACGTTTTTTGTTCCGCCTAAAGAAGAAGTGAAGTGGGAAGTTATTTCTTTGAAGAAGATCTGCTGATCAAAACCACAACTCCTGTCTCATTTCCTTCTGAGAGGTGGCAAAGCGTGTCGGAAAGGATAGAAAACGGACAGAGGACATTAGATATTCACATATTAGCATCATTACTAGTTATACCTTTATCCAATGTTGCCACTTGTTATATAGATGATCACATCTTGTAGCTTTTACAATATCTCAAATCTAAAGATAAAACATGACTTTTAGAACAGGGAACCTGTTCAGGTCAATTGGAGTCAAACTACTAGCTTATTGGTTATGAGCAAGACTTCACTTTAAGCTAGGGAACATATTCTTAGATATAAATACCTACATTTGAGTCATTTAGACACAATTAACACTTATATTATGGGAGAATTACTATTATTGTGGTGCTACTGCCTTATTAGGCCCATATTGAGCAGATTAAGACCAACACTCATGTACAACAACTTCCGGTACCACTTTACAATAAGACTACCCTTACAAAGGGTTTACGAATAGTTTGTAATTCAGTTATTAATTAAGTTGTGAACACTTTATTAATCCTTAATACGTTTGTATAAGACATGAGATAAACAGGGAGACTGTGACCGGTTGCTTGCCAAATAGTGAGCCTACATTTATCTGTACTGCTAAGCCTTCTATTGGCTACTTAGCTTACTTCGTCTCCTTCATCAGCCAGCATCCTTGGTATCTGTTGCTCACTGAGTTGATTCTCGCTAAGTAGCCAATATAAGGCTTAGTCATCTTGCCAAATAGTGAGCCCACATTTATCTGTACTGCTAAGCCTTCTATTGGCTACCTAGCTTACTTCGTCTCCTTCATCAGCCAGCATCCTTGGTATCTGTTGTTCACTGAGTTGATTATTGTTAAGTAGCCAATATAAGGCTTAGTCATCTTGCCAAATAGTGAGCCTGTGTTGACGTATGAGATAAACAGGGCAACTGTGACCGGTAGCTTGCCAAATAGTGAGCCTACATTTATCTGTACTGCTAAGCCTTCTATTGGCTACCTAGCTTACTTTGTCTCCTTCATCAGCCAGCATCCTTGGTATCTGTTGTTCACTGAGTTGATTATCGCTAAGTAGCCAATATAAGGCTTAGTCATCTTGCCAAATAGTGAGCCTGTGTTGACGTATGAAAACTATGTTAGAACTGGTTTATAAATGCTTCTTAATGATTAATAAAGTGCTTATAACCTAATTAATAACCTAATTATGAATCCTTTATAAGGGTAGTCTTATTGTAAAGTGGTACCTATGGGACTTCCTGGTTTTATTCCTGGTATTATTAGTATTATAATTATTATTATATTGCGTGCATATTTTACACGTTAAGACGGTATGTACACATTAAATACAAAAACATTAATTTAATTTAAATACAATTTTAATATATAATTCTAAAAGTCAATAAATAAATACATGAATAAATAATAATAATAATAATAATAATAATAATAATAGTAATAATAGTAGTAGTACAAATCTTAAGGGACTTCCTGGTTAAATAAAGGTTGGTTAAATGTTTTAATCATGCCTTAAATATTTAATTTTTAACATTTTGCCAAGGCTTAAAATAAAACTGCATTATAATCTATCTTAGTCATTTATATAATTCTGCCTGTAATTGAACACAATGGCACCGGGGTTGCATCATGAGGTTCTGTATGTCGGGGTGCGTGCAGCCGGTTCAGAACAGATGCCTCTTCTGCAGCTCAGCAGCAGATACAGATATGATGATGACGAGGATTCTGCAACAACAAGAAGAACGTTTGCACAAAACAGAGAGAAATGTTTTTGGCATGAGCACCACAGCAGGAAGTGTGTGTGTGTGTGTGTGTGTGTGTGTGTGTGTGTGTGTGTGTGTGTGTGTGTGTGTGTGTGTGTGTGTGTGTGTGTGTGATGTAACACTGATGTGATTTAAAGGTTGGAGGAAGAAACAGAGTGTTCTGCACAGGAATGCTCGGCTGGCTGAGTCTTCGCTGAAACGTGGCTCTACATGAAAACACAAATAGTCCTCACACACACATGCACACACACACACACACACGCACACGCACACACACACACACACACACACACAGTAATGTATACTTTCTGTGCTTACTGCCGCCTGCCCTACAGGTTGTCATTGTAGTGCAAAGTATTACCAACACTCAGGGGGAGAAGTACTCAGATCTAATACTGAAGTACAAATACTACACTGAGTAGTAACTTAACAACTGTTTTAACAAGTTAGTTATCTTCCGGCGCAGACTGAAAACTCATCTCTTTCGACTCCACTTCGAGCGATAGAAGGACTAACAGAGCACTTATATACTAATAAAGGACTGGCTCCTCTAAAGCCAGTTGAGTAGCACTTGAAATGCTTGGCTCTATGAAACCTGATGTTCTTTATGATTCTGTTTTCTTCAAGGTTGTGTCTTCCTGGTCGAATGTACTTACTGTAAGTCTCTTTGGATAAAAGCCTCAGCTAAATGCAATGTCATGTAATGTCATGTAAAATGAAGGTTATGTAATAAAGTGCCTGATGTAGTTATAGTGCATTTAATTGTGTTCACTTGATTCCCGAAGTCTAAAATGAAAAATTCTTAACATCATTTAACTTTTTGATTCTTACATTTTTCATCTTTTTATTGTAACTATTTCAAAATCTTTACATTTTTAAATGTTATATCAAAATGTTTTATTTCTTACATTTTTTGTATTTCTTCATTCCTGAAGTGAGTGGGAGCTACATGGAGAGACAATAACACATGGCAGATAAACACATTGTATATACTAATATCTGCACGACTGTCACTCCCTAATCTCTTTAAGGTCTCAGGAAGCGTCTTAAAGGAAGTCGGGGAGGAAATGTTGAAACAAATGTCGAAACGAGGAACTGACTCTCACGAGACTCAGGAAGGCCACGGTTCTTACAACACACTTTAAGTTAAAGTACCCAAACCAATCCTGCTCATGCAAAACTGCCCACTAAACTTGAATGTGAAAATGAAATTGATTGTTCTTTAATTTTAAATTGCATGTTTCTCCGTTATCTTCCTGTTTATAACAGTATTATCATTTTATATAATGTAATCATTTTGTAGCACATTTTAACGTCTTATATTTTATAGTTGTATTGCACATTCTTATTTTTACTTCTTATTTTAATATAACACGTTTTTTCACTGCACATTTTAACTTAATTTATTTTTACTAAATATTTAGATTTTTTCATTTCATTTGAACTTCTTTTGTTCATATCCTTATTTTTCCTAAATTAAAAAATACATTGTTGTTGCACATTTTTATTTTATCATCCTACGTTTACGTAAATATGATTATTTTATGGTTTTATTGCACTTTAGTAATTCAAATTCCTTTGTTTATATTCTTTTTGTAATTTATTGATCTCATTCTGTAATGGTGAAAATAATGTAGGTGAGATTAAGGCCACGTTTACACGGAGACGAAACTGGTTGTACCCGCTACAGTTCTCTATGGTATGGACGGTTCGTTCACACGAGGCCGTAACAGAACCGCGGAAACGGAGCCCTCAAACGGTAACGGGTCCCAAGGTGGGTAGATCTGGATGAAACGCTCTGGGGGGCCACACGGCTCTGTGTGCACGTCCTATAGCCCCGCCTCTCCTGCTCACCCTTTCATGTGTGTTTTCTCCAACAACCTCTGCTGCTCACAGCTGTAGCATGGTCAGTAGCTACTGTCAGCATCTACTGACCATGCTACAGCTGTTAGTGCACAATCTACAGCTCCTCTTCCACAACCATCAGCAACAAGTGGGCATGGAGAACTACATGTTGCTAAATCCACCGCGGAGAATAGACAGAAGGGCAACCAGGCAACCATGGCAACCATGCTCGGGGGTCTTCTTCTCTGCTTTTGTTGTAGAGGGTCTCTAGAAGTCTAAACATTTATCTGTTTTTGTGTTTTTCCAGTACTTTTCCTTTATTCTTCCTCTACTGAAGTACTAATACTTCACTGTGAAAATACTCAAAAGTCCTGCATTGGAAATGTAACTTTAAATGTGATGTGAAGGAATAGTAACATGTCTGTAGATCAGGAAGTAACCAACCACGATAATCAATGACTCAATTAAAGGAAAATCAATCGGCATCCATAAACCATGTTCTAATATGTATTTCGTTGATGTATTTGTTCTGCATTGGGTACCTTAACGCGTGTACCTACCTTTAGCGTATGTACCTTACACAGAGGGAGTCTGCCACCTGTTGGAGGAACCACAGATTTGTTTACTGATCAGTGATGTTGTTGTTAATGTTACAGCAAAACACTCCATGTGTTTGTTGTTGTTTTTAAATGTATATACAATTACAGCAATGTATGTGATGATGCTTTAGCAGTGGTGGAGTTTGTACACAAGTGTACATTGAGATATTTGCCTGAAAACAACTGAATTGTGAATGAATTAGCTAATTTAGAGAATGTTAACTTGCATGAATACACATTTAAGTAATTATTTGTTACATGTTATACTCTAAGTAAATGTTTCTGATTATATTTACATACTTCATACTACAGAGTATTTGTACAGCGTGGCATTTGTACTTATACCTCGTCCAACGCAACGCTAAGTACTTCCTCTAATTTGGATCAGTTCTAGTTACTTAAATCAAATACTAATTACATTGAAGGAAGTATAATTGATAGAAAGATGTATCATGTAAAGTATTTTGCACATACAAATATGCCAGTCCTTTTACCATTACTTTCAACATACCATAATAATCCGTGGGAACACACTGCCACCTGGTGGTCGACACACAGAACTGCATGATCCCTGAATAAACATAATCTTTGTTTGTGGAAGTAATCACATCCTGGGGGAGAAATGAGACTCAAATAAGAAAACCGGTATTTGTATTTGTTTAGCAGTTTTTTCACAATAAATAGGGAAAACAAGAAATAATAGTGTAGTAGTTGAAAGTCTCACTTTGACAGATGAAATGAAACGACACTATATATATAATTTTTCATATTTATCGTTGTTTTATATTGTAGTACAGTGTGCGCAATTTAATTCACATTTTTATGTTAATATTAATATATATTTGTTTATTATTACATATTTTACATTAGCACCTTATGATTCTAACAATATTTGTATCCTATTTATTAGATTTATTTTGTATTTTATTGTATCTCCTTATTCTAATATAACAATTTTTTAAAACTTATTTTTCATCTTTTTTTGCAGTTTATTTTTTATTTGTAATTTTTGTATTCGACCATTTCTTTTTTAATTGTATCTTTTTACTTCTTATATTTATGTAAATATTCATCTTTTATAGGACATTTTTAAAACCACTTCTATGTTTTATATAAATATATTTAAGCATTTATTTATTTGTATTCTAAATAGGAGAAACCGTTCCAAACCCAATCTACCCCGGGATAAATGGAATATTCTGAATACAAATATACCTTTTAATCTTATTCAACATATTAATATATTTATATTTGAGCTGTAATTAAGTAAATACTACTTTATTAACCTCAAAGCTTCACAATCTTTACCTTTATTTTAAACTCTGTTCCTCTCTCTCTCAGTCTTCAGTATCGACTCTCAAGATGAACCCGTCTGTGATTCTTACTGAGACAGAAAACTTTGAGGATGTTTTTCTCTCTTCCAAAACTTGACGAATTCACGTTGCTTTGTCTCCTGAAAACACGTCTTTACATCAAGTGGTGTGCTCGAAAAATCCTGCATTTCTGAACCCCGACAAAATCCCTTGAACCCTTCTGTTGTCTTCGTCCCCCCTTACTTTGGTGTTCGCGGTCAAATTTGCCCCGTCCTGTTTTAACTGCTATTACATTAACACAACAAACATTAATCATCACCACATGTAATTTAACACCCTTTCAAACCGTACATATTCTATCAGAGTACTGGTACACATGACACACTGCAGTAAATATACAAAGAACAGACACTGAACATGTATTGCTGTGCCAGGTGTGATCCATGTGGGGGGAGGGGCACATAAGAGCGGGAAATGTATCAAATTGTTCTGTGTGTGTCAGGTGTGATTCACATGGGGGGATGGGCACATAAGGGGGGGGACGCATCTAGTGTGTGTGTGTGTGTGTGTGTGTGTGTTATCTGATCCGGATGGTTACTAATTCCTTTTCTTTATGGCGGTCATATTTGCCCGGGAACACCGTGGTGTTACAAAGTTCACTAAACCATCCAGAATGCAATGGAAGTGGTGATCAGCCATGTGAGATGTTCAAAGTCTCCTGTGAAGGATATCATGAAGCCTGAATGCAATCGAATGTAAAACTAAAAAGTTAAGATTGATGAAAGTCGTGAATCGGTCAGATTTGACCCGAAGACAACGGGAGGGTTTTAATGTGAAGGTGCAGAAAAATGTTATGCAATTTGCAGACAAACAAAAAAACCTCACACGACTCGTTTGTATATTTTCACACTGTATTTCAGAAGAAACAGTAACATCTGCTCATGACAACTCTTCCTTTTTAATTACATTTCAGAGCTCTGTGAAGCAAACCAAATGAAAACAAAGTTTGAGAAACAGGTTACACGACACTTGAAAGAAGATCAATAACAACACATGAAGCCTTCATTATTTGTTCCATTTCCAAAACTGTGATTTCTAATATATTTCGCATGCTGACAAACCCAACCATTTCAGATCCTGACTGACTACGGGACCTGAGCAACGAGTCAGTGTGGTTTAGAGTTTCGTAATGTAATGATTTTAAGCATAATTCTGCTTTAATACAGTTTTGTCTGTGATGTTTCTACATTCTTCTCTCAGTGAAACGCCCCAAAAGAAAACCGTAAAAACCCAGAATCATCCTGCGACAAAGCACATGTGAAAATGTAGTGAATGAAAAACCTGCAGAAAGATGGAGATGTGATTTCTATTCTAATGCGCAGACACTGAGAGGAATGTAATGCATGCCACCACTTTCTGCAATTCAAAGGCACTGTGTCTCTCCACTTTGCTGCTGTTGGAAAAATCCTACCGGCTATTCACGATCAAACTACTATCGCTATGACAGAAGACACAATGCACTCACACATTCACAGTGTACTAGCTTGCAGTCTAAAGAAGAGGAAACTGTACACAAAAAGAACTTCCCAAACAGACTTTCAATTTTTTGAAATGTTCCTTTCAGGACGGGAACTGAAAGGCTTGTGTGTGTGTGTGTGTGTTTGTGTGTGTGTGTGTGCACATTCATTTAAAGATACACTCACAGGCTCTGGATCTCCATTAACCCTAATATCAGAGCACCTGATGGCTTTATTTTAATGAGTTTCAAAGGACTAGCTTTTGGTCGTGTTACGAAATATTTAATGGACTGGTGTCAAAGTCCAGGTGTTTCTGTGAAGTGTGCGTGCTAAAAAGTTAGCATCGGCATTATTTAATACCTCAATCTGCTTTATTTTTAGCATCCAGGGCGGGTACAAAAAAGGTCAAAACGTATGCACTCAGCGAGTTTTGGGAATATGTTGTTTTCTATCCAGCTCAACCTGAAGCTTTCTTTTGTTTGAGTTACATTTTTAGGTATTTTTATTTTTTTATAATCCTTATACAAATCCAATTTGTCCGCATCAACATGATATGTGGAGTTTCCTTCATGGTTGCAGTCTTTTGGCAATAGTGTGCATGCTAACATGTTAGCATTGGTGTTATCTAAAACCGCAATTAGTACAAAAACGGTGCATTTAGTTTTTACTGTTTAACCAGCTTCACCCGACTATTTATTTTGAGTAGTATCAATTTAAGTTACATTTTTATTCTACTTTCTTTTCAAAAACCCCAATAACAAATCTAAATACTCACACCCAATGTATCATACCATGCAGATGTGCAGTTCCCTTCATGGTTAAAGCAGTTTGGGTTTTCTTTTAGCAGTAAAGAAATAATATTTATATGTTTATTATAATGCTATCTGTGAGTATTGATGTATCAGAAACACAGATCATTTATTCTCACATTTTGGGTAAACTACAAAAGTATAGTCCTTTAAAACCACTTCCTTCAATGCGTGTGTTCTCTTAACAAATCTCAATTTTCCTGGCTGGGCATATCAGAAAAAGACAAATGTTTTATGTCAACTGACGTCTTATTTTTTTAGTAATTTACAGACATTTTCCAGATAATTTCCGCTAAGTGGTCCTTGTGCTGGGAGCGATTAACTGACTTTGAACTGTACTAAACCTACAATACATGTCACACTAAGTAATGCAGGATGGTGGAAGCAGAGGTGACACAAACTCACACGTTGTGGTGAAAGAGAGGACGGCTGAGCGGTGAACAGTGGTTAGCACAGAGAAGGCAACGATGGCTATGAACCATTGGAGAAGGTAGAGATGTTGAACCGAAAGGAAATAACGGGACGAGGCTAATTGCTGGCAGTGGAAACTGGTGTTCAACGAGTTTGAGCAACAGAAATAATTTAGACAAAACACACGTAGCCTTAAGAGTTCAATCCCACATGTTTAAAGTTATGTGTGAAAGAGAAGGAGATACAAGTGGTAGAAAACCATTAGAGTGGTGCAGGAAAGAGTCCTAAACCCCGGAAAGAGTGAGCGTTTTAGCACTTCCTGATCCCTCATCTTGAAGTCAATGTTTTTTTGAATGGGTTAGATGCTTGAAATACGGTGTGTGGTTGGAGCTTATTTCTGCAATCATTCACAATCCAATTGGCTTTTTTTTGTCGAGGGAACTAGTAAGATAGTACCTTTAGGGTTTGCCCACATAAATACGACATAGCTGAACCACTCTACTGCAATATTAACAATTACATAAAGCAAGCTGTTTCCCTTTAAAGGAGCCACATCCTTTCGTATTACATGGTTTATAAACCTGGGTCAGTGAAGCATTCAGGCCTTTCTATCGTGACACAATGGATAACTAGCAATAAGTGAATGACTTATTTAACTTCCACTATTTAGATACTTCCGACGTCTGGCAAGGCTTCCATTATTTACATCCTGTAGTATTAGTTCCATTAGTTTTGCTCATATTTTAACGAGGGATCATGTGGATACACCCGGTACATTTGATCACATGATCATGAGCACGTAATCAGCTGGTGAATGATGGGACACATGAGACACCATTGGTTTATATCAGCAAATAAGGCAGTGTTTTTCTTTTGTCGTGAGTCATATTTAGTCTTAAATGTGGACTCTGAGGGATATGGCCCCTCAACATAACACAGCTATTATCCTTAATGTGATCGCCTCCTAACCCTAACCCTGTCTCCTTAAAAACAGAACGTTTGTTTTGAAAAGTCATCCAGATGTTTACAACATATCTGCAAAGTAAAATGTATCAGGCGGACCTATACACCAGCAAACATGTACATACAAACATATTTGTTTAGGAGACAGGGTTGAAACGCCCCGGTCTTTAAGAGCGTGACAAATCTTTCTTCCATTTCTCATAGCTTAGGCTTTAAAACGATTTCTCCACCAGAACCATTTGGAGACAACATTTGAGCAAAATAAACGACAGCAACATGTACAGAAATACAGTAACTTTGCAAAAAACAGGCATGCTAACGCTCTAATCTCTAACCCTGGAAATAACACATTAAAAAAGCTAAATAGGCAGTACATTATTTAAACACAACAAAATATCGACAAAGGAAGAAAGACCCATAATCCATTACCAGGTGATGACCGTACTGCATAAAGACAAGTAGTGTTGGTAATGTATCCTTACATGTGTGTATAAAGCTACAGTCCAACCAGGGTTACCAATTTAATATTACAAACGAGAGGAGGAACTATGCATTTTATTTCTGTGACGAGTAGATGTAAAAGGAACTAAGGCATGTGCATGAGGTCTTTACATTTCCCTGGTCAGAAGACACGGTAGAAAATGACTCATGATTTATTTTCCTCCTGATGCGATGGGGTGGTGCGTGACATTGCTTTTTTGAGGTTTCAGTGACTGTGACCCCCCCTCTTTTAACCTTAAAAACCCCACACCCCATTAAACCCCCCCATAAACCACCCTCTTCTTCCCGTTTTACGCTTTACTTTCGTTGCCGTTCGTCTGCGGGGCCTCGCTGGGCACCGTCTTCACTTCGGCCATGGCGTTCTGCACCTCCGTCTCGCCCACTTTAGTGTTTCCATCCTTCACAATCTTACCGCTGTGAGGACAAACATGGAGCGAGAGCCAGAAGGAGACAAAAAGAGAAAAAGGAGAATGTGTTAGGAGTCTCTCTCACAGCTAAACGGTCTGCTCTGAGCTGCCTTTTGTGTCATTATTCAAAGAGAAGAAGGAGGATAAAAAAAGGGGTGAAAACATGCAGGATGCTTTGAGGGAATTTGTTTTCCCTTCTGGAACTGAATGCATTTCACACATAATGGGATGAAGCTCACTATCCTAGACAGACATCGAATAAGAGTACATGGATGTCACAGCTATTTTCCATGAACAATGAATACTGATGTGGAATGAGACAGGGCCGGTACAGTAGGGACAATGCATGAGGGACTGAAAGACTGAGGAATAACCAACACCACAGAGGACAATACACAAGAGGATTACACGCCGTCTGGACTGAACCCAGACACAATGCACAGAGACTTTAAAGCCATACTTCTCTTAAGTCGGACATTTCTTCTTTTTCTGTGAGCATATAGACCTTTGTTGTTGGAAAACATTTGAAGAGCTGCTGCTTGCGGCTTGCATTTTTAAAAAGCGGCGCTTCCCTGCTGTATCACATTCAGTCATCTTTTCTTTGCCAGTTTTGAAAAAGCAATTTAAATCAATACAGTTCTCCTTTTTGAAAACTCAGAGACAGCAGCCTATATAAATATATCTCCTATGGACTTAAAACTGAAAATCAGCATAAGTTTAATCACAAAAAATGTCCTCTATCTTTGGCAACTTGTTCCTAAAGATATTTACGCATCTAAACGGACAAATAAGACATGCGGAGTTCCTCAAGGCTCCATCCTGGGGCCTCTTCTCTTTTACATCAACATGCTTCCAGCTGGCTGATATCATAATATCAACAAAAATAAGTTACTGTATGCAGACGACACGTACATTTACATTTCACCTAGGGAATTACCTTTCAATACAAGAACTGAGTGAGAGCATTGAGCAAATCAATGTGTCAGAACTTTCTTCACTTAAACAATTAGAACACGTGGGTAATTGTTTCTGGATCCAAATGTATTTAAATGTAATTCAACAATGTTTTCATTACTTTATGTTGTGTTGAACATACTGTGTAGCATGTGGTCTACAGAAAGGTTTTTCTACTCAAGAGAGAGAGAAATGAATCCTCAAGGGGAAGTGCGTCAGTCTGGAAAACCACAAGACGTTTCATTGTTTTCTTTTCAGCGGGAGGAGGATCAGCACATAGATCAGAGGCAGAGCTGTGGATCAGGCCTGTCAGAGTTATGAGGAAAAAATCCCTTCCAATGACAAGTTTAGTTTTATCAACATGCTGCTGAGCTGACAAGAGCCCCGCTTCCAACTCAACTCCAAACACTTCATCACTGACATCTTCCTCTGGACATCTCAGTGAGGATGATATGAAGGAGGAGAGAGAGAGAAGTGGTTGTCAGTGAGCCTTAGAAATGCATCCTTAGCTAGAGTGCCTCTTGACAGGAATCAGGAACATCTGCAAACTCCTAACAAGAACCCTTCGAAGCAAAGAATAAGGGCTTTCTGCAGGAATTAAGATGCTGTATGAGGTCCCTATTGGCTATGATTACATTGACTGCTTATGTTTTATTGCCCTGTTTAACTTTTCTTCTAGGGATGTCTCTGAGTTCTCTGATTTTACCACTACACAGCTACTCAAATAAGTGACTACATCAACTTGCATCATCCTTAAAATCTTCTCCATATATAATATATTGTTCTGCATTTTAAAACCGTGGTGCTTATTCGAATAGCGGATGATTCTTGTACGTATTCTTGGAAGACCTACGAACTAAATGTGTTACAAACAAAGCATCCTTCAGCTACCTGTAGCAACCGGATAACCCAGAGATGACCAACAAGAGGTTGTTGGTTAAAGGAAGTTTGACTTAAGTGATGATCGAACAGGTGGAGGTGGAGGTGGTGGTTGTATGAAGACAGTCATGCACTGGTAGCATCCCAATTTGTTGTATTCCTGTGCCATTCATCTGCACTTGACATTTTAGAAAGGAGATTTCCACACTCAGATGTTCTAACAATAATAATAATCCTGCAAATGTCGTATTTCTGGCTAGTTATCAGCACTGTGCTCCATCTGCAACATGATTTGCATTTCATTCAGGTATAACGTTGGTATCTCTGCCTTTTGGTCCTTCTGGTGCCATTATTAGAACATTTAGTCAAAGTCTACAACAAAGCTGCCATGATTAGAAGCACTGAGGTGTAAAGGTCGGGCACAGTTGTACGCTATTAACTTTTGCACACTGGGGCTCCCTCACAATGTCATTTAGATGACGTTTGATCTCAGCGACAGGATTGTTTGAGGCTTTTTTTGTGTGCAGGAAAGTGTTTCAGTATTTATGTGAACTGAATAAAAGGCTAATCAATTTGCTGTTCCTGTAATTTGGCTGAACAATTAGTTTGATAACATTTCCAAAACTCTTAATCAAACTTTGTTGTGCTTATTGCTTTTTAATAAAAGCAATCAAAACCTCTCTAAATGCTCTAGGAGTGGAGATAAATCTAAATGTTTAATTTACTTTACAGAGATTTCCCTTATTGTAATACGATATAGATACAAAACAAGTGGGAAGATATACATGCTGACAAATCCTAATCATATTGGCTTTTTTCTATCATTCGCCTTCAGAATTCAACCCTTACCATTTCTTTGTATTATTAATGACTTCATATACTGTGACAGAATTAATCAAACGCTTGTGAAATCCACCTTACTTCCTCTTTTGCTCGACTGGGATTGAGGCACAGTACAGGTATTATTACACATCATAACACTGAGAAAGAAAAAGCACTGTTTCTGCTTCAAAGGTGGCTATCTCCGTTAAAAATGGCACACTAGTGTTGACTATTGGGATGCTATCAGAGCAGAAGTGGAGGGATGTGGGGGGGTTTGGGGTAGGGGTGATGGAAGTGTTCATACTCATGTTGGGCCGGTGTGTTGGAGTCTGTGCTCGGGGCTTTGGGTGCATCCTCGTTCGGGCCGTCTACCTGTGAGTCCGTACTCGGGGCCTCTGAGACTTTAGGGGTTTCGCTCAGGTCGACCAGGGGCCCAACATCAGGCTGGGGGTTAGCGTTAGAATCACTGGTTTTGATCGGGGGGCTGTTTTTTGGGGGGGCTTTGGTAGGGCTGATGGTTAGCGTGGTGGTGCTCTCGCTAACCGGACTGCTCTGCGCCGTGCTAAAGCTCTCAGAGTTATTGGCGGTGGATGGGGGGGGGCACGTTCACCACCGGGGAGGAAGTGGAGTCTGCAGCAGGAGGCCTGTTTTCAGTGTAGGGAGGGGGGTAAACAAGGAGAGAGGAAAGGGAGACACATCGAGCCACCAGAAGAAAGTGAAGGAAAGAAAGAAAAAGGACATAAGGAGGTGAGGGAGAGTGAAGGTCAGGGTTTGATCAGAGTGAGACTGTGCTGCTGAGAAACATCTAGAAACTGTTAGAAACAACATTTTGTGAAGGGTAAACAAAAAGGGATACAACAATCAACTACAGAAAGAATTAGGGAGTTTCAGGATCGGGTGATTTGGCTTTTCAGCCCAATTTTAGGACTGTGTTTGATGCTTCTGTTGACTTCTTTATTTAGTTATACAGATGTGTAAAAACCACACGGGAACAACAACGAGGCAGCAGGAATATCCTTTTCACAACATACAGCTGTTATATTGGGATGCCACAAACCAAAGTTAATTTAAGACAAAGCAGACTATTTAAGTACAACTTCACTGAGAGGTTTTTGTTCACCAGGTGAATTACAGGTCAACATGTATCTCTACTTTGAGCTCTGCTTTGGTCTCCACCATGCTGCATACTTTGTCCGTACTACCTTATGGTCGTGTACAGAACTGCGTCTCAAATACATACATCTAGTTCGGGCCCGAGCTAAAAAACGCTACCAGAATAAAGACTTTTGTTGAGAGTAACCCAATGATTTGATTCAGATCCCTAAAGAGAGGCGAAGTCCATGGGACCTTATTTCCGAAAAGGTATGTATTGAAGTCGATGGAGAGAGAAAGACTATCTCTCGATCCCGTTTGAATTGTGCCACGAATTTCACATATGATGTTTGTCAATCTAAAAAATAATTTCCGTGTCAAAAAAGTCACAGTTTGTCATAAAACTGTTGAAATATAAGACTATGAAAAATAAGCAACTAGAAAGACTACAAATCCCAGAGTCCCGGTCCCGCATGCTGGCTCTCACGGACCGACTAACTCCCCTTGTGTGTGTGTGCAGCTCTCAACGCGCCCAGACTTGGAGTGATTTTCACCTCTTTTAATACTTTCCGCCTCGTTCTGAAAGAAAGAAGTGAAATGTTCCAACGTGACGGCCGTCTGGGTGTGTGGTGCATGATGGGAGATGTAGTTCATTGAGCGGTTTCACACAAACAAGGTGTTTCTTCACAGTTTTACGACACATTTTTTGACTTATTAAATTGACACACATCATGTGTGGAATTCGTGGCACAATTCAAACGAAAGATAATCTTTCTCTCCCCATTGACTTCAACACATACTTTTTCAGAAATAAGGTCCCATGGAGGTCGCCCGGAAAGGGAGGGACTTCGCCTCTCAATAAAGATAACGATCAGAAAGCACTTAATCTGGGCATGACAAATGGTGTAGCGGATTACTTTAGTCGTTGTTATTGTGTGTCTGTGTTCTTTGTAATAGTTTTCTCTTTGAACATCCAATCAGTACAGACCGTTGTCTCATCTGTCTGCATATATCTATGCATTGTCGAAGCGCAATGAAAACGATTTTTGATCGGAGAGTAACCCAATTATTTGATTCACATCACGATCAAGATAACGGTCAGATAGCATTTCCTTTGGGGAACGTCCTGCTCCAGGGAGGGTCGTGTACTCACTCAGGATCTGTGAGGGGCGTGGTCTCGTTGGGCTCAGTGGGACCCCCCCCCTGGTTGGGAGTGTTTTCCTCCTCTGTTCTCACCTCCACGATGGGCTCCTTGGACTCATCTTTCCTGTTGATGGATTGCAAAGGAGATTTAGCAAGCTAACACGCTAACAGGCTAACACCGTTTATCAAACAAGCAGCGGATGAAGAAGTATTTAGACATTGTACTTAATTTAACGACTAAGTCAGATTTCTAAGATTAAAGGTCCCCCATTATACTGTTTCTCATCAATATATCACAGTTCTCAGATATACACAGAGCCTGTCTCTGATTGGCTGAAACACCAAACAGATCATTGCAGCATTACCCATAATCCCCTCTGTTTCAGCCCTGTTTCCAAAGTGCTGATTCTCTGTCTGTTACTTTAGATGAAAACAAGGAGCCCCTCCCCCACGCCCCTCTGAGAGACATCTGGTTACAAAGAACTCAATGGAGCTCTAGAGGAGATTCAGGTGATAAGAGGGGGGGGGGTTACCTTGGTTGCTGATTGGCTAATGAGGGGACACATGTTGATGTAGAAGAGACATGAAGAAGAGGGGACACATGTTGATGTAGAAGAGACATGAAGAAGAGGGGACACATGTTGATGTAGAAGAGACATGAAGAAGAGGGGACACATGTTGATGTAGAAGAGACGTGAAGAAGAGGGGACACATGTTGATGTAGAAGAGATGTGAAGAAGAGGGGACACATGTTGATGTAGAAGAGACATGGAGAAGAGGGGACACATGTTGATGTAGAAGAGACATGAAGAAGAGGGGACACATGTTGATGAAGAAGAGACATGAGGAAGAGGACACATGTTGTTGTAGAAGAGACATGAAGAAGAGGGGACACATGTTGATGTAGAAGAGACATGAAGAAGAGGGGACACATGTTGATGTAGAAGAGACATGAAGAAGAGGGGACACATGTTGATGTAGAAGAGACATGAAGAAGAGGGGACACATGTTGATGTAGAAGAGACATGAAGAAGAGGGGACACATGGTGATGTAGAAGAGACATGGAGAAGAGGGGACACATGGTGATGTAGAAGAGACATGAAGAAGAGGGGACACATGTTGATGTAGAAGAGACATGAAGAAGAGGGGACACATGTTGATGTAGAAGAGACACGGAGAAGTGTATTTTGCATAATAGTTGACCGTTAAAGTCAGATTTTCTTTCTTTCTGTAAAAACGATGTCCTCTTACGTGAACGCGGCCTTGCCCTCCTCGATGTCTTTGCTCTTGGCCCCCGGCCCGGCCTTTCCACAGAAGTTGACGGCGATGCACATGAGGAGGCCACATTTATTCAGGAAGTAGCAGGTGACGTCCACGCCCACCAGCAGCAGGAAGAAGACCACGATGAGGATGCCAACGATGGCGCCGGTGCCCATACCTGAACCTCCGGTCGCCGCGTCTGAAGGGGAAACAACGAGGGGGGGGGGAACGCAAGCAAAGCAGGGGGGAGAAGTTAGGGGAGAGGGGAGGGTTTTACATGAGGGAGAGGGGATGGAGAGAAAGTTAGAAAAGATAGAGAGAGAAAGGGGGGAGATGATGAGGAATGCAGTCAAGCTTTTAATACGTGATTCAGATTTGTAAGACCGCACGAGTGAAACTAATTCAGACAAATCTCCACTCCTCCACCTCCTTCATTATGGACGCTCGATATTCACTGTTGAAAGACCATCATGGCAGCCACTCTTGAAGGGTTTAATTTCACACACAATCACAGAACTTACCACGAAAACAATGAAACAGTCCCAATGTAAATCAAAGTGGGTGATAGTCCACTACACACACACTATATCACATGCCACCGCGTTGTGATGCTTACCTGTGCGATCAAAGGGATTGCATGTCAGTCTGACATCCTTCAAAGCATACAATACTTTACAATCAAAGTGGCCGATTGTGCTTTTTGCATGATAGGACACTTCTCTTGTGACACGTGTCTGTTCCATATTTCACGTGTCGATGGAGGTTTTGTCCAGAGGCTAGTTATTCCACGACGAACATAAAAAACCATGGCTTATTGAAAAGAAGTCCAGAAAGTCTGACTTCCTCACACGAACAAAGGCTTTTTGTGTTCGAAAGACTTCTCAGCCTTGAGGTCTGTCAGGTTGAATGATAACACAATGTATAAACACGACATATCAAAATGCATAGTTCACACATCATTCTTAACATTTCTTGGCCTAAATAAACACCGAACACTCGTGGTCTGTAATAAATCTCCAAGTCTTTAAAATGCTGTCGTTCACATCAAACTGTTGCAACGTCCCTGCCTTGATTTGAGGCGCTCCACTCGAATAGAAATGCATTGTAATTACAAGCCGTCTGCAATAGGACAAAAGGACAACGAAACAGATTTTGCTTTGAAGATGAAGCAGACGTGGTTCAAGGGTCAGAGCACTTCTCAACACGGGTTTACCTCAACACCCATTCCATCTTTCGCATAGCTTTGTTCAAACTGTCGTAGGAAACGTATAAGTTTAAAGCGGGTTATAAAGCAGGGTATTGTCTCCCCCTCAGATTATTCAAACCAAAACACATGCAGTTTCCAGACAGAAGGGCTTATACAAGCAGCTCAGGCTCAGCGTCCATCGTTACAAACTAATAACTGGTACACAGCTTTGCATGCAACGTAGAAATGCATTTCTGCTGAACATAAATTAACTGAGGCTTATCCGAGGAAACAACGGGAAATGCTTGCTTCTGCTGATGTTTTATTCACATCAGTAGAAGATTGGCCGGTTCTCCAATCACGTAGCAAGCACGACGACATGCAGCCAGATGTTCACTTCACAGGGACGGAAACACAAGCTTTGAAGCACAATGCTGCAAACAGGAAGTACTATTGATAATGCTTACTTACTGACGGAGGGCCACATGGATGAGCATGGACCCCAACGTGTGAGCAACCAATAGTTAGCATGCATTACGTCACACTGAGAGTTTTTCAACAGGTTTGGGGAGTAACAGATTACATTTAACAGGATTATAGAGGTAGTAATAATACAAATAGATGTAATCAGATTACTGTTACATTTCATTACTACCACAATTACAATGTTAGTAAAAGGAGGACTCAGAGGACATGAGCAGAAAGTTGAATTTTGAACGAAGCACCTTGATGTTGTTCCGCATGACGGTCGAAGAGGCTTTACGACGACTGTCTTTCCACTGGAATAAAAGGGACTCGAAGTGAGGCCTTTCTTCAGGTACATATGTGTGAGGCTCAAGAGCTTTGAGGTCTATCTGTATATCTCTGTCACCTCATTACAACCACGTTAGTCCGTAGCATTGGTCCTAGAGATTGAACTCATGTCCACCGGCCTCACCATCGCACATTGGAGAAGCTTTGCAAACCCGAATGAAAACATGATGAGTGCTTGAGTTGCCGTCACATCTTATAACTGACTTTGATCCAAATCAGGATTTATGTTGGTCCAACTGTGTCTCGAGCAGCTCTTTGAAATGACCGACTGACCACATGGAGACAAAGAAGAGAAAGAGAACGAACGAGCCGATTCTCTTGAACGGCCCTTTGGTTCGAACGAGGGGAGCCGAGTCGTACTTGGTGAGAGCCGTTCTTGTTATCGTCAACCGTGGGTCCGCACTCACTGCCTGCCAGAACCCACTCGCCTTTTAAAGAACTTGATTTGTTCCCCAAACGTATTCTTGTCATTCTTAAAGATCCATTCAAGCACATTTCCCAAGTTGTAATCCCTTTGTTAATAGTTGTGCTTTCTTCTCTTTCCCTCTGCTTGGAAAGTGTGTAAGCCTCTTCCTAACCCTAACCCTAAATCAACCCTCTGAAAGAATGTGATTTCATTCAAAACTAAACACATCTGCAGTTTATTATCTAACTGTTTAGACATTTAACATCCTTCATTTGTATCTCTTTCATATTTTCTAAAGGTTCAAGCAGCCGACATTGTGAAAAACATGTCCTCATTTATAAACATTGCGTCTGCTCAAAAGATCCCAATTTCGAAGTTTGCAATCTATTTAAAAAACTAAGTTTGCGGTAGAATGTACTCCATTGAAACTTTGACCCATGCGTACGCACATCATAATAATACCATGAATACAAATACTACCTCTCTTACTGTATATTGGAGAAGTTCAAGGTGGGGTAGGTCATTTTGGAGAAACCGGCTTGAGTGCGCTACAATTTGAAAATACACAGCCGGAAGAAATCTGCCACTTCCTCACAGAGCTCCTCCTCCAACACACACGAACGCGCACATGACCAATGAGGGCACGAGATCAGTCTGTGCCCCGATGGAAGGCTGACAGGCAGGTAGGCCATCCAGTTACTTTAGCCGGCTCAGATGATTGGTCGTGCTTTTTACAGCGCCACGGCTTCCACAGGTGACATTTTTTTAATGTATTTATCGTCAAAGCATTTAATGTATTCATTGCCATCGGGATGTTAAGAGCATTCCATGGAATAACAACAAGTGTTTGTGAAATAAATTACCTACCCCACCTTCAATATGCAAAAACAGATGAAAGCTAATCTTACAATGAATGCCTCTCATTGAGCACACACACAATCAACGATGTAGAAATAAGGAAATACATACTCATATGTTGCTGGAAACAACCCTCGAATATGTTCTCTAGTTATTACAGCCAATCAGGGGCGGACTGGGGGGAAAAAGTGGCCCGGGGATTAATTGACAGACAGGCCCACTTAATGCGCGGCATGTATCGGCCGGCCGGCGAAGAAAGTATGTTACTTAACAAAAAACCCTATGCCTTTAATGTTATTTAGGACAATTATTCATATAGTAATCACATTACCTGAGCCCTTGAGTTGTCTAGAGCAAAATAGTTACGGCATATATTTAGTGATTTTAATGTTAACAGATCGTTGCAATAACATGTGGACCCAATTTGCCTGACTTGACACATGGAATAAAACATGGGCGACGTACGAAGCATCCTCAATGTGGGTGAGACAATTTAACAGGGGGTGTGGGCAGGTGGTGGACCTCACCTCCTCTAGGGGGGTCCGGGGGCAAGCTCCCCGGGGAAGATTTTTTTTTAAATGTCGAAGTTAAATGCATCAATCTGGTCCATTTTGAGAGCAAAATTAGGGACTAAATCTATGGCAGTCAGTAGGGGCTTGGACTGTGAGCCGTAGGGTCGCCGGTTCAAGTCCCCGACCAGACCTTCACCTCCTGCCCTGCCGTGGTGCCCTTGAGCAAGAAACCAGACAAGGCTGTACCTTTAGTAATGAATATTAAATGTTGTGAGGAAATCTTTCCACCAATAATTCCAATAAGTAATCCAAAATGTATTCACTTCAGGTTTACGAAAGTAACTGTAATCAGATTACTCATTTTTCAAATGTAACACGAGCTGAATACAGTTACTTGATTTTTGTATTCTGATTACGTAACGCCGTTACATGTATTCCATTACAACCCAACCCTGGCCACACCCCACTGGGCTGGGCCGGAACACTTACAAATGTGGGCCGGTAGGATTTAGGCATTTCGGCCCACCCACAGCACCGGCCCACCGGGGAAACTCCCGGTATTCCCGGTGGCCAGTCCGCCCCTGCAGCCAAGCATGCATGCTATGAAATCTATTCTTTTAATTAAGGAGGTAAATAAAGGACAAAGTCACTTATAAATCTGAGTATCTTTTTGGGTAACCACTTCTTGTGTTGTGTTTGTCCTTAACGTGATTCGTACACACCGTTTTATGAAAGAGGCCCCACGACACTAAGTTAAATAATTCACATCCTGCAAAGCACTTCTTCACTGGTCCAGTTGACGTGACACATTTCAATTCAAAACCTTTATTTATCCAGGTAAAATCCCATTGAGATCAATGATCTCTTTTTCAAGGGAGGCCTGCAGCAGTAGGTTCCACACTTACTGTTGACATGTAAAATCTCGTTCAGACTTTACGAGTTGACATGCAGCGCCTGAACGCACCATTAAGCAAGAACATGACACAATGACGGCAGCACTTCTCTTGGCCTTGTTGACATATATCCAGTCAGAAAGAAAAGGAGGTCTTTATGTATGCAGAAGACTTTCTAAAACCTCGCTGACAGCCAGTGTAGCGAAGCCTTTGCAACACGACACATTTAAATTATTATTATTATGCCTTTCAAACACGTAACATTTGCGTATGACAGAAACAATTTCCTGTCAGAGCCCTTTCTTCCCGTCCCAGCATTTAATCCTTAATTTTCTCTGATGGCAGGGATCAAAGCAGCGTGCCCAGATCTGTGTCTTGCAGGCGACTACAGTGTTGTTTTTCCCTCTGCCGATTGCTTCATTTGCATTTTAACAGGCACAATAAATCATGTGGCATGTATTCAGTGCCGTGGGGGGTTTTCTCACCGGGAGGAAGCAGAAATCTTGTTGTCTGGGAGGACTACGCAAGCATTTCTTTTCACAGGCTCGTCAGGTACAGTACTGTCCCCCCCTGATAACACTCTGCCACTGATAAGCCTCAATTTCACTGAAAAGCCACACATTCCTGAGGAATCAATACCTGGTGACGGTCCAGCAGAGACAATCTGTCTGACTTCTGCGCTCGTACATTGATGAGAAACCTTTGTATTGGCAGGTAATTTACATATCATTACAGCCGCACAACATGCATTAAATAGCAGCGATTCATTTTCAAATCAACCTCTCAAACTCTGCCTTCGCCTGCGGGGGCTTTTCTTTCCTAACGCTTTAAAACTCGAGGAAATGTATCGCAATACGTCTACATTTTTTGTGGATGAGAGATTGCTGAAGCCATAAACAACATGGTCAACATCTAGATGAAACTATCCACGAAATAGAGTTACACATGTGTTGTTTTTTATGGACTAACTTCAACATATTATTCTTGCTGCACTTCAGCGCATTGCAGAGACCAACAACGCCTTCATGCATGGTCCGACATATTGAGGATGGACATCTTTTGGACCTTAAATCCTCTTACTTAGACGAAGAGGTCGAGAGCAAAGTGTATAATGGGCCATATTGAAGCCATTTTGATTATTCGCCTTATTTATGGTTAAAATAAGAAATTAAAGAGGCCCTATTATGCTTTTTGGGGTTTTCCCTTTCCTGTAGTTTAGACTTCGATTGGACTCCTTTGTTTGATTCAAGAACATAGTGACATCGCTTGTAACACTCACACTTCTATTGGCTAGCGCTCCAACACATTGTACGTGATCAGGGTTCGAGTTATGTGGGAGCCAATGGGGTCTGAGCTCCCACGGAGGCAGTGAAATCGTACATCTGTGGGGGTCGCTAATGCATTACCAACAACCATTATTTTAATCACAAATAATGCATGTGTCAATGCAATGAGTGTTATTTACGTTAACGAGGTAAATAGGCTAAAAGAAAAACACGTTTTCCAAAAGAACAACGCATCTCTTGAATGACACTATGCCTGCCCTGCACCTCCGAGGTGAACAATACATTATTGCGCAAGCTATGCATGTGAGCGTGCTGCGCGAGCCAAGATGATGTGTGTGTGCGTAGGTGAACCTTTTCATATTTAAGTTTGTAATCAAATCAAGTTTTATTTATATAGCACATTTATAAACGATTTTTGGTGGAGCCAAAGTGCTGTACATATAATAAAAATAGCCTACAGTAGAGACGCTTTACAGCAAATACAACAGCACAGATTGTAGCTAGTAGAGGGCTGCTGGCCATCGGGAGGACCGGGAGGTTTCCCGATGGCCTGGCGATTCTTTCTTTTTTTAATGTAGGCTATTGTGAACGCAACGCTGCGCAAATGTGGGTTCGCCTCACACACCGGGTGACCGTCTTCCTACATCAGGGATGGGCACATGGTGGCCCCCACCTCCTCTTTTTGCGGCCCTCCGATTCATTTATAAACAACATAATGAATTTTAAAAAAAGTAGTACTGATACCATTCACTAGACTCCTACAGTAGTTACGTCGCGAGCTGCGTACATGACTTCGTTCGGCAGCCAAATGCCGCGAAATAATCTGTGACGCGTTTGTGTGTATTGTGTTGGTTTCCCGGGTAACACTCACAAGAAACCCCGGCTGCTGTCATGCCTGCTGTGACGTTAAGTTGCCGCTTGTAATGATGCCTTCACAAAGCTGTTTTTATCATCTGAATTTTATTTGAAATCAGATGAAAACAAACTGTCACGGACCCTGCCGTGTTGTCTATGATTACTATACGCTTTTCATTCATAATGTCAGCGGGAGGAGGGGGAGCGGCGCTGAGGCTACAAGCGTCCTAGGACAACTAATGTCTGGGTTAGTGTTCATGACTTGATGTTTATGTCGTCTTAATGGTTCATCTTAATGCACACACACTTTCCGTGCTTTCCAATCGTTTAAAAGAGTTTTATTCCACTGTTAAATAACCTGTTCAATACAAACATGCCACTTGTTGCCATAACATTTCTGTGAACTGATATTTGTTTAGTGAGCTTATTAGATTGGAGAATGTTAATAAAGATGGCAGACTTAATTACATACAATACATGGAATGTGTGTGTTCCAAGTGAATCTGCGGCCCCCTGGTGGCCAGTACATACATTATGTGGCCCCCACCACCACCCAAGTTGCCCATCCCTGGTCTACATGATGTGGCATTTGTTTCATATGGGTGTTTCCATAGATCTAGTCTCTTTATTCCCCCCTCAAAATGCGGCAGATTCATGCATTTCACACCCCCCCTAGAGGATTTGAGGTCCACCCCCAAAATATGTGCATATGGACAGGTTCCCAAATACATTTGCACATTTTTAAATAGTAACCCCTGTGTTATTGTGTGTGTGTGTGTGTGTGTGTGTGTGTGTGTGTGTGTGTGTGTGTATGTGTGCTCACACATGCGTTAGTTTTAAAGACCCCCATAGAGCTCAGTTTATAACTCGAACCCTGTACGTGGGACATCTTTAAGCGGCTGACCAATCACAACAGAGCTGGCCAGCTAACCAATCAGAGCAGACTGAAGTAGAGACACTACATACTGATATACACCTGAACATCAGCAGGAGAGGACTCTTTAAAGTGGAGGCACTACACACTGATATACACCTAAACATCAGCAGGAGAGGACTCTTTAAAGTGGAGGCACTACACACTGATATACACCTGAACATCAGCAGGAGAGGACTCTTTAAAGTAGAGACACTACATACTGATATACACCTGAACATCAGCAGGAGAGGACTCTTTAAAGTAGAGACACTACATACTGATATACACCTGAACATCAGCAGGAGAGGACTCTTTAAAGTAGAGACACTACATATTGATATACACCTGAACATCAGCAGGAGAGGACTCTTTAAAGTAGAGACACTACCTACTGATATACACCTGAACATCAGCAGGAGAGGACTCTTTAAAGTAGAGACACTACATACTGATATACACCTGAACATCAGAAGGAGAGGACTCTTTAAAGTAGAGACACTACATACTGATATACACCTGGACATCAGCAGGAGAGGACTCTTTAAAGTAGAGACACTACATACTGATATACCCCTGAACATCAGCAGGAGAGGACTCTTTAAAGTAGAAACACTACATACTGATATACACCTGAACATCAGCAGGAGAGGACTCTTTAAAGTAGAGACACTACATACTGATATACACCTGAACATCAGCAGGAGAGGACTCTTTAAAGTAGAAACACTACATACTGATATACACCTGAACATCAGCAGGAGAGGACTCTTTAAAGTAGAGACACTACATACTGATATACACCTGGACATCAGCAGGAGAGGACTCTTTAAAGTAGAGACACTACATACTGATATACCCCTGAACATCAGCAGGAGAGGACTCTTTAAAGTAGAGACACTACATACTGATATACACCTGAACATCAGCAGGAGAGGACTCTTTAAAGTAGAGACACTACATACTGATATACACCTGGACATCAGCAGGAGAGGACTCTTTAAAGTAGAGACACTACATACTGATATATCCCTGAACATCAGCAGGAGAGGACTCTTTAAAGTAGAAACACTACATACTGATATACACCTGAACATCAGCAGGAGAGGACTCTTTAAAGTAGAGACACTACATACTGATATACACCTGAACATCAGCAGGAGAGGACTCTTTAAAGTAGAGACACTACATACTGATATACACCTGAACATCAGCACACTATGTCGTCTTTAAGAAATATTAGGCTGAACGTGTTTTGGACTATCCTGTGTTTAGTTCGCTCTGGACATATGAGCTTGAAAAAAGAATAAAATATAGACAGATGGAGATCGTGCAACCTGCATAGAGTTTGTATAATAGGAGTTATCACATGTAGAGATATTTAAGTAACTATCAAAAAGTATTTATTTTTTTTTATCTGGAAGAAAAAATTGAAATGTTAAACTGTATAATGATCAATACATGGTAGTAAACATGTTGAAATGACACTGGCTTCATTCAGCTCAATAACGTGTGCTTATGTCGGTCTCTGCCACAGTGTGGCACTGCACCGCCGTTAAGTAACACCCCGCAGCGAGTGATGCTGACAGCTGCCTGATTAAGATCTTTGGATCCCGTCATGCAGCGGGGAGTGTGTGCAGAGATTTAAATCTTTTAAATGAAGATTTAAGTTACTCGTCAGCCAACAAGGCTCCGCAAACCGATGTGGTACTGGCTTTCAAAATATGCACCGCCGACTCCTTTTCAGACAGAAGGGGAGGAAGAGTTTAACTTATATATCTGATTTAACAGCGAGGGAGGATGTCGCTAAGCAAAGATACATCAGGGTGTTTTATGTTTCTGCTGCGTCAGAACGCTTCAATCAGGATTAGATCTCCATCTGATTGCAAAACAAAAAGTGTAGTGTGGTGAACAGCTACCAAGAAGACATATATCAGGCTCTCAGAATAAATAGAACTTGTCACTTCATTTCCTGATCTCGTGTGAACTTCTATCCGTGTCAACACCTCATTACCCACGTCCGAACGGCGAACCGACGATGTTTCGGTGCAATGCTTAACGGGACTGAGTCTGCGGCCCGTGAGCAGCGCTGGCTGTGGGGGAGATTCTGTTGATATGCAGTCAGCCTCGCGCACACACACTCAGATGGAGATCCTGATTAGCAAAATGAAAATCACTCAGCGCTGATCAGCACTATCATTACTCGGAAGGCAGTGATGAACAACAGGAGGGACCGACAAGCGACAAAGAACATCTCGAGGGTGCTGTACGCTCTTATTATCCATCTGACAGAACTTGGTTGAGATTAAACAGCAGTGCCAGGAATAATAAAACCAAGGAAGGCAATTTTTCATTGAGAAGAAACCATCATTAGAGGTAGAAGAAATATATGTTTTCCTCTGCGCCAATACGAGTTTTCTCATTCGCGCGTGAGGATTAAGGGCTCGAACAAATACATGTTATTCTACCTTCAGGCACACATGATGCTTCTTCATCCTAAGTAGGCAGCGAGCCTCATGAGCTGCGTTCACCTTCAAAAGGCCCTTTCAAAGATTACATATCAAAGAGAAGAACCTCTCACATTTGCTTACTTGGCAGCCTAGTGCTCTTTGCTGCGGGCAAATTGAACCTTTTGATATTATGTTTTTCAAACGGGAAGTCGAGTATATGGTGTGCTGGATGCTCGAGCAAACATCTTTAAAAGGAGCAATTGACAACGAATGTTCCCTTTTACTCTCTTTGAAAACATGCTGAAGCGCAGGGACAGAGGAGATGGGAAATAACCCATTAAAGAAGTCAAGGAGTGTTTTTCTATTTATCATGGCTCCTCGTAACCATGGGAAACACTCATTGGTGTAACTAAAGGTTGAAAGGTAAACCAATGTTTACCAATGTGGACAACATCTGTGTGATACCTGAACATGTGTTAATGCTTTGGTGATCCTCGCACATTGAGCTGTTATTGTATGCATTACATCGTCTCTGATCTATAATGTTCATACTTTAAAGAGTCCTCTCCTGCTGATGTTCAGGTGTATATCAGTAGTGTCTCTACTTTAAAGAGTCCTCTCCTGCTGATGTTCAGGTGTATATCAGTAGTGTCTCTACTTTAAAGAGTCCTCTCCTGCTGATGTTCAGGTGTATATCAGTAGTGTCTCTACTTTAAAGAGTCCTCTCCTGCTGATGTTCAGGTGTATATCAGTAGTGTCTCTACTTTAAAGAGTCCTCTCCTGCTGATGTTCAGGTGTATATCAGTAGTGTCTCTACTTTAAAGAGTCCTCTCCTGCTGATGTTCAGGTGTATATCAGTATGTAGTGTCTCTACTTTAAAGAGTCCTCTCCTGCTGATGTTCAGGTGTATATAAGTATGTAATGGCTCTACTTTAAAGAGTCCTCTCCTGCTGATGTTCAGGTGTATATCAGTATGGAGTGTCTCTACTTTAAAGAGTCCTCTCCAGCTGATGTCCAGGTGCATATCAGTATGTAGTGTCTCTACTTTAAAGAGTGCTCTCCTGCTGATGTTCAGGTGTATATCAGTATGTAGTGTCTCTACTTTAAAGAGTCCTCTCCTGCTGATGTTCAGATGTATATCAGTATATAGTGTCTCTACTTTAAAGAGTCCTCTCCTGCTGATGTTCAGGTGTATATCAGCATGCAGTGTCTCTACTTTAAAGAGTCCTCTCCTGCTGATGTTCAGGTGTATATCAGTATGTAGTGTCTCTACTTTAAAGAGTCCTCTCCTGCTGATGTTCAGGTGTATATCAGTATGTAGTGTCTCTACTTTAAAGAGTCCTCTCCTGCTGATGTTCAGGTGTATATCAGTATGTAGTGTCTCCACTTTAAAGAGTCCTCTCCTGCTGATGTTCAGGTGTATATCAGTATGTAGTGTCTCCACTTTAAAGAGTCCTCTCCTGCTGATGTTCAGGTGTATATCAGTATGTAGTGTCTCCACTTTAAAGAGTCCTCTCCTGCTGATGTTCAAGTGTATATCAGTATGTAGTGTCTCTACTTTAAAGAGTCCTCTCCTGCTGATGTTCAGGTGTATATCAGTATGTAGTGTCTCTACTTTAAAGAGTCCTCTCCTGCTGATGTTCAGGTGTATATCAGTATGTAGTGTCTCTACTTTAAAGAGTCCTCTCCTGCTGATGTTCTGGTGTATATCAGTATGTAGTGTCTCTACATGTCTCCGTGCTTTAATGTTCAAAAAGCTCTTTATTGTTCTCATACTGCCTGTGCTGCAGCACCGCTTTTCACCCTCTGTCTGAAACCAGAGCCCAGTCTGCTCTGATTGGTTAGCTGGCCGCATCTGTTGTAATTGGTCAACCGCTTAGAGATGTCCCGCCCTTTAGCCTATCACCTAAAATGTGTTAATGCTAGCCAATATAAGTGCACATGTTACATAGTGATGTCACTTCAGGACAAAATAAAACCCAAAAAGCAGAATAGGGCCTCTTCAAAATGCTGGACAGCTGGACATTTATCGAGATATCAAAGCTAAAAAATATATATCTCTTAAATGTTTTTAGATTGGGACCAAAGCTGCAGTGTTTGTTTCTTGCTTTCAAAATGCTAAATCATGATAACACACCAGTTTTTTTTTAAATCCTTGTTGTTGTCTAAAAGCGCATTACTAATGCAGTTGTGATTACAAGCGTGAGGCCTCCTAATTTTAACGGATATATTTTGTTAACAATCAAAAACTACGGCTCCAATCAGGATGTGATTGAGCTCTCACGATGCTGCAGTTGATTTGTTGTCAACAAAAGAGAGCGTTGCATCTTAGTTAAATGTAATGTTATTTCCTGTCTTTCTCAGGCTTTCTAGTTTCGACTTTCACAACAACAACAACAACAACAACAAGGTCATGTGTGATCGCAAAGCCTTCCTTCTGTATACTGTTTGACATAAGTTCATCTTGTGTTCATACATGCATACGGTTGCTTCTTTAAATAGCCAGGCGTTTAAGTTGTTCGCATCTGGGTTAAACGTTGTGCGGTGAGATGCAACACTGAATTCAGACATGTTGTAAAAGATGTCTCGGAGCAGCTTCACACGGTGTCACACACACTCCAGTCCGCTCAGACACGTCAGCCTCAGAAAGCCATCACTTCCATGAAAGAAAAAGAAACAATTTATTTCAACCCTACAATGGTTACATGGAAACACACTGATATGTACTTACAAAAATTCCTCAGAGAATAGAATCATTTCACATTCTTGAAAATGAAATATTTTTAGTGTTGTTGCACATATGTATTTTTTACTTAGACATTTCTCTGCTTTCAGGTAGAAAGAGAACATGAACAAAAACAAAATCTTCAAGGTCAGTTTGAAAAGAGTATGTACACTTTGTCACAAAACATGATTAGTTTCAACCTTCTCTCCAGACAAGACGGTTACATTATAATGTGGAAATTAATCTTGAAAAATGATTACCATAACCAGTGTCCATTTTTTTTTGCTCTGCAATCTTTCCTCATTTTATACAGCAGGACATTTCACGCTTGTATCCAAAGACAGAGGAACGAGGCACTCTTCACCTGTTAACACATTCATAATGCTCCAGTGGGGAGCTCTAAAGCAGCTGCATAGCACATGAATGAATACCGGATCATGCCTTCATGCAGTGTTCATGCTTTCATTTGTGACAACGATGTGTCTGTTTAAAAGGCAACAAATTCCAAAATAAAAGTCTCTTTGTGATTGCCATCTCCGGTTGTAGACACATAATCAAACAGTGTAAGGTAAGTCTATCAATCACCCCTTCTTAAGATCACATTAAGGCATTATGAATGTGTTACTAATCTAAAACACTCTCAAATCCAACGGTAACATAACCCTTTCCAAATCTATTCATATACAACATTTAAACAAATGAAAACAAAAATATTAACAGAATCTAAATTCCACCGAAATTTGAGAATGATGCAAGTACTGAGCACCCTGTAATAACATCATGAAACCAATGTCTTCTTATTTTTTATCTCGTGTGTGGCTGCACAAGGGGTCGAAAGGCATAGAAAGCAAAGGAGTCTGTGCTGAAAGATTTCAAAGGCTCAGACTTTCCTCTTTCTCCTCGAAAAAAAAATCAGTTTATGAGAGGCAGAGCAGAGCCAGCATGGACAGCAGGAGCGCTGCCAGACTGCAGGACACACACCGGCACCCCAGGGTGGCTGATTGACCAACAACAGATGGATAATAAAAAGATATAATACAAGCAACAAACACAGAGAAAGAGACATTTGTGTGTATGGCAATGTCATGGTCCATAGGTGCCCAAGAAGATCACACATGAAGACGAGACACGGAGGAAAAAGGGGGGAAGAAAGAGGGAAAAGAGGGAGAGAGATAGAAAAATAACGTCAGAAATACAGAAATTACAACTGAATCGAGGAATAAAAAGGGACGTCTACATGTGAAGCTCGAGGATCAAAGTAAAAAAATAAGTCGTAGCATGTTAGCAGCACGGCAAGATGACGCATGGCATGCATGGGGGTGAAAGGTCACGGAAATGAAGGGAATGACAACAGACAGGAAGACGAGTCAAACACAGAGTAACGGTTAGCAACAAGACAAGGTTTTAATCCGTCATGGTGCAGATCAGTGGCAGTTGTAAGTCACGCTATAGAGTGGTGCAGGAATGAGTCAGCATTTAAGCACTTCCTGTTCCCTCTTCTGGAAGTTTCTGGTTTTGAAGGTTTTTGATCAACAGCATACATTTTGTCAGTAAATAGTAATACCCCACTGGTGAATTTAGTCGTGAAGTATTATCGTTTGTAGCATACCTTATTGCATTGTATCATATCGTATTGTAACATATTGTATCAGAAAGTATTTTATTGTATTGTATCATATTGTAACGTATTGTAACATATTGTAACATATTGTAATGTATCGTAACGTATTGTATCATATTGTAACGTATTGTAACATATTGTAACATATTGTAATGTATCGTAACGTATTGTATCATATTGTAACGTATTGTAACATATTGTAACATATTGTAATGTATCGTAACGTATTGTAACATATTGTAACATATTGTAACGTATTGTAACGTATTGTAACGTATTGTATCATATTGTAACGTATTGTAACGTATTGTAACATATTGTAACATATTGTAACATATTGTAACGTATTGTAACGTATTGTAACGTATTGTAACATATTGTAATGTATTGTAACATATTGTAACGTATTGTATCATAGTGTATCGTATTGTAACATATTGTAACGTATTGTAACGTATTGTAACATATTGTAATGTATTGTAACATATTGTAACGTATTGTATCATAGTGTATCGTATTGTAACATATTGTAACGTATTGTAACGTATTGTAACGTATTGTAACATATTGTAATGTATTGTAACATATTGTAACGTATTGTATCATAGTGTATCGTATTGTAACATATTGTAACGTATTGTAACGTATTGTAACATATTGTAATGTATTGTAACATATTGTAATGTATTGTATCATAGTGTATCGTATTGTAACATATTGTAACGTATTGTAACGTATTGTAACATATTGTAATGTATTGTAACATATTGTAACGTATTGTATCATAGTGTATCGTATTGTAACATATTGTAACGTATTGTAACGTATTGTAACATATTGTAACGTATTGTATCATAGTGTATCGTATTGTAACATATTGTAACGTATTGTAACATATTGTAATGTATTGTAACATATTGTAACGTATTGTATCATAGTGTATCGTATTGTAACATATTGTATCATATTGTAACGTATTGTATCATATTGTAACGTATTGTAACATATTGAATCATAGTGTAACATATTGTAACGTATTGTAACATATTGTAACGTATTGTAACGTATTGTAACATATTGTAACGTATTGTAAGGTAATGTATTGTAGCGTATTGTAACATATTGTAACATATTGTATCATATTGTAACATATTGTAACGTATTGTATCATAGTGTATCTTATTGTAAGGTAATGTATTGTAACGTAATGTAACAGAAAGTATTGTATCGTATATATTCTTCGTTAATGTATTGTATATCTTATTCTATCAGGAAGTATTGTATCGTATTTCAAAGCATTATCGTATTGTATCATATTGTATTGTATCAAGTGTCTAAATGAGACGACTAAACGTCACCTCACCGAACATTAGTCGTCTTTAGCTTAGCGGTGGTGAAGTCATGGGCTGTAGTTCCTTTATAGCCCAACATTAGCTTTTTACTTCTGCAAATTGCATTTACACTTCAGCTATTACTAGCGTCAATAACCTTTCTTTGCAAAGAGCTTGTTTTCTGCAAATCCAATGGGAAAATACCATTGGATTTGTGTCAAGGGCACCAGGGAGATGCTAACTTACTCTACACTAATAAGTCATGCCTGCAGTACTCTACTGACGTGCATTTGTAAAGGCCAGTGGTGTAATGGTAATGCACACACATGCTAACTTGCCACTATTCCAAAAGCGATATTAATGGAGAGATTATAAACCCAGTATGGCCTCCAGATTAATGTTATTGTGTCTGTGTCTCTGGAAGTGTTTGCCAAAGGCTATGTTTTACTGATAGATACAGTATGAGATCATTTCAATATCCAACCAGTGCTACTCCCCATAGCTTTACCACTGACTTGCTGTGTGAAAGAAGCAGCATCATGCCGACAAAAAGCCTTGAGATAATTGAGTTAATCCAGATGAATTGTTTTATAGAATTGGAGCAGGGAATACTCACCTGTTTATTACTGACTAAATAACAGCTTTATGATGCTTAATTGGCTGCATTTTTTATGTTCTCGTTTGCATTTAGCAACTCTGCAGAAAGACCCATTAGAAAGGTTTCCTCATTAGCTGGTCGGACTGCAATCTGGCAGCATTTAGGATTCCTTCAAAGCATATTTTCTGTCGTAATTAGTGCGAAATAGATGCTGCTGAAGACACTGCAGGGAAAACAAGTCATCTTCTAAAAGATTTGTATAACATATTACAGGTGTAGGAAGATAGCAGTGGTTGAAACTGATCCGAATGCCACTACAACACTTCACATATCAGTATCACCATATTATCTTATGATAAAATGAATTGTGTTGAGAATGCAGGTGGAAAGGGGCGTGCATTTCTTCAGATTACATCACTGGTCATGCACACACACACGTCAAGACAGAAGCTGGTTATGAATGGATGAGTCGATGAATGGATGTTAAAAAACTGATAAAAACTGCGAATGTTAATATCTGTTTAATGTACTCCAATGTCAGTCTTAGTTTGGGGGATTTGGATTGTCTGTGTCCGTGTTAGGAGGCTGTTTGTTTTGACACTTTTCTGCTCGAACATTATGATGAATTATGAATTATCTCTCCACAGCTGGGCAGCCTCTCACCTGCTGTGGAGCTCACACGCTGCAGGAATTACACAAGCCCAATGTTATCGAGGCTTTTTAGAAACGACAGAATCAAAAGACAATTTGTTTTGTCTTATTTTAAACCTGACTACTACTGACATAAGGACGAAATGTTGCACACATTTCCATTAAAACAACAATTACTTTAAGGACGTGAGAGTATTTCCCACATTACAATGTAAAATCAAAGCTCATACTTACAGTTTTATAAATAAATTGTACACATAGCACTCAAACTTTACCTCCATTCTTTACCTCCAACTCTTTCCTGATTGGGGATCAATAAAATATATTTAAACCAATTTAAAACAATATTACTATATATGCAATATATCCTGTATCCGTCTACTGTTTATATATATATATATTTACATTTTAATTTATTTTTAACTTATGTGCAATGCCTTGTTTACATGTGCAATTTCCCAATGTGTGTTTAATAAAGCTTATTTAATCTACGAAAATAATCTAATCTAATAGTTTGAGAGATACTTTACATTTCATTTAGCTGCACTTGTATCCAAAGCGATTTACAATAACATCCTTCACTTTTAAATGTTTTCCCTTTGGTGTATGTGTGTGTGTGTGTGTGTGTGTGTGTGTGTGTGTGTGTGTGTGTGTGTGTATGTGGCGGCCGTGAACAAAGAAAATAAATTCAAACTGATTGAAACCTGCTTTCGCAACTTTGCGTCCACATTTAGAGCAGGGAGCCAATACATATATTTAGAAAATGAGAAACTGTACCAAGAAGGGGAATTAAATCCAGATGTTGTAGCTAAAAATAAACCTCAGCAATTCCCCACATGTCTCAAAGGGAGGGGAACTCAACAGCAACTTGAAAGCAAAACCACACATCCAAAACAACAACATGAAATGAAAGAAATTAGGGGAATTAAAGGGGGACTGACTTGGATGAAGCCCACATGATCCAAACCTCCCACTGATACATGGCTGATGCCCAGCAAGCGCATGAAAAAAGAAAATCTCTGCTTTTCTTTATTCGCCATGCACTGGCAGCCATTGCATTTCAGGGTCTCCAATAACACACAGATTAATCCAGCTGGAAGAGGCTCCATGTAAACACTATTAGGGCTGCATCCCAACATTAACAAAGCCCCACACTGCATGACAATAGGAGTGTGAGACCCACTAAACCTGGCGAGGGATATTGAGATAGAAAGAATAACAAGATTAGAGGTTTGTGGAAAAAGGGAGGAAGGAGGCCATTTTGTTTGAATAAAATGGTATTTTTTGGAATATAATAAATTATATATTTGAAGGAAATCCACTTCCTGTTCTCTAGTGTGGATATCAATGGTTCAAATGTTGAACATGTTTGTAAATGAGGACTGGTTCCTAACAAGTGTCTAAATGAGACGACTAAATGTCATCACGCTTAACGTTAGCTGACTTTAGCGTAGCCGTGGTGACGTGAAGTCATGTGACCGTGCTGTAGTTCCTTTATAGCCTAACATTAGCCTCCTTTAGCTTAGCGGTGGTGCGTGAAGTCATGTGACCTGTGCTGCAGTTCCTTTTGTAGCCTACATTAGCCTCCTTTAGCTAGCGTGGTGACGTGAAGTCATGTGACCGTGCTGTAGTTCCTTTATAGCCCAACGTTAGCCGCCTTTAGCTTAGCGGTGGTGACGTGAAGTCATGTGACCTGTGCTGCAGTTCCAACATTAGCATTTTACTTCTAAAATCATAGAGTGGTGTTAATATGTGGAGATTATGCTGCTGAACAAAATGTGTAAGTATCATAAAAGATACAATTATAGTTACATGAGGGAGAAGTAGTAGCAGAACACATTTGTATGAAGTAGTAGTTTTGTAGCTCAGGTTTAGTGAATGGAGAAGCAGCCCGAGTTAAAATTATCAGCTCACACAGCCAGAGAGCAGAGGCCGACCGTGACCACCTGAGGACAAGTTGTTGGTATTAACTGGACAAAATGCTCCGACTGATATCTGCTCCTCTTCACGCTCACTGGAGCTCAGCAGCAGCTTCACAGAGGAAGAGCAACGTGATGCTGAGTTGTATCTGTAGCTGCAGAGAGTTATTGAGGAGGAATAAAAACATCTCTGCTCTGCAAAAGGTGAGCATAATGTTTTAAATTGCTTATTCAAAAAGTTAATATTCTAAAAGTCCCCTTACATAACCCAACAAATACAAATATTATGGGCAACATATTATTTTAACTAAGCTTTTAATTAGCAATATACCCCTTTGTTTATTTTATTATCTTTTCTTTTTAATGACTGATTTTAAATGCCATTTTCTGAATGTCTTTCATTTCATTGTAAAGCACTTTGAATTGCCTTGTGTTGAAAAGTGCTATATCAATAAACTTGCCTTCTTCTTATTTTTACGTTTATTTTATCATATTTTTTTTAATTTACCTTTCATGTTTTTATTTGAATTTCTTTATATTAAAATGAATTACTTTATTATATTTACACATTTTGTAAATATCAGTATTGTGGTCTTATTTCAATCCTACTTCTACCGAGAGGGTTATCTTTTGTCAACTTTTAGATCATTTCCTAGATTTCTTTTGCTTATTTGAAATTGTTGTTGTTTTCAGTATTGTGGTCACGGGGAGGCCTCGCTGCACGCTGGCTGTGTGTGGATGCTGGGGAGATGATGAGATGATGGGATTTGTACCTGGGATGGTGGTGGGGTCGCTGGCGGTTCTGAAGGAGACGACAGCCGGCTCTGATTTTCCCTGCTGGTTCTCGGCCACCACGTACACCTCGTACTCCGTGTTCCAGTCCAGGCCGCTCAGCGTCACGTACTCGCTGTAGCGAGGCATTCGGATCTCTGGCTTCCACTCAGACACGTGCTTCTGAAAGATAAAAGAATACACGCAGGACACAAATCAACACTGTGCACTCAACTGTTAAACACCTGCACTTTTGAAAGAACATCCATAACAATCATCTATTTGCAACTTACAAATTATTTATCTAATATATCATATTCCAATTACTTGTACATAGACTCTTGCACTATTTCTATTGATTTTATTTGTATTTATTGCACTATTTTATGTCTTTTAATGTGTAGCATTGGCTATCCTTCCTGGGGTCCTCACTGACACTGTCAAACACACATAAAACAAAACTAAAACAAAACAGCTCATCGTTTCATGGAATTTACAGTGCTATATGAAGTGAAGACTAAAATGGTCATCCAATGTTGCCCAAAAGGCCAAACAATAATACATACATAGCCACAGGCACAGTTCAATTATACGTTATAATACTGAGATTTCTTTTAGCAACCTTTTGAATTGTATATGAGAATGTTCATGAATGAAAAGTTAAACCCTTCGAATCAGCTTTAATATATTCATTCAAACTAAACTAACCATTGTATATGTTGTATTATACATATCTTTACATATGTTGTTGATGTTATATTTTGTACAATGTGCATGTATATTTTCTATACCATTTCTATTATTTATTTAGATATTTTCATTTTCCCTTTAATACACTAAACAAAAATATAAACGCAACGCTTTTGCTCCTATTTTTCATGAGATGAACTCAAAGATCTAAAACATTTTCTACATACACAAAATAACCATTTCTCTCAAATATTGTTCACAAATCTGAAAAAATCTGTGATAGTGAGCACTTCTCCTTTGCCGAGATAATCCATCCCAGATGCTGATTAGACAGCATGATTATTGCACAGGTGTGCCTTAGGCTGGCCACAATAAAAGGCCACTCTGAAACGTGCAGTTTTGCTTTATTGGGGGGGTCTGGGGGGGTCCGAAAACCAGTCAGTATCTGGTGTGAGGGGTACGGGTTAGGGTTAGGGGTAGGGTAATGTTGTGAATTGAGTGGCCCATTGTGGTGGTGGGGTTATGGTATGGGCAGGCGTATGTTATGCAAAACTGCACGTTTCAGAGTGGCCTTTTATTGTGGCCAGCCAAGCATTGGTTATTAACATTTATTATGTAACCACTGCAATATAAGATAAGATAAGATGGACTTTTATTAATCCCTCGTGGGGAAATTGTTTCTCTGCATTTGACCCATCCTAGTGTTAGGAGCAGCGTGCAGCCATTTTGAACGGCGCTCTGTGAAAAAAAGCTCTGTACTCACAGCCTTGTATCGGACCAGGTAGTGTCTGATGGGGGATCCGCCGTCGTCCTGCTTGATCCAGTTCACCTTCAGAGAGTTGCCCCTCTCCAGGACCTTCACCTCCAGTTTAGGTGCACTAGGTTCCCCTGCACAGGAGAAAGAGAGCAATTAGTTGACATACATACAGTTGTTGCATCAACATTAGCCTCTAAATGCAAGTAAACTACTCTGCTTCTACTCGTACTACTATTTTAAAGTTCTCTTAAACCTACACTGTCTACAAAACTCTTATATTAGCATTTCTTAAAGGAAACTGTGTTGCTGAGTTTGGGGGAATATAGTGGTGCAGGAATTAGTTGTAACACCGAGAAATGAGTCGGCATTTTAGCCCTTCTTGTTTCCTTGTCTGGAAGTCAATGTTTTTTTTGGACGTGTTTTACTGTAGGTTAGAAGCCTGAAATAAGGTATGTGGTTAATATAAGATTTGTTATGAGAATTTGTTCTGCGACATAAAATACATCAGTAAATACCCCACTGGTGAATTAAAAAAAACGCGGTTGCTAACAAGTGTCGAATTGAGACGACTGCACTTCATCACGCCCAACATTAGCCACCTTTAGCTTAGCGGTGGTGACGTGAAGTCATGTGACCGGGCTGTAGTTCCTTTATAGCCCAACATTAGCCACCTTTAGCTTAGCGGTGGTGACATGAATAGCTTATAGCCTATCAACAAGTGGTGTAATATGTAGTGATTATCCTGCTAAGTATCATAAAACTTAAAAACATAATGCAAAATCAAATGGAAAATTCCCCACAAAGGGAACCAGGGAGAAGCTAACTTCCTAAATTCGGACTAAAACATCAATCTTCCCTGCACCGCTTTATTGCAAAAACCAACAAAGCGAGTTTTCGAATATGAAATACATATTGTGGGTGTGTTTCCCTTTAAGGGCTGCACGGAGGTGCCTCTCTCCTTGAAGCCTCATTATCTGCTCTGCCTCCTGAGTTATGGCGGCTGGGTCGCTGGATAATGAGCCTGTAGACCTTGATTGGACGTGTTACTCTATTACTTCTCATAATGTATACATAGTGTTGAGGGAGGGCAGGTAGAGGTGTTTAGTATGCATGGGTTGAGGCGTTTTCTCTCATTCCAAAGTAAGGGCTGTAAGGGAGGAGACTGACAACCCAGACTCATTAATTATGTACATATTTGGTTGCACACAGTTAGCCTTGAGGATGATGTATTTAAATTGTCTACCTCATGATAGTACAGCCTTTGCCTGGTGCTAACACTCTCTCATAATATCAGGTGGGAAGAACATATTATATTCTACGTTATCAAAGACAACGTGCAGACTTTAACATGTGTAACATTGGCAGACATTTCAAATGGACAATCTCAGTGTTAGTGGTAATTAAATGAATATGCATGAAGGCACTGGTTGTGAGTTATCATCTGAGCTGCATTCGTCTACACAGGACTGAACATGACAGATGTGGAAGTAAATCAGACAGTTGGTTAGTGACGGCAGCGTAACACGAGGCCGGTTAAACATCGGGACATTCAGCGGGGTTATTCGCAGGCATCATTCTGGGTTAGCTCATTTTCTCTGAGGCTAAAACTGAGAGAGAAAGGGTTAGAACGACAAGCTTCTCCATGCAGACTGGAGCATCTCGCCCTGAAACACATTCAATGCCAACTTACAGTATATGGCACCCTCACTCTTTAAAGCGTACATTGAGACATAAAGGGAATTGAAAAGAGTCATAGAAAACATGCGGTTGGATACAGAAATCCTCTTTTAGTTTTGGAGTGCTTGACGTCAATTGTTTGTCTGAAATACGGTAAGGATTAATGCTAAAAATAAATCATGCAATCCTGTTTTTTTCCTCAGAATTCTGACTTGAATACATTTTTTACACCCAATCTTAACTCAACACTATACAACTTGGAACAATTATGTTCATACTGTCAGTCAGTGTAGAAATGCAAGACACATGCAGACAGGGTGGACTTGTCTTTTAGAAGAATAAAGAGGACGCAACCAGGAACAGACATGCATGCTGCAGTAATGCTATCACACACTGCGAGCTACAGATGATCTTTGGAAAACACAAGAGAAGTTCGATGTGTAAGGCGAACATGAACATGTCAGGGGCACTTTGTGAAGATGCTCTCATTATGTTTAAATGTGATCAAAAAGGTAATGGCTAAAGAAAAAATAGAACAAAAGATCTGCTTGTTCAGAAAGTCTAATGTGTAACAACGAGTGCTATCTGGAAGAAAAGTCAAAGGGCTTTCAAAACGTATTTCTACACACATTTCTAACCAAGGTTTAAATAAACTAGAACACCGGAGAATCACAGATTTAGTTTGTCTGGATTTAAATTGAGATTCTCCCTCTACCTGATTCTTTAACAAATCGGGGATAATATGTTGATCTTGTTGATTTTTTGATTTGGTTATAACGTTTTCTCTCCTTTGCACAATCCTGAACAATCTCAGCCTCTCAGAAACCAAAGTGAGAAAAGACAAATGCAATGTTAGATTTACAAACAAATTGCAATGTGGTTAAAGGTGGGGTAGGTAAGTTTGAGAAACCGGCTCGAGATCGCTAGAATTTGAAAATACACAACCGGAGAAAATCTGCCACTTCCTCACAGAGCCCCTCCTCCAACACACACGAACGCGCACATGACCAATGAGGGCACGAGATAAGTGTGTGCCCCGATGGAAGGCTGACAGGCAGGTAGGCCATCCAATCGATTGGTTGTACTTTTTACAGTATTGCGGTTTCCACAGATTACATTTTTTTATGGATTTGTTGTCAAAGCACTTCAGATATTCATTGCTATCGGGATGTTAAGAGCATTCCATGGAATATAACAAAAAGTGTATCTCGAGTCGGTTTCTCAAACTTACCTACCCCACCTTTAATGCAGGTAGAGTTCACAGATGGGTGGCGATAACATTATGTATTTCACTTTCAATCAAGGACATGTTGTCATAAATTAATTCAAATGTGTTTCAGCTAGCTCTGGAGAAATGAAAGACCCCAGTTACACCTGGTGTCATCTAGAGACTTGACTATATAGTAATATTTATTATGGTTTTGTAGTAATTATGATATTATTAATGCATGTTAAAGCAGGGGTAACAGCAAGCATAACACACTGATGAGTTAATAGTCACATAAAACTACCAGAAGAATATGGCCCCAGTGTGTATTTTCTACATCATAAAAATAATGCATTTGTAATCAGGCACTACAAGGAGAAAAGTCTGGCATTGTTACGAAATGAAAGCAATGAAGAATGGGCAAAATGATCATAGTTTGCAAGAGACATTCTTAAGATGAAGAATGATGATTATTTACTATATATTAACAGAAAAAGATGAATGAAAAATGTCAAGATTAAAAGTGATGAATGCGTCTCCTATGTGTCTAAAGTCTTCTGAATGACCATTTCTGATGTCGTGATCTCAAACTAAACAAAATGAATTACCTTCTGTTGGCCAGCGGAGACGACATCATCAGCACCATGCAAGAGCCACATGACACAGTCACATGATGCGCACGCACATGATTGGTCATTTGGAAATTAAAGAGGGAGGAGGAGGAGGGTGGGGCATATGGAAAACACATAAAACATTGGTGAAAATTGATGAAAAAATGTCAACATAAACAACAAATGAACATGAATGTTAAAGACAAAATGACAAAAACAAATAATCAAGAGAAAAACATAAATCAATAAACACATTTTTTAAATATATATAAACAAAACTGAATACATGAAGCCGTTCTGGACGTTTTTGGAAGCATGTAGAATATTAATAAATGGATAAACAAACAAATTGGTGTTGATTTTAAGATATTAATTCAGGGGATCCAGAACGGCGTCATGCATCCACATAATCAACAGTTTTTCCTCTTGTTATATTCTAACGTATTAGATTTGAGTTCGTTCAGGGTCAGACCAGAGGAAAATCTGCAGCTTTGACAATTCACACCATGCCAACTAAATATGAAACACGACAGAATGAACACATGAAACATCAGGACAATCTAGAAGCGTGTGTGTGACGCACTTGCAGAAAAAACACACTACGAACAATCCTAGCGTCAAATCTAACGCCGAATGTGATTAAGGGAAAGGTTAAGTTAGGACATACAATTCTCACACAGGACATCTTTTATATGAACAACATTAATCACACAACAGTTAATCCAGTGAGGTTGGACCAACCACACAAATCAGCTTTGTTTACCTCCCATGTTGCCTCAGGGATTAAAGCAGTAAGCAGTCGAATGGGTTTATTTCTTAAAGCTGTAATCAGCTATAACTTGACCGAAATAATGATCAAATGTCGGCGGGGGCTAATCAGTGTCGCACATGTGGATTCATCCTAAAAACTGCAGTGAACACGCCGCCATGAAAGACAGATGATCTGAGCCGAAAGGACAAAGAAATGATAAGAAACGTGGAGCGGTTCTCAAGAAAGGTTTACAGTGACTGAGTGGATGTGATATGAACTGCTGTGATAAAACCCAACGCTTTTTTGCAGGGTGGTACTGTAGAAATGATGCATAGCTGATTTAATCAGTTTACCTGTGAGTCCCGTCTGTCTGGGTTTATGCTATCAGGATGTTCCCTGCTGAAGAATATGTGATTATTGATGGTGCAAATATCGAGTGTTACTGTGTGGAATAGAGAGGCTGTCAGACTCTCTGTCTTTTCAGATACATATTGGTTGACTTCAAGTATTCTGTCTCAATACAATATTTTACTTCAATCAACAGTTTGTCTGTGTTTCCTTTGAGTTCTTGTATATTGTTCGGAGTGTTGAGGTATCCGATCAACAACATTACCCCTATTTTTCATCTGTGAAGTCCCTAACCCTAACCCTCGGACTATTTTGTTCCCCAAGAATACCAGTTTACCCTTAATCTGACCATTAACCTTTACCACTCTGGCTCTTTGCCTAAATCTAAACCACATTCCCTCCTATTTTTCCATTCTGCTCTTCCAACCGCTTCTGGTCCGAGCCTCCTTGGGGGTTAACGAAAGGAAACGGGTTATAAACAGATACGGCCATTGCGGCAAGGGGAGATTTCGGCGGTAACCACTAATGAACCTCCCTGTCTCTGTCCTTTAAGCTTAAAAGACTATGTCTACTTCACCTGTACACACTTGTGATTCAGTCATGATGCTAAGCTAGAGCATGAGCCGACAATGCCTCTAGTGCGCGTGCCTTTCCTTGGACCTCTGTACAACCATGAAGTTGTCGGGCGACATGGGGAGATCTGGTGGCCGTTACAACAACCTAACCCTAACCCTAAACCAATGCATCAAATAAGACAAATACATTCAGTTTTAAAGCAGAACATAACTGAGGCTAGCACCTCTATTTTGCCTCTCACGGTCCAAGATGGTGACTGTAAGCATTGCCGGTAAGTCGTAAATATATTCTAATGCTGTGTTTTGTCCGGCTTAAATGGTATCCATGACAAATGTAGTTGGATTAAATACTTGATTTTGATTTCCCAGTTGGATCTTGATATCAATGGCACTTAGAAATAGGGATTACAGTAAATGATGGATGAGGAGAACAAAAGATTTCCAATGCAATCCTTAGTTTGCACTTCTGCCAGCTCGCAATCCAAGATGGCGACGATGTAAACTAACTAATGATAAGTGGTGTGTTATGCAAAATAAATATATGCCAATGTTGTGTTTATCTGTGATTTGTAGTTGTTTTAACTTTAGTGATCTTTAGATGAAAGGCTTAAATGTAGTAGTTTGGTGTTGCCATTAATGGTACAGAGGGTTAACCCTAACCTAAGGTCTTAGCATGGAACCTACTTTTACGACAAAATGTGCGTTTTTAACTTTGAAGTCTGCATCTTCCGAAGTTTACAGGTCACGACATACTTAGCATATGTTAGCTTAGCTCATGTAGCCACAGCTGAGATGCTTCGCTGCAGAATTTAACAAGTTACAACGTACATATTATTTGTATAATATCTGCATTTAATCGTTTAAAAATGACTATGTGTGTTGACGTGTGGTGAGGTCAGTAACAGGTCAATAATGCTACAGAAAAACAATATCAAGCTACATAGTTGAAATGCACGCTACTGAATGTTTAGCGTCATACAACAAAGCAAGAACACATCTTAACAACAAATTGACTCAACACACAATCAAAGAAGTCTTGAGTTAGGACTGTGATTGAAGTCTTGACAAACAGTGTTAATCTTGTCACACACAACACTATAGTGCGGCTGTTAGCAGGGCAACCTTCATGGTGTGGACACATGTTAGTAGAATCATATCTAAATCAAGACTGTTAGAAAAAGCCAAACTCGTTTTTTCGGGGGCTAAAATCTACGGACAGTGTGTGTGTGTGTGTGAGTGAGTGAGGAACACCATAAACATCTAACTGTGAGGCCAAGCAGATAGAGATACACGACGAGGGGAAGAGACACACACTGCTCACCGGCATACTCACTAAGGGCCAAAGTGGTGGCAGCAATATGAGGAGGGGTCTCTGAGGAAACTGAGAGATGGTGGAGACATGGTGAGTGGAGCTGGGATCTTCTCAACAGGAGAAGTTTTTATATTCAATATCGGTGATAAAGAAGTGCTCTTCACATGCACTGTGATGCATCACATCCTGTGTAACTCCATGGAAATTCAGAGAAATTACTTTGAACTCCGCAAGAGGAGGTAAGCAGTACAATCTTCAACACAACTGTTCACCTGTTACGGACACTGTAATGCATGTTCATGTACAATAAAACCAATGCTAATACCATTAATTTCAGTTTCTTTCTTCAGGACATTGGTTTGAATTCGGCTAAAGGAGGGTAGGACCCAGTACGATCCATTTTCACTTCAGATGGTAACTTTTTGACCCAACTGTTCACCTGTTACGGACACTGTAATGCATGTTCATGTACAATAAAACCAATGCAAATACCATTAACTTCAGTTTCTTTCTTCATGACATTGGTTTGAATTCGGTTAAAGGAGGGTAGGACCCAGTCCGATCCATTTTCACTTCAGATGGTAACTTTTTGACCCAACTGTTCACCTGTTACGGACACTGTAATGCATGTTCATGTACAATAAAACCAATGCTAATACCATTAACTTCAGTTTTTCTTTTCTGGAAATTGGTTTGAATTCGACTAAAGGAGGGTACGATCCATTTTCACTTCAGATGGTAACTTTTTGACCCGAACTGTTCACCTGTTACGGACACTACTGTATGTTCATGTACAATACAAACCAATGCTAATACCATTAACTTCAGTGTATTTCTTCTGGAAATTGGTTTGAATTCGGCTAAAGGAGGGTAAGACCCAGTACGATCCATTTCCAGATGGTAACTTTTTGGCAAGATTTTACACCTGATATCTTCATTTTCATTATATTTATGTACAATAACACCAATAGAATAACCAACAATGAAGAGCAGAGCCTGTCTATATCAATGCCACGTAATAAAATACATCTTCCTTATCTTGTCCTTGTTATTAGTTCTGTATGTATTTAAGTTCTGTTTTTTCTGTCAGTGTTTGTCCTTCGTCTTCTGCTTCGTTATGTCCTTCCTGAATGTATTGTTGAATAAAGGTATTTGTTTCTGTTAAACGTTTCTGTCCTTCGTTTTGTTCCTCCGTGCTCAGTTTTCTGGTTATGGCTCGAAAGGATCCCGTCTTGTGTAAAACTCTCGCGAGAGTTTGCAAGTCACGTGGCTGAATGTTTACGTTTGGCAGGCAGCCTTTCAGTTACGATCGTTAACATCAGTGGGCCGCAGCAAATGATGGTGAGAAGCTAAACTATATGAAGCTCAGCGCAAGTTCAGGCAGGAAGACCTATCACTCCGTATTGCTCGTCATGGCAATACTCGCTCCCTTCACCAGATGACAGGGAGCGCCACACCTTAGCCAACATATCACTTCAATCCATTCACAAGCCTAATTATCGCACCTGTTAATCCCTCTATATATGCTCTCCTTTTTTCTATCAGCTGTCTTCCAGGTGTCAACGCGCAACCCCCCACCACCCCTTCGCCTCCTGCTTCCAACTCAGGGCCAAGCTTAACCTTCTCCCTTCCAACCGGACCTAACCACTTATCACCACCACCAGGTCTAGACCCAGGGGGGTTAATCGGAAACGGTTCTTTCCCTTCCCGAATGATGTCCTACAAAACCTGGGCCTAATCGCCAAAACACATTTCATCCACCTGTTATAAACTGTCATCATTATGTTTCATTTATATAATGTGACCGATAATAAACATGTATTCACGTCTCTCCTGATTGAACTATTAATTATGTCAATGACAGGGAGTGTGATTGTTGAAATAGGGAGTTAGCGGTCTTGCTGTTCAAATGAGAATGACAACACCGTAGTTCACCAACACTATGGTTTATTTGTATTCACAGGCAAGTCAACATTGTCGCAGTAAAAGTCCCAAGATAACTCCTGGTGCAATAATATGTTCCCTTTCCGTGTTTTACTATTATGTCTAATGTTACTCTATTAATATTGCTGCTACATTAATGTGTATGTTGCACGTTACTGCTGTAGATGTGTTTCCGAGCCGCTCCGATTACAACGAGAGTTACAGCGAGAACGTGACGTCATATTTACACAAGAGGGATCCTTTCTAGCCATAACCCAGTTTTCTCCATGAAAGAACTGGCCTCAGAACAGGAAGTGGATTCCTTTATTTCTTAATATTAAAGATAGGGGGAATGTAATCAAATCTCCCATAAAATAATACCTCTAAGCATTAACAGAACTTCTCAAAGCACACTATTTTGCAGAGCTTTTTGTTTTGGTACCCTTGGACTATAGCAATTAAAACTCGTCTAAGTCTAGCTTACGTTCTTCTGAGGCATAGCACGAACAACAACACGCTATTATCTCCTGAAACCAACATAATGCCAAAGGTAATGTGTAAAAAATGCATAACTATTTTGTCTGAAATGTAAAACAGCAGTAAGCATGTGTCTAAAGAAAGCTGCAGCTCAACAGAAGTAATACGAGTTTTTCTTAATACACATTCAAGTCTAACGGCCAAATTACAGTACGGTGCCAAGCACACCATGAGCTCAGATGGGAGTCCTAAACTCTTTCTGGGCCTGCATATTTAAACCTGATGTTTCCAAAGAGGGACGTTTATGTGCCCTGCTTTCAACATTACCACCAGCAAATATGCTAATTCCACGTTAATTACCACAACCTCGTAGTGAAGCCAGGATATAACCATCTGAAAAAACACACATCGGCTGAACTACTGGGACACAACAAAGAGGTTTCAATGAAGTCTAAAGGGTTCGAATACCACACTGACTACAGACTATCTATCTCATTACTAAACAAACCTGTGACTGCATTAACGTAATGGAACGGACTGTCGTCTGGAAAATTAGTAGAACAGGAAACAATTGCTATTCTTTAATGATTAAAGTGAATGTTCTAATATGGAGGGAACAGTCAAGTAGATAAATGCAGTGAAGATGGGAAATGTGAGGGGAGAAGACAGGAAGAAATGAAACTTACTTGTGAAAGAATATTCTGAGAAGTCCAATGGATTACAGAACAGATGATGGGAAAACAATAAAAACAGAGACAATGAGATGAGAAATATGAACAATGAGAGGGATAAGCTTTCTGACATATTAATAACTGACATCTCATATTGTATAATTAAAGTAATTACAAATGTCGTTTTTTAAGGGCCTCTTGCTAGAAGTGTTTTTTTCAACATTATTTAGTTTGCTTTATTTGACTGTATTGAAAGTTAAGATATTGATAATGGTTAATATTGCTTATTGAAATGCAAATTAATTTGTTTATGTAGAAAAGTAACCATTATTTTATTTCAAGGTGGGGGAGGTAATTTTGGAGAAACCAGCTCGAATGTAACACAACTCTTAAAATAAATAAATATCGCAATTATTACATATCATTTAAAAATGGGAAATCTGTCAGTACAGTCCTCACAATCTTGCTTTTGCTTCAATTAAGTATGATTTAAAAGTCGAGTGGCGACATTTTGAACTTGTATCAGCCTCGAATGATTTAGTACTTATCTTATTAATATAAGATTATATTTTAACCAAATCTTATGATTCCCTTCCATTTATTTAGCTTAAAGGTGGGGTAGGTCATTTTGGAGAAACCAGCTCGAGTGCGCTAGAATTTGAAAATACACAACCGGAAGAAATCTGCCACTTCCTCACAGAGCCCCTCCCCCAACACACACGAACGCGCACATGACCGATGAGGGCACGAGGTAAGTTTGTGCCCAGATGGAAGGCTGACAGGCAGGTAGGCCAACCAGTTACTTTAGCCGGCTCAGATGATTGGTCGTGCTTTTTACAGCGCCACGGCTTCCACAGATTTGTTGTCAAAGCACTTCAGATATTCATTGCTATCAGGATGTTAAGAGCATTCCATGGAATATAACAAAAAGTGTATCTCGAGCCGGTTTCTGAAACTTACCCCACTTTTAAGAAGACTGAACATGGGTTTGTTTTTGTATTAATTACAATTACAGTGAACTCAAATAGTTAATCTGAATTGATATGGTTAGAACTAAGTATACAACTAGAATACGTTTTAAAAGTACAGTACTCAAATTAGTTGAGCTTACATTATTGATTGAATTAAACAGAATTACTTTAAATACATAATAATAGTACATCAACATGTTTTGGGCAATATTTTACCTTCATAAAATTAAGTAAATTCAACACAGTCATAATAAGTAAGTAATTCATCTTCTGTATTGTTAATGATACACAATGTAAGGTTTGAGCTGAGCTTCTACATTACAAATGCACTAGTGTAAGCTAAATAAACACCCCGCACAGTGTTTGTTGTTGGAACATCTTGAAATAGGACACGACCTCTCTCTTTGGGACATAATGAGGATGCTGAGGACGGGTTTTCTGCAGGAGCACAGATGGAGGCGTGACAGAGGCCGGCACAAACTAAAACAAAGATTTATCCACGACTCAAAACGCTGAGTTAGTCTGCTGATTTCTAAATGTAGCCTGAATTAACTCACTCGTAGGTCGGTCTATATCTAGCATTTTATCCCTTCTTCTGTATATTTTATTTCAGTGATAAATAAATATCTTTCTATTGTTCTTTTGTTTGGTTTTACTGTTTCTTTTATTATATATTTAACTCATTTGCAATACCTTGTTTACATGCTGATGTAACAAAACATTTCCCGATTTTGGAATCAATAATTACTCCAAAAAAAGTTTTGGATCATTTTGTATAAAACTAATAAACACTTTCTGGAAAATGAAGATCTTAAGAGTTTTGAATGTGTGAATCTCTCCAGCTGTCAGATTGAATTTTTTGACCTGTATTTCATGCTTTAACGAGGAAGCATTATCTGACATGTTCTTGCTCATAAATAAACAGAACATGGACACGTTTTATGTCTGGCTGACACTCTGTGATGGATGATAGGTGCAGCACACCTGCTCTCAGCTGATGGAGCCATATGCCCAACAGACGGAGGATTAGTCACCAGGAAAACAACGAGTATCGCTCACCCGACTGTTGAATGTTTATGTATTAGTATATCTCCCTGCAGTGGGCGACTGTATTGAAGTATATGCACAATTAAGTACATGTATGAGGTTGTTTATTCTTATTTAATGCTACTTTAAACTTCTAATCCACTATATTTTGGCACAAGGAGGATCCCTAACCTGACTATGATTGTTTAATTTCTTATATCTCCCTGTAGAATATTGTTATGTATTTGTTTATTCCACACATGGCAGTTACTGTAAAACAAAACATGTTCACTTTTGTTTTAAAGCGCATGGTAGAAAGGAGCAGGGAGAAGACCGTCTTATTTTACCTGCCCCTTCTTGCAGTACAAAAAGAAAAATGAAATAACCATTAAGAAGTCAAATAAATGCTATAATAAAGTAAATAATGAAACTATAATGAAGTAAATTCAAGTATTTAAGTACAATTCTGAGGTACTTTATTCTTATTTAATGTTACTTAAACTATTTTAATATTTTGTCAGTCATTATTGTACTTTTCACTCCGCTAAATGTATCATCGCTAATGTATGACATCTTTAGTTGAATACTGGATTCTGATTGGTCAGCTTGGACATCCCAGTGATTGTTAAATCTCGCTAACAAGCAGTTGCTAAGGAGAACAGACCGTTGCTAAGGAGGATCATGGGGACTATGTGCAGTCATATCAATCCGCAGAAAGAAGTCCGGTCGATTTAAGTACAACTACTTTCGTAAATATACTTAGTTAATGTCCCCTACTGTATATAATTATAGGTTACGACATCCATCAGCAGGGTATACATTAATTACAATTAGCGCCACCTTTACCAGCTGTGATGAACACATTAATGCATCAATAATCATAATCCATAGTCATTTCATATCTATGATTATAAAATGAGACGACAAGGGCAATATGTACTTATACTTTTGGTACTTTAGATACATCTGATGCCAATACTAATGTATTTAGGTTTGTTTTTGCTAAAGTAAAAGGTACTTCTGTCGCTGCTTCGAGTGTTTCTCCTTGAGATAGAAGATGACCATCAGCTCTGAAACTTCATCATGCGCTGCCATTCAATCATGTACCGACCTTCAGCAGGACTGAGCACTGCTGTGTGAACAAAGGGTCGATGTACTATACATACGGACACTTCTACACACTGAGTTCATGTTATCAGCCTTCGAGATGAAAAACACTTTTACTAAATCACCTGAAAACATAGGAAGAAGGCTCAGTCTGCATTCCAAACTGAAAACATTCATGAGGAAAGATACACATAATGCTGTGGAACACTGAAGGACACATGGGTAACACGTTGCATCTGTGATAACACTATCGAGTGGTGCAGGAATGAGTGGTTTTTTAATGTGTTTTTGGTTAGGACCCTGAAATAAGGTCTGTGGTTAACTCAAGCAGAAGAGATTTCGTTTTTTACGACATAAAATACATCGGTTAATACCCCACTCGTGAATTTAAAACGGTGGTTGCTAACAAGTGTCTAAATGTGTGACCATGCTGTAGTTCCTTTATAGCCCAACATTAGCCGCCTTTAGCTTAGCGGTGGTGACGTGAAGTCATGTGACCGTGCTGTAGTTCCTTTATAGCCCAACATTAGCCTCCTTTAGCTTAGCGGAGGTGACGTGAAGTCAGGTGACCGTGCTGTAGTTCCTTTATAGCCCAACATTAGTCACCTTTAGCTTAGCGGTGGTGACGTGAAGTCATGTGACCGTGCTGTAGTTCCTTTATAGCCCAACATTAGCCACCTTTAGCTTAGCGGTGGTGACGTGAAGTCATGTGACCGTGCTGTAGTTCCTTTATAGCCCAACATTAGCCACCTTTAGCTTAGCGGTGGTGGCGTGAATTCATGTGACCGTGCTGTAGTTCCTTTATAGCCCAACATTAGCCTCCTTTAGCTTAGCGGTGGTCACTTGAAGTCATGTGACCGTGCTGTAGTTCCTTTATTGCCCAACATTAGTTTGCGTTTTATTTCTAGAGATTACATTTGTTCCTTCAACTATTGTTAAAGGTGTGTTAATATGTGGAGATTATCCTGCTGAACAAAATGTGAAAGTATCATAAACGTGTGTTTGCCACAGATCTTATTTTCTGCAATAATCAAAAATCCAATTGAAAAATCCCCATTGGCTTTTTGTGCAGGGAACCAGGGAGATGCTGCCTTCAGGGTCCACTACAAAAACCTGTCATCCCTGCACCACTCTGTGAACCACGCTGGATTATGAAGTGAATAGTGTTCGTCCTGGAGTCTGTGAAAAGGGGTCTTGGCGTGAGAATAGAGGAGCTGAAGGCATGGAGGTGGGGTGAACAGCGTTAGCTTCAAAGCATTGGGGTCAGAGGAGCGCTTACGGGCTTTTTGGGGGGGGAAAGTACTTACGGACGGGCTCGGTGGTGAAGCTGCTCGCCGCGCTGCTCTCGCCTTCTCCTTTTCCGTTGATGGCGGACATCTTGACCTCGTAGGTGGTCTCCGGCTTCAGCCCAGCGATGATGACGCTGATCAGGTCTGCGGGGAAAAGGTGGTTTTAGAAACACAATACAATGCATGTAAAGCGCTTTGAGTCATTGAAAAAGCGCTATAATAAATGTAAGGAATTATTATTATTATTATTACAATACCATTACCATCATAGCAAAACACTCTCTGCTATATAACATGTGCAATATTATTAATAATGTTCTATAATAACGCGCAATTACGTATCTGCCACTACGTTTTGATGCACTACTCAATACTGCACAGTTTTTTACATTCATTATTTGACCGTCTATGTTAGTTGTTTTTTAATTGCTCGTTTTACTGCGCTATAAGTGAACGGTTGTATTATTGTGCTGCTGTGTTCATTGTATCTTTGTAACTCGAGCACAACAATTTCCTTCGGGATAAATAAAGTCCTATCTTATCTAATCTTATCTTCCGCAGCGTCCACACGGCGGCGTGCGTTGAAGCTTGCCGGCGGGCGTGTCTGAAACTCGACCAACAACCAATCACATGAATCTCCCGCCCGGACACACAAGCAGCGGTTTGATTGGCTAGAGCTTGTACTGGTCATACGTGCTCACCCTCGTCGAGTCAAAAGTAGAACATTGCTCTACTTTTGCAGCGAGCACCGCGAGAGAAGCTACGCTTTGCTCCCACAATGCAGTTCGGCGAAATGTATCGTGGGTGCGAAGTGTAGCTTCAAAAGCGTCCACACGGCTTATCAAATCCCGCTTATGCAAATCTGCCAGTACAAGCGCTAGCCAATCAAACCGCATGCATGCTGGGAGAGCCAGACCGAAGTTCATTTCCTCATATGCCAAAAAATGGAGGAGAAAATAATGGTGGCGGTACGGAATCACCCGGTGCTTTACGATCAGACCCTGTTCACCTACCGGGACGCAAACCGGAGGAGCCAGGCATGGAGGGGGGTGGCCGAGACAGTGGGGAGTTTATATCCAGTGTACTTCGTTTGAATGGACAGCTAGCAGACATAGACAGTATTTAGCCAGCATGTTGCGTAAAATAGCACCATAGACATTAATGTCATAAATGTTCATCATCCATCCATCCATCCATCTTCTCCCGCTTATCCGTGGTCGGGTCGCGGGGGTAGCAGTTCCAGCAGAGAGCCCCAAACGTTCCTTTCCCCTCATCAAGCAGCTCTGACTGGGGGGTCCCAAGGCGCTCCCAGGCCAGCGAAGAGATATAATCCCTCCACCTGGTCCTAGGTCTACCCCTCGGTCTCTTCCCAGCTGGACGTGCCTGGAACACCTCCCTAGGGAGGCGCCCAGGTGGCATCCTAACTAGGTGCCCGAACCACCTCAACTGGCTTCTTTCGACGCGAAGGAGGAGCAATGTTCATCATATAAAGTTATAAACTGTGACATGTAAAACCTTTTATGCAACTGACAGGAGAGATTCATGTGATTGGTTGTTGGTCGCGTAAACTCCCCAAGCTCAAGACACGCCCACTGCCAAGCAGCAACGCACGCCGCCGTGTGCAGGGGCCGTTACAGTACGTGTGCTTTGTGAAGGCTTCATTAAAGCTGCTATTAATGCAAGGCGTACGTGTTGTGGTAAAAACAAGAACTGTGAAATACATATTTGAAAAATGTAAACAGCAAGTTTTGAAAGGTCTGTGGGAATTAAACAAACAAAACAACGGAATTACACAGAACTTCCTGTCCCTGTTATGCAATTGGAGACGAGGGTCTCTTTCAAGAAATAACAATTAATTTGTTTTAGAAGAAAAATACAGGATTTATATTCATTTGACTCATATATATATATAGACCAAAAATATCATCAGTCTTGTGTTTTTCTCAGTTTTGAATTTCCATTCTGAAACATAAAAGACAAATCGTTGATCCAATCTGTATACAGTCTGGGAGTCATTCCTTAGTGTGCATTAGAGGCATCATATCTAGTATTATGAAAGTACTACAGTACATCTCCAGGCTCTGATATTATGTTATTAGCGACGCACTGTTGTAATTTAACACTGACATGTGTTTCAGCCGTGAAAGCCACTTGGTTGAGATCTCGCTGTGTGACACAAAGGAGAGCAGATGCAGGTCTCTCTTTAAAACAGCAGGGGGACATTGTGTGTGCTGAATGTGTTTTAGAACAAAGTCTCGATGAGAAGGACTTTCTGAATGTGTTGGAGCTCAGGAAGGTTCCAGACTGAGCCATTATAAGAGCTGTTCTGACTCCCTAACATGATAGGAAAGGAGCCTGTAGGAGCCATTGTATGGGTGTTGTTGGTGTGTCAGTTTATTTAAGTTATATGTACAGTACAGTGCAATATTATTTTGAACACTTGTTGGCGGGGTTTAGCTGCACCGGGTGTATACAAAGAGGTCATAGGTGACGGGAGAGGAAGGACACAGAAGGAGAGAGCGTACCGATTCCACCAGCCCGGCAGATGCTCATGGCAACAACTAGAACGGTACAATTAACCCCCGGTATGTAAACGCTGAATACGCCTCATTATGAACCGCAACACAGGACCGGAAAGTCATCTGGATCACTCTTCAGCCCGTCTGTGAAGTAATGGCAAACATACATAGGACATAGGAACAGGACATCGCCATTAGAGCGCTTCAATGCTTCCTTTATTATCTCCTTAGGATAAACAGGACCGTCATTTACGAAAGGAAAGGGGATGACGCTGCCCCACAATGCCTTGCAAATGTAACGTTTAACGGGACACAACATTCGGCTGTTCACAGATAAAACCGACTAACGCTGATCGTCCATCAGGGTGCAGGTGCTGATTCAGCTTTTAACATATTTAGTAAAATGCTTATATGTTTTAAACTTTGTGCTGATTACTGGCAAATGATCAACTTAAGCTTCACAGTGTTTACTGACTTTTCTCACATGCTTGAAAGGTGACATGCGCAGGGTTAACAACTTATGCATATATTGGATAAAGTTGTATGTATTCAAAATATTTTCATACAATATATGAAATAATATATGGCTTTAGATAATTGACCTATTTGGACTTAATAAGTGTGGACAGGAGGGTAAGCAACCATTTTACTTTTTCCTTTGAATTCCAACCTTAGTAATGAAGAATATATTGGTCATTTTCGTCCACTTCTATTAAACCCTAATACAACAACAACAACAACAACATCAACACACAGGCTGACGTATCTAGATGTGCTTTAAGTCGTTGAAGTATGGAAAATAGTTTATTTTAAAGAGTGTCTTTTCCTAAGTCCTTATGCATTGTCTTTCCTTTCCTTAACCCCAGGGTGACATCATGTAGGGAAGTCCCAGGAGCTGATTGTTCTGACTGCGTATGAACACAGATGGAAACACGAGGCCAGATGAACTGATGACTGTGCTTTTAGGCGGCGACGGTGCAGAAAACGCTCTCATTTCCTGCAGTAATTTACCGATGATTACCACATGCTGCTTCCCTCGCCTCCTCGCAAAGTTTACCTCCACAAATCATTACAACTGTTATGAACACGACTGGCTTCGGTGTGTGTTCATTATCGCGTTGCATCAAACTGTTTATTGATGTGTGAGAGGAAACACATACGCTACATTATCACGGCTTATATCTGCAGCACACAGTACAGGTTATAAACCCTGACAGTGATACGGTCTATTTCTAACAGACTGTCAGCTATCTGCCTCTTAATGTGCATATGAACAGTCTATCTGCATCATAAGTGCATTGGTCTTGAATACAGACCATACAATAAAAGGCACACAGAGATATATACTTCCTAAACTATGGAAATGATCAGGTTTGAAGTGTACAGTTAGAATCCAGCAGGTTAACTTTGACTTGTTGTCTGAGCACACTGCAGAGTTAAACCTATGTGTGATGGGTGTGTCTAAAGCAGGTAGTACTGGTTTCAGACATGTGATGGCAGCAGGTTCACTTCAAACTAAATTTCATCTGTTTGGACATTTCAGCCACTGCATCATTCTGTGTCAGCAACATAACATGGAATTATTTAAATCTATTTCGTATTTTTACTGTTTGTTTATACTGTATATAAACATTTGTATTATATATTTATTATTTTATAATTTTTTTTATTTAAAAGATGTTCTTTAACTTCTTATGTTTTTATATAAATATGTTTTTTTTCTATTTGTTTTGTTCATTATTGCTTTAACTTCTAATATTTTATTCAATTTATTACATTTTCATCTTTAAATTGCACATTATTTACTTTCCTAACCTTTCATTTTTATATAAATATTTTGCATTATTTTATTTCATACTTAAATTAAGCAACACAAGATATCTTTTTCCCTTAATTAATAAAGTGTACTGCTTCTGTTTGATGCTGATACATATTATGTTGTCCTGATTTTACACATTTACGCAACAAATATACTACTCTATACTCATGTGCATTCAGACAGAGCATAACTTATAAGCTATATGTTTTTCTCTTCAGCTAAAGCATTTGAAATGTTCACGAGTGGTTATATAACCTACAGCAGTATCACAATGATGCAGGTTATTAAGTTATACAGTATTTGGTAACATTTACAGTTTGTGTGTGTGTGTGTGTGTGTGTGTGCGTGTGCGTGCGTGTCTGTGTGTGTGGGACAGGCATCTATTCAGAGTTGCCTGTCAGCCGCAGACAGCACGAGGAACATGTGTATCTGCAGCCACGAGGCCTCAGTGGGACGTGGATAATATCTGGAGCTGTCAGTTACGCTGTGTTCGCTGTCATGTTTGGATTAACTGCTGTTGGAAATACTTGATGCACATTCACGTTACCTTCATGTATAGTAAAGAAAAACACCCTAAAATATCTGTTTATGAATTCTCCTGGGATTAAAGGAGCAGGCTGTCCTAAAAAAGCGACGTACTTTTATGGATTTTGTCAGAATAAGAAACAGGTTTTTTGACAAGTAGGTGTACACAACCAATACATTGCTTTGGTGTATAATGGTGCATACTTTAATTCAATATAAAGGGATTACGTTGTTAAGAACTTAGCAAAAATAGAACCATCTAAAAATGCAAAATACAAAAATAAATGGCTACAATAAATAGAAATGGAAAGTAAATACAAAATAAATTAAAATTAAAATGTTAGTAAGGCAAGGCAAGGCAAGGCAAGGCAAGGCAAGGCAAGGCAAGGCAAGGCAAGGCAAGGCAAGGCAAGGCAAGGCAAGGCAAGGCGAGGCGAGGCGAGGCGAGGCAAGGCAAGGCAAGGCAAGGCAAGGCAAGGCACGGCAAGGCAAGGCAAGGCAAGGCAAGGCAAGGCAAGGCAAGGCAAGGCAAGGCAAGGCAAGGCAAGGCAAGGCAAGGCAAGGCAAGGCAAGGTAAGGCAAGGCAAGGCTAGGCAAGGCAAGGCAAGGCAAGGCAAGGCAAGGCAAGGCAAGGCAAGGTAAGGCAAGGCTAGGCAAGGCAAGGCAAGGCAAGGCAAGGCAAGGCAAGGCAAGGTAAGGCAAGGCAAGGCAAGGCAAGGCAAGGCGAGGCACGGCGAGGCAAGGCGAGGCAAGGCACGGCAAGGCAAGGTAAGGCAAGGCAAGTTTATTTATAGAGCACTTTTCAACGCAAGGCAATTCAAAGTGCTTTACAAAAAATGAAAGACATTAAGCATTAAAAAAGAAAAGCTAATCAAATAAACATTAAAAGAAAAAGTACAAGGATAAAAGTTACAGTGCAGTTTAAGATATGAATAGTTCAATTCAAAGCAGCGACAACAAGAAAAGTCTTCTTGCTGGATTTGAAAGTAGTCAGAGTCGCAGCGGACCTGCAGGTTTCTGGGAGTTTGTTCCAGATGTTTGGAGCATGATAACTGAACGCTGCTTCTCCATGTTTAGTTCTGACTCTGGGGACAGGAAGCTGACCAGTCCCTGAAGACCTGAGAGATCTGTCTCTGGGGACAGAAAGCTGACCAGTCCCTGAAGACCTGAGAGATCTGTCTCTGGGGACAGGAAGCTGACCAGTCCCTGAAGACCTGAGAGATCTGTCTCTGGGGACAGAAAGCTGACCAGTCCCTGAAGACCTGAGAGATCTGTCTCTGGGGACAGGAAGCTGACCAGTCCCTGAAGACCTGAGAGATCTGTCTCTGGGGACAGGAAGCTGACCAGTCCCTGAAGACCTGAGAGATCTGTCTCTGGGGACAGGGAGCTGACCAGTCCCTGAAGACCTGAGAGATCTGTCTCTGGGGACAGGAAGCTGACCAGTCCCTGAAGACCTGAGAGATCTGACTCTGGGGACAGGAAGCTGACCAGTCCCTGAAGACCTGAGAGATCTGTCTCTGGGGACAGGAAGCTGACCAGTCCCTGAAGACCTGAGAGATCTGTCTCTGGGGACAGGAAGCTGACCAGTCCCTGAAGACCTGAGAGATCTGACTCTGGGGACAGGAAGCTGACCAGTCCCTGAAGACCTGAGAGATCTGACTCTGGGGACAGGAAGCTGACCAGTCCCTGAAGACCTGAGAGATCTGTCTCTGGGGACAGGAAGCTGACCAGTCCCTGAAGACCTGAGAGATCTGTCTCTGGGGACAGGAAGCTGACCAGTCCCTGAAGACCTGAGAGATCTGTCTCTGGGGACAGGAAGCTGACCAGTCCCTGAAGACCTGAGAGATCTGACTCTGGGGACAGGAAGCTGACCAGTCCTTGAAGACCTGAGAGATCTGTCTCTGGGGACAGGAAGCTGACCAGTCCCTGAAGACCTGAGAGATCTGACTCTGGGGACAGGAAGCTGACCAGTCCCTGAAGACCTGAGAGATCTGTCTCTGGGGACAGGAAGCTGACCAGTCCCTGAAGACCTGAGAGATCTGTCTCTGGGGACAGGAAGCTGACCAGTCCCTGAAGACCTGAGAGATCTGACTCTGGGGACAGGAAGCTGACCAGTCCCTGAAGACCTGAGAGATCTGACTCTGGGGACAGGAAGCTGACCCAGTCCCTGAAGACCTGAGAGATCTGGATGCTTCATCATTTAGCAGGAGGTCAGAAATGTATTCTGGGCCTAGACCATTCAGTGCTTTATAAACCAGCCGCAGTATTTAGAAATGTATTCTTTGACACACAGGAAGCCAGTGTGAAGACTTCAGAGCAGGAGTGATGTGATCCACTTTCTTAGTGTCAGTGAGGACTCGAGCAGCGGCGTTCTGAATCAGCTGCAGCTTCCTAATAGATGTTTTAGTGAGACCTGTGAAGACACCGTATCAGTAGTCCAGTCTACTGAAGATAAAGGCATGGACAAGTAGTACAACAAATAACTGAAAAATGTAAATATAATATCTATATATTATTTGTGGATCTTGTACGGCGACCTTGAGAGCCTTGAAAGGTGCCTATATGAATAAAATGATGTATTATTATTGAATCAGTATATCTGAATTTAAATTGGAAAAGCTGTGCCGTCTTAAAATATTGTCAGTGATATTTGTTTCCTTTTTCCATGTGGGATTCCTGGTTCGGCTCTACAGTTCTTATTGAGCGCCGGGTAATGCAAACAGTGTGAGTTCGTGTTGCTTCTGTCACACCTGAGCCCCATTCTGTTTTCTTTGTACTAAATATAAATATATATTATATAACTATTATATTTGTGTGAAAGCTGCAGCACGAATAGTACTGACTCAGTTTCCCTTTGCACCGTTGCACCGCCAGTTGTTTAGGGAAGGGATCTTGAATAAGAGGCAAAATCTGAATATTTTTGACCCGAGGAATATATCCATCAACGGAATAACCTTCTTCTGTTGGGAAGAAGCAATATGCTTTTAAGGCAAGATGAAAGCAGCTTCAGGGGATATGCAGGTGGAGCTGAAGCAGGTGATGCATCTTAAGAGACCGAAACGAAAACGCTGCCCCCGAAGAGAGAATGTAATTACATGGCTTGCATCCACTTTGCTTGATTAAAATGTTCTTCCGAGGCTTTTAGAGGAGGTGCTTGGAAGTGCTGGGGACTTAATTCAGGAGACATATAGCAGGTGCTCTTCATGAGGTGCCATTCAAATACGATGCTTATAAAAGTCCAAAATGAGATTTCCTCAAAACACTTTTGTAAATATATTGAGTGAGTGAGTGAGCAAAGTTTTTTAACAAAGCAGAATCTGTTGGGAAAACACTGAGTGTCCTCCTCCAGCATGAGTGTAGCATGCTAACACAGGTATCAACTGTAGCTGTGAGCATGACAGGATGTGAGATGACCCAGAAGAGCATCAGGACTGGTTGAGCCAGATGATAGCTATGTGATGATGATGCAGCCTCTATGGAGAGAGACATCAAGCATGCTCATTTCTGACGTGAAGCTAATCTGAAGTAAACATTGATACTGCTTTCTGTTCCTCCATCTTGAGACTGTGTGACTCCCTCTCTAGGATATCAGCACGTGAAGGACACTGCTCAGGAACTAGTGGATTCTCTGTATGTGATGACTCCTTCCATCCAGAGAGGACCAGAAACACATGGGTCCTGAGACTGAAGCTCAAGCCGGAGACGAGAGTCCATCCGGAGAAATGATCCACTCACCGTCTTTAGCGTCGTGCTCCATGCTCTTCCAGTCCTGGCCAATCATACGCCACTCCACCTTGTATCTGATGATGGGGACCCCCCCCATGGAGTCGGGCTCCTCAAAGCTCACCACCGCGGTGCTGGAGAAAGGGTCCACCTGCTGGATCTCTGGAGAGGACGGCACCTCTGAAGCAGAGAGGGAAACAAAGGGATTGGTCAGAATCAGAATATCTGTCTTCGTCCCGCAGAGGGGACAAAGACAGCTTAATGTTACCTACGAAGCATGCATACACAAAGGATGCTAGGGATGACACTCTGCTCAGTGGGACCATGTGCGGTCATATCAATCCACAGAAAGTAGTCCGGTCAATTTAACGCCAGCTGTGGCTAACAAACATTAGTTCTTGTCATCGGAAAATACTGTTGAATACTTTTTGAATATTTCATTTTTATATTTGTGGAGAGCACGACATGACTTTGGATTCATGACGGCTAAACTGTCCCCAGTAAAGAAAAAAGAAAAGAGAACTACAGAAGGACAGAGTTTAAAATAAAGAGACCTGGACGTCAGAGAAATCAACAGAAGAAGACAGACAGGAAGTAAACACTAACGGGAACATCAGAAGAAGACAGACAGGAAGTAAACACTAACGGGAACAGCAGAAAAAGACAGACAGGAAGTAAACACTAAAGGGAACAGCAGAAAAAGACAGACAGGAAGTACACATTAAAGGGAACAGCAGAAGAAGACAGACAGGAAGTACACATTAAAGGGAACAGCAGTAGAAGACAGACAGGAAGTACACATTAACGGGAACAGCAGAAAAAGACAGACAGGAAGTACACATTAAAGGAAACAGCAGAAGAAGACAGACAGGAAGTACACACTAACGGGAACACAGCAAGGGCTCTGAAGTGTTTAAAGAATAGTTAATAGAAAATAAAATGAGAGCAGGCTTGGACAAACATGACCATTGTGAGTCTTTGGTTTATTCAGTAGCCGTGTAATAAGCTTGGTAATGACCGCCTCGATTCGCATTATCCTTCACTTATGTGTTTGGATCAGAGAGATATCGTCCACTGCAGAACCTGCAGATAACGCTGAGCTTTCAATCAGCTGCTGTCGTGGCTCTGGCTTTGCTCGGGTGCCCTGGAGCCTCTGGTCGCCACATCACTGAGGCTCTGTTGGACATGCCTGGACGAGCAGCCGAGCTACTCCGTGATTCATGAAGATGGGAGCGGTGACGCAGAGAAGGAGCACACAATGCCATTTAGACTCAACACTATCACCAGGGACTGAGTAGTATTTACTTTATTTAACCTACTTTTGTGGCACGAAAAAAGGTATTCTGATTCTCTACAGAGCTGACTTGATATCTCACCATCCTGACTGTAAACCGTGTGTCATGTGGGTTTCAATACTGTCTGTTAAATGTAGGTCTACTGAGTCTGTTGTGGATATTAACTGTTTTGTTAGGGTTAGTGTTGGGAACATACTGAACGTTCCTTCTGTATCAGAGTAGCACATGATAACAGAGGCCTTCGTAGCCGTGTACGAAGCCGGATGTACGACTACATGGATGACGCTCATGAGACACTGTGATGGAGTTATGATAGCTATGTTCCTAAGGTTGGCATGATGACACAGCCCCTAGAGCAGTGCTTCTCAAAGTGTGGTCCGCGGACCACTGGTGGTCCGTGAGCGCCCCCTAGTGGTCCGTGAGTATATTGGTAACACAAGTTTTCCGCACTCTCGCGGGAATATCTCCGCAATGGAGCGAGCTTAAGTTTCACTTCCGGTTGCATGATATAGCCCAGATCAACACCTTCGTCACACATGTTGCCACTTGTTAGTACCGTTTTCAGGCGATTTGTAATCTGTTCTAGAAAAACGATGTGATCTTGGATATTTGTGGAGTTAAGTGGTCCGCGAGTGTTTTTTTATAGGTGAAGTCCTTGGTATGAAAAAGTTTGAGAAACACTGCCCTAGAGAGACATATGACTGTCATGTTTATCGCTTACGCAGGCCTTAGCCAATCTTAACTAATGTCAGAATACTGCTTTGAACCAGTATTCTTCCATCTTGTCACTGTAACACACTCTCTTGTATATCAGCATATCAAGGACTCTACTCTGGGAACTATTTGTCCTGTGTGTGACTACTTCCATGCATGCTGATATTGAAGACCAAGCCGGTGTCGAGTGATATTTTAGGATTAGTTAGGATTTTATAGTATAACAGCCACGACACCTTTATTTCTTGCTGTTTTTTTATAAAATAATTTCCGCTAAGCTAAAGGCGGCTAATGTTCAGCCTGATGACATTTGGTCGTGCCACTTAGACACTTGTTAGCAACAGTTTTTAAATTCACGAGTGGGGTATTTACAGTACAGACGTGTTTTATGTCTTTGTGGACTCGAGTCACATGACTTGGACCCGAGTCACCAATTTGATGACTTGAGACTCGACTTGACAAAATCACAAAACACTTGCGACTCGACTTGGACTTGAGCGCAAAGACTTGAGACTTGACTCGGACTTGCAAAACAACGACTTGGTCCCACCTCTGCTAAATCCTGACTGACTTCTGGGTTTTAGGACTCATTCCTGCACGGCCTTTTGAAATGCCTAAAAGTAAAACGATTGCCCGGTGCTACAAAGCATCACTAGGTTTTTTTAAGTGCTAAACGGTGAAGGAATCAAAAAATGTATCAAACCATGTCTGCAAGCTTCCCACAACTACTCGATATTATCATGCCTTCAGAAACCCTACTGATAATGATACACTTAGTGGATATGTTATGGATGTTGTACTATTAGAACAGTATGTCGTGAAGAGGCTGTTTAATTATCCTTGAAATTGGAATCAATCTGTTTAGTGAAGCTTCTTGCCTCGTGCTGTGAAGTATCTCACTGACATATCAATACGGAGGAGGATGAGTTGCAGTTCTTCAGGAAGGTACAATGCTCAAGGACTCGGTGCACGAACCTGCTTGGATCAGAAGGAACTCCTTGGACTCGGAGCCCATCACGTTGGAGGCGGTGCAGTTGTAGCTGCCGAAGTCGTTCTGGGAATCAGGAGTGATCTGAGAGGAGATGGAAAAGAGACAGAGAGGTCACACAGGTGAACCCAAAGAACATACTACACTGAGTAGACCCATGGATAACTTGAATGTGTAACTTTTAAAACTAGATATTGCTATAACTCAAGTATATTCGGTGTCCTTGGTGTCATGAAAGGCGCCTTAAATAAAATGTATTATTATTACATTGAAGTATATTCAGGGTTTGTTCTTCACATCTGTCATTTTTATTGTTTTAGAGTATTGTAACACTACATGGTACGAGTGTTTGTCCACCACTTTAAAGTGACAGCTGCTCCACTTCAACATCTGGTAGAAGATTGAAGGTTTGAGAAACTCTATGGATCAACCGTTCCATGAAAAAATATTTACATTGTCTCTGAACATGAATTGTTACCATCAAATCTCCACCATGTAATAAGGTTAGACTTCATTCACTGAGCAGCCCCATGGATAACTGGAATGTGTAACTTTATAGAAGTAGATATTGTTTTTATTATCAGTATATTTAAGTATATTCAGGGTAGATTTAGTCTCTGTCGCCTCAGGTCTTCTTTTGTTCTTCACATCGTTGATTTTATGAGTTTGACAGAATTGTAACCCTACCTCTGGCCGGAAGAGAACTCCCTGCTGCACAGCTTCTCCTAAACTCCCTCTGTACATTTTACATTTATATTCAATTTAATATTGAGTAATCCATTTCTTGCACAATAATATCCTGCATTATATTTGATACTGGAAATGTGTATTTCCACTTGTATATTTTCCACATTTCTCTTACTGTATGTACATCTATATATCCCATCCATCCATCTCTCTCTCTATCCATCCATCTCTCTCTCTACCCACCAATCTATCTATCCATCTATCTATCTATCTATCTATCTATCTACCCATCCATCTCTCTCTCTATCCATCCATCTCTCTCTCTATCCACCAATCTATCTATCCATCTATCTATCTATCTATCTATCTATCTACCCATCCATCCATCCATCTCTCTCTCTATCCATCCATCTCTCTCTCTACCCACCAATCTATCTATCCATCTATCTATCTATCTATCTATCTATCTACCCATCCATCCATCCATCTCTCTATCTATCCATCCATCTATCCATCCATCCATCCATCCATCCATCTATCTATCTATTCATCTATCCATCTATCTACCCATCCATCCATCTATCTCTCTATCTATCCATCCATCCATCCATCTATCTATCTATCTATCCATCTATCTATCTATCTATCTATCTATCTATCTATCTATCTATCTATCTATCTATCTATCTATCTATCTATCTATCTATATAGCCTTAAACAGATTGTCTTCATTGCTTATCCACATATTTTATATTATAACAGTATATAGTATTCATTCTAGAAAACCCATTTCAATTTTACCTCCTATATTTAAAAAAAAAGTTTTAATGTTATTATAGTTTTCTTAAAATAGTTCTCGATCTGTGTTTTTTTATTTTTGTCTTACTTTTATGTATGCACAAGTCCTCCTATGTGTCAACTGGTAATATTTCTGATTCTGAAAAGTGACAAATATAATCTTTCCCTCTGTGTGATAATGAGCTGTAGTGGAGTGCAGCAGACCTCCAGGTAGCTGACAGAGGGCGTGTTGTAGATCTTCATGTTGGTGGTGTTGGTGGAGGGCAGCTGCAGGCCGTCTCTGAACCACAGCACGGCGGCTGCAGGGTGAGCCTCCACCTCACAGCTGATGTTGGCCGAGTTGCGCTCCCAGGTGTACACCGTCACCGAGCCCAGGATCTTAGGAGCATCTGCACGACACAGAGGAGGGGAGAGGACACTGATTATCTGAAGTCTTCAATCTTTCTGGCCAGGAGGCATCTATAGTTTTTTTTTAACACAGTTTAGATTTAACCACGTCCACAACATAGATGTACAGTATCAAGAGAATGTCTTCGGAGAATCTGTACAACAGAGAGGTGGGAAGTATTGGAGTACATATACTTTGTTACTGTACTTAAGTACATGTTTCTGGTATCAGTACTTTACTCCACGACTTATTTTTCTGACGACTTTTTACTTTGACTTCTTACATGTTGAACCCAAATACATGTACTTTCTACTTCTTACATGTTGAACCCAAATACCTGTACTTTCTACTTCTCACATGTTTAACACAAATACCTGTACTTTCTACTTCTTACATGTTGAACTCAAATACCTGTACTTTCTACTTCTTACATGTTGAACTCAAATACCTGTACTTTCTACTTCTCACATGTTGAACCCAAATACATGTACTTTCTACTTCTTACATGTTGAACCCAAATACCTGTACTTTCTACTTCTCACATGTTGAACACAAATACCTGTACTTTCTACTTCTTACATGTTGAATTCAAATACCTGTACTTTCTACTTCTTACATGTTGAACTCAAATACCTGTACTTTCTACTTCTTACATGTTGAACACAAATACCTGTACTTTCTACTTCTTACATGTTGAACCCAAATACCTGTACTTTCTACTTCTTACATGTTGAACTCAAATACCTGTACTTTCTATTTCTTACATGTTGAACTCAAATACCTGTACTTTCTACTTCTTACATGTTGAACACAAATACCTGTACTTTCTACTTCTTACATGTTGAACACAAATACCTGTACTTTCTACTTCTTACATGTTGAACCCAAATACCTGTACTTTCTACTTCTTACATGTTGAACCCAAATACCTGTACTTTCTACTTCTTACATGTTGAACACAAATACCTGTACTTTCTACTTCTTACATGTTGAACCCAAATACCTGTACTTTCTATTTCTTACATGTTGAACACAAATACCTGTACTTTCTACTTCTTACATGTGGAACTCAAATACCTGTACTTTCTACTTCTTACATGTTGAACTCAAATACCTGTACTTTCTACTTCTCACATGTTGAACTCAAATACCTGTACTTTCTACTTCTTACATGTGGAACTCAAATACCTGTACTTTCTACTTCTTACATGTTGAACTCAAATACCTGTACTTTCTACTTTTTACATGTTGAACCCAAATACCTGTACTTTCTATTTCTTACATGTTGAACTCAAATACCTGTACTTTCTACTTCTTACATTTTGAACTCAAATACCTGTACTTTCTAATTCTTACATGTTGAACTCAAATACCTGTACTTTCTAATTCTTACATGTTGAACTCAAATACCTGTACTTTCTACTTCTTACATGTTGAACACACATACCTGTACTTTCTACTTCTTACATGTTGAACACACATACCTGTACTTTCTACTTCTTACATGTTGAACTCAAATACCTGTACCTTCTACTTCTTACATGTTGAACACACATACCTGTACTTTCTACTTCTTATATTTATTGGAGCACTTCTCCGAATGGTCAAAGCGCTTTATATTACATATTACACATCATAACTGTAACAGTGAATACAGCAAATTAGTGTCTTGCCCAAGGACACAAAGTTATGGGTACTTTTCGAAGCCCATACTTCTTTATTTTAAAGAAGTTTAGTCAGTACTTCTACTTTTACCAGAGTATTTTTAAACACGAGTATCTGTACTTCTACTTGAGTAAAGGATGTGTGTACTTTCTGTACAACACAGAGGAAGGGAGAGAACACTGATTATCTGAAGTCTTCACTCCTTCATCTGGCAAGGAGGCATGTATCGTTTTAACACAGTTTAGATTTAACCACGCCCACTTCTGCATTGATATAGCTCTGTGCAACTGTGTCACGGACGCATCAAGAGAACAACTCTCAAGTTATATAAGTTAGATTGACTTCAAAAGGATATGCGTCGCGAAATGTAATCAACTTATGAAGTGTTTATCTGACCTTAAATACAGTTAGCTAACTCCCTCCCGCTTGGAGACAACTTCACTGGGTGTTGAAAGTAACAAATTACAAATACTCAGACTTTACTACAAAATGTGACAAAAGAAAAACTAGCTTCCAGGCAACAGATTGTTTGCTGGTTTATTCTTCTTAAATGGTGAGTTAACTGTGATGTCATATTTGAAAAAAGCATCAATCTACTCGGGGTGAAAACGAGAAGGGTGATGCTCTGATGTTGCCTCGTTGCTTTCGTCAAAAAACAATAAAATCAACCAGGAGAAACTAAATAAGAAAACCTGGAAATAAAAAGTTAGAATTGATCATTTTGAAACAATGATAAGTTGTCGAGGATCAGCACCTCCAAATCTGAGGCCATGGTTCTCAGCAGGAAACCGATGGACTGTCCAAGTAGGGAATGAGTCCTTACCCCAAGTGAAGGAGTTCAAGTATCTCGGGGTCTTGTTCTCGAGTGAGGGATCAATGGAGCGTGAGATGGGCCGGAGGATCGGAGCAGCGGGAGCGGTACTGCAGTCGCTTTACCGCACCGTGTGACAAAAAGGGAGCTGAGCCAGAAGGCAAAGCTCTCTGTCTACCGGGCCGTGTTCGTTCCTACCCTCACCTACGGTCCTGAAGGATGGGTCATGACCGAAAGAACGAGATGGGTTTTCTCCGCAGGGTGGCTGGCGTCTCCCTTAGGGATAAGGTGAGAAGTTCGGTCATCAGGGAGGGACTCGGAGTTGAGCCGCTCCTCCTTCGCGTCGAAAGGAGCCAGTTGAGGTGGTTCGGGCACCTAGTTAGGATGCCACCTGGGCGCCTCCCTAGGGAGGTGTTCCAGGCACGTCCAGCTGGGAGGAGACCGAGGGGTAGACCTAGGACCAGGTGGAGGGACTATATCTCTTCGCTGGCCTGGGAGCGCCTTGGGACCCCCCCAGTCAGAGCTGGTTGATGAGGGAAAGGAACGTTTGGGGCTCTCGGCTGGAACTGATACCCCGAGACCCGACCACGGATAAGCGGGAGAAGATGGATGGATGGATGGGTTGTTTTTGGTAGGCTTGTGCAATGGTTCTAAGATAGTCAAAACATTTACATATTTGCTCATATTTCCACCACTTTGTTTGGACATGTTCTTAAGGTCAAGGAAATATGTATAGCTGATCTTATTCTTGCTACCAGTGAAATACTTGTTTTTAGAAATCTTTGCATGAATAAAGACGTATGAAACACTGCTGAAGACAGCTGGAGACAGACTGTGGGGGTTGTAGATGATGGCTGTATCTTTCTATAAGGCATTCTTTAATATCCCTTTTTAAAGAAAATCCAGGGATGGTTTCATGCAGCATTAAATTGCCATTTTTGCCCATTTTACTGGCGACAAAGCGTCTTCTTTGTTGCTTTAATTTAATGTCTCACCAGGCCATTGTTACACAGTACGTCTAATACGCGTACGATCGTACTGAGAGCTTTGAGCGAACAGAAATAACAAAGCCGAACGGTGTCACTTCAAACGGCTTCAGAAACATTCAGCCGGTGCATTTTGGAAAATGAGATCCGTCCCCTCACTCCACATTGATACCTGCAGAGACAGAAATAACACTGCGGCCATTCATGCTCACCGCGACGCGCTCGTAGATTCAATTGAAACCATATGGGCTAAAACTCTTCACCCTTCATTTTTAGAAGCGTCGTTGGAAGAGGCTATAACGGGAGACGACTGTTTCCCTTTATTAGATCCTGCTCTCGTCACCGAGCCGTGTGTCTGAGAGTATTCTGCTTCGCTGAGGGCCGACTCTGTCCTCCTGACCCCGGATCCTTGAAACCGGATTGATGGACGAGTTTGAGTCAATAGTGCTTCATCTCCTGCAGCCCTGATTAGCCCCCGCTCCTCCTTCAGTGCTGCTGTTGGACCTTTAGACTTGATGCACTGCATGTGACCTGCAGCTTTGATTTCTGCAGCCTCTCAGTCAGATTATCGATCGTTTGCCAGTCAGAGGGAAGTATCTGCTTCTGCTGCTGGTATAGGTCAGCACAGAAAACTATTGTTCTGCATCAGGCCTTTAGCAAATACATAAGTACCTTTTGCAGCCCTTTTCATGCTTTTGCTTCACTACGTACCGTGTACTATTCTACCATCTGGAGCATCAGATACAAGTCAATAGTATAATAAGCTAGGTATCATCATGGAAATGATAACTGCTAACAAGACGTATTGTGATGCTGTTTGTATGTAACATAAATGTTGTTACCTTTTAATGATGGATTATCCTTTTTGGTTCCACTTCCATCTTTGATTGTTAATTACTGTAGGTCAGTGTTTCTCAAACTTTTTCATACCAAGGACAAAACACTCACGGACCACCTAACTCCACAAATATCCAAAAACACATAGTTTTTTACAAATCGCCTGAAAATGGTACAAACAAGTGGCAATATGTGTGATGAAGGTGTTGATCTGGGCTATATCATGCAATCGAAAGTGAAACTTAAGCTCGCTCCATTGCGGAGATATTCCTGCGACAGTGCGGAAAACTTAAATGTATTTATTTATTTCAAATGTGAAATGTTACCAATATACTCACGGACCACTAGGGGGCGCTCACGGGCCACCAGTGGTCCGCGGACCACACTTTGAGAAGCACTGCTGTGGGTGAATGTTTTGGTTTGTTTGTTGAGCTGATGTGGCGATACAGGGAACATGTGCGACTGACTGCTTAATGCTAATCGGGATAATGCTAATGCTAATCGTTGTTTTTCTTTATTTTCTGTTGATGTTTAAATGGTGTGTAAAGAAAAGCCAATGCTAGTAAGGATCCTCTTGAAGACACACAAGCTGCTGGTCTGGAGTAGAAAATGAAAGCTATGCTCATGTGTGGAAATGTCTGCGGGGCGGAGATGAGCCCGCTTGCTTTCAGACAATCATGCTAAACAAACCTGAGCCGCGAGGAGCTCAAACAGAGAACTTATTAACACTTTCCTATCGGAGCGGCGGCAGCATCGTGGACACGCTGAGCTAATGGGATCAGGCTGAGCAGCAGATTGTGAGTTCCACGCTTTGATAACGTCTTCATTGTGAGAGTGGGCGAGTGGTGATAGAGGGGACAGAGAGTGAGAGCCGTGCTCGAGACAAAGCACCTTTTCTTATCGATAATTGCTTGGCAACAGTGAATCAGCACCCTGATTACTCGAGCTAACTGCTAACAGCTCTATCAACGCCGCATCGTGATGATATCTCCTCTGAGCAAATTGCTGACACATTGAGAGGACGGCATATTAATCCAATTAAGTGTTAATCTGCCTTATTTATCGCTGTCTTTTGTACCAAGGTTCGTTAGATTTCAAGAAGAGATCAAGTGTTGTTTGGCTCCCATTGGGCACGTCCAATCTTTCCAAGGACATGTTTTGATTATGCTAAATTACTTTCGTGAAATTAATGCAAAGCAACGGGGAGACTGAACTTCAGCCTGGAGGGAACTCAAAGATGTTAGCTTTTGCAGACCATTGACATGCACACAAACCTATATAGCACACTACAGGAGAGGGAACACCCCCAAAAGCACAATACGGCCCCTTTGATGGTCGTATCTCTCAGCTCATAACACTTGGCAGTCTCTTGTATGAACATAGGTAAATAAAAGGTAATATACAGGTACAAATAATATCTTTAAAAAAACGTCAATGGCCTGGCTGCACAGGCTTTCTATTCTACATGATTGATGTTCAAAGATCAAAGTAATTAGAGCGTTGCATACATTGAGGACAGACACATTTAAAGCCTCGACAGCCGCTGTACCTCGGGGCTATGTCAGAGCTAAGACCTTTGTTTCCATGGTAACTAATCGCAGTGATTCCGCTAACGCTCGCCCACCTTTCATCCCCCGAAGACGGAGGTGACTGCCCAGACACTGAGTGTGCAGAAGCACCTTTCTTTGGTCCTGACGCTGCCCCTGTCCTCCTCCGATTCCAACATACACTTATTTGCAGTACAATGCTAAGAAAAACCTAAATGCACCTCAGATCTGAAGGAAACATGACGAAGTAAACGGATTAAGGCAATCAGCAATGTTTTTGAGTATCAATTGAAACCCCAAAATAAACATGAATCACACTTTAGTGCATCTGATGCCAAGCCATGTGTAAAATCAACCTTTTGTGTTAATATATGCAATAGCTAACTCAAATTGGGTTTACGATAATCCCTATATGGAACACTAAGGAAAATGGCCGGGGACTAATGTAAGCAAAGCATTTAAAAATGTTTTGGGATATTCATAACGGTTTAGTGCTTTAATCTATGCTGGTTCACTTCCCCTTAGATGGGAAATGCCGATAGCACGAGAAAATAGCTTCACATTTAAGTTGTTGAATTTAGAAAGTGCAGCCAGGACGGAAGTATTCGAAAGATATTTGCTGGTGACTGTCGAGACGAAAGTCAAAAGGCCTATGTAATAATATCTGTGAAAAACGGACTAATGAATAATTATGTGGTTTCATTTAGATTATTATTATTATTATTATTACTATAGTATTGTTCAATACCAGGAGAGGGTATTTGTTTATTTTGGATAGCGTTGGCTACTTTTCAGAAGCGAGCTGTAGGAAAGATATGAATGCCACTTCCGGCAACACGGCTACAAAAGGGGCGGAGCTTGTGACGGCCGGTCTCTTGTTCTCAACGCCACGGAGAGGGAACCAGGCGACAGAGGGCGTGAGGCTCCGGAGACGCCGTTGGTATGTTTATTGTGTTTATGTACTTGATCTGTTGCCGCACTTTGCGAGAGTGCTGTTGCGCAATCAGCTGTTTTTTTTTACGCGGCGCGGTCTGCCTGTGTGTGTGTGTGTGTGTGTGTGTGTGTGTGTGTGTGTGTGTGTGTGTGTGTGTGTGTGTGTGCCTGCACTCCGTTTGTTTCTGTGTGATTTAGACGGCACAGGTGTTCAGATGAGGTTTTCTCTGGTGCTTGTTTCCAAGTGGAGATAACCACTATAATTCATTTAAGTTAATGATGTGGTTTTAAAGTAACAATTTATCCTTTTTAATTAAAACATAGTTTGTGGTATTATTATTATTGACAATGCAGTGAGACCTGCAAAATGTTGTTTATATAGATAACATATTTATTCGTTTTATGTGGAAATGCACTGCGAGGATTGCTTTTTTAAATTTCGTTGTACCTGGTGCGATGACAATAAAGGAATTATATTCTATTCTATTCTAAAATGTTGTAATTTGTGTAGCATGTGAGCTAACTTTCGTTTGTCCTTTGTGTTTGAAGGTTTTCAACCTGATCAACTCTTGGAGCTGTCTTAAAGATAAAATAAAGACAAAAAGAACGAATTTGAGTTGTCCAAAGCGTCCTCTGTCGCCCTCTAGCCTATCAAGTCAGGCTAAATCACTGGTGCAGGCCAACAACCTGAAGGACTTGACAGTGACAATATTTTAATGTCAGGCCACTCAGTGAAATTAGTAGTAACAAAGCACCACATATAAGGTGTTGAGATTACGAGGGTTGCAATGTTTGGAAGAAGTCGGTAGAATTCCCTTTTTCAGGCCGGGACTCCACGATACCTCATTCTTACTTTCACACGATTTCCTTGTTCTGCTCACCGTGATGTGGACGTTGCACCAGTCCTTCTTGTGATTTGGATCAAAAGACCATTCGTTGTGCAGCCCTGGACTTTACTCGTGGACTAACCGCCCAACGGACCGCAGAACTCTGTCTAAAGATGGACGATGTGTCTAGGCTGTCAAGTGTTTGTTGTTGAAAAGCTTTGGGTCATTGATTTTTCCGCCTACAGCTAAAATCAACAGCTAATGAACAAAGAAAGAAAAAGCCATTTCAGGAAACACGACTTGAGACACGAGGAGAAACCCACGAGCACCAAGTACACTGCTTACAGCACCATTACTCTGACATGGGGGAGACGCCGTCTGATCATCGATCACAGAGCGATTCTACGATCGGAGATTACGGACATTTTACACAGACTTTTCATGACATGGCATTTCATCTGAAGAGTCTTCACGGACGTGTTTGTTGCAAATGACAATATCTTCCCTTCTAAAAGGGTTACATTAATAATCTGTGTTCTCAGAGTAAGGATGAACCTGTGAGTTGGATGTAGAAAAGTGAGAATCAATATAGATGTTTTTTATTTTAAAGAAAAGTCAGATTGAACATAGTAAAAAACTGTAAATTATAGTATTCGTCCAAAAACTATTTTTTACTTAGAGTGAAAACCACCCTTGAATGATGGGATGGCAGACTAAAAGCTTTAGGAATCCAAAGTACAACATATAATAAGTACCCTGTATCAAGATTGATGCAAAACAAGTGATATTTGACCTTTTTAGAGAGGTTTAGCAAAAAAACCTCTTCTGGGGCCATTTGGGTGGATTTTCCATATCTCTGGCCCCGATTGGTCGATTTTGATGATTGCCATCTCTTTATAACCGCTAGAGCCAATGGAATCGAGGGAAAGTTCCACACACACACACAGGTTACCAAATAAGGAGTGAGAGTGACGCGTAGCCAAAACCGGAGTTGTGACACTCTGGTGGCTACCATCAGCAGCTAATTGTTATCCTCCGATGTTTGCATACACATTGGATTATGGATTATCAATAATGTTTTCAAAGTGACAGACACATCGGATTAACCTTCAGCCGCGTTTTTTCTCGTTTTAATGCCATTGAACAAAGAACCCCGGAGATTAGAAGATTCTCATTTTCAAGCACTTCAACTAGAAAGATGTCGACAGTGAAACGTATTCTTTGATCTTCATTCGTCTATTATATGTGTGGCAGTGGGTCTGTGTGCAAAATATATTTGGTACGATTCTGAACCCTCTGTTTCGAGATTACACTGTTATAACAGGTAGGGCACCTTTGTGAAAATGTATGTCATTATGTATAATTTAGTCAATTAGCCAGTAAATTAATTCTGATTTACATAATTGACCAAATGATACATAATTAAACAATTATAAAATTCATAATGGTGCCAAATATGATTTTACGGTAAAATGTAACATTAATATATAAGAAAATTGTAAATTAAAGTCTTAATAAAAAGAGAAAAATCTATTTAATTATCAAATAAAATGATACAAGTCGCTTCAGCTGATTCAAAATGCTGCGGCTCGTGTACTAACCAGAGTTAGGAAAAGGGACCACATTACTCCTGTTCTGGCTGCCTTACACTGGCTCCCTATAGAACACAGGATAGAATTTTAAATTCTTCTTCTCGCCTACAAAGCCCTTAATGGGCAGGCGCCATCTTCCCTTAAATAACTCATTATACCCTGCTGTCCTACTAGGGCATTGCGTTCCCAGAATGCAGGGTTGTTGGTTGTTCCTCGAGTCTCTAAAAGTACAATGGGAGCCAGAGCCTTTTCTTATCAAGCTCCCCATTTGTGGAATCAGCTTCCAGTTTGTGTTCGGGCGGCAGACACCCTATCCGTTTTTAAGAGTGCGCTTAGACCTTCCTTTTTGATAAAGCTTATAGTTAGGGCTGATTAGATTCAGCCCCTAGTTTTGCTGATATAGGCTTAGTTTGTCGGGGGACATCTTACTTCTTCCTTCTCTCTGTCTGTACCCGTGTACTCTCATGTTCCGATTAACCCAGCTTCCCCAAATGTCTTTCTTTTTGGTGTCTATATACGCTGGGATCCGGAGTCATGGATGATCCTGCGGTCCTGTGTCCTAGATCGCGAGCGCTGGATCTTGAGTCGTGGCTGTGGTCCTGGATCATCGGTCCTGGATGGATATCCTCGTGGATTCATCTTCCTATTATACACACATGCATTTCCAAACATCTGGACTACCTATGTTGCAAATGTATTATCTTTTCAATTTACACACGGCATCTATTGCACGTCTGTCCGTCCTGGGAGAGGGATCCCTCCTCTGCTGCTCTCCCTGAGGTTTCTCCCATGTTTCCCTTTAAATCGGGTTTTCTTTGGAAGTTTTTCCTTGTACGATGTGAGGGTCTAAGGACAGAGGGTGTCGTATTGTCATACTGATATTCTGTACACACTGTGAAGACCACTGAGACAAATGTAACATTTGTGATATTGGGCTATATAAATAAACATTGATTGATTGATTGATTGATTGATTGATTGATTATAGGAGATACTCTCTGCTTTCATTCTACGAGTGAAATGCAACTGTAAAAAGACAATTAATGCACATCAAGAGCAATACCAGCTGTTGTTAGTAATAGGTTCACTTATGCATCGATTGTAAGGGTATCGTATGGCCCGGGGACAACAGCTGGGAATTAGCAATGTTGGCCCATTTACTGTTTGTTGTGACACTTGATCAATGGGGACTGTCCACGACACGATGGAGAGGCGAAGTCCCGCCCATCTACTTCCGCCCCATGGGACCTTATTTCGGAAAATGTATGCATTGAAGTCAATGGAGAGAGAACGATCATCTTTCGATCCCGTTTTAATTGTGCCACGAATTCCACACATCTAAAAAATAATTTCCACGTCAAAAAAGTCACAGTTTGTCATAAAACTGTTGAAATATAAGACTATGAAAAATACGCAGCTAGAAAGACTACAAATCCCAGAGTCCCGGTCCTGCATGCTGGCTCTCACGGACCGACTAACTCCCCTTGTGTGTGTGCACAGCTCTCAACGTGCCCAGACTTGGAGTGATTTTCACATTTTTTAATACTTTCCGCCTCGTTCTGAAAGAAAGAAGTGAAATGTTCCAACGTGACGGCCGTCTGGGTGTGTGGTGCATGATGGGAGATGTAGTTCATTGAGCGGTTTCACACAAAGTGTTTCTTCACAGTTTTACGACTTGCAAAATCATCTTTTAAATCGACAAACATCATATGTGGAATTCGTGGTACAATTCAAACGGGATCGAGAGATAATCTTTCTCTCTCCATTGACTTCAATACATACTTTTTCCGAAATAAGGTCCCGTGGAGGTCCCCGGAAGCTAACCCTAACCCTAACCGGAAGGGGAGGGGCTTCGCCTCTCAATAGACTAAGAATAAGAAGAGTGGTTTTACTCACAGCGGACTTCTAGGAACATGTGCTGCTCGTCCTGTCCGATGGAGTTCCCGGCGCTGCAGAGGTACTTCCCGGCATACGTGAACAGGACGTTCTTCAGCGTGAGCGAGGACACTCGGGCGTGGCTGCGGACCACGATGTTTCTGTCGAGGCTCTGCAAAGAAATGAGCGGGAGAGTAATTAGTCTCACTTATAAAGCAGGACGTTCTCAAAGAAGTGGAAGCGTGTCTTTGTCACCCGACACCTTGGTCCTGAGAGTTGTTAAAGGGTTCCTACTAAGAGAGAGACAAAGAGATGGCGGGGCGGTTTTCTTGTTAGATTGGAAATAAATGAAGTTAATGAATTAACCATTTTCGGGAGAATCCCTTCCTCCCTCTCTCCCCTAATCCCTTCCCCCCCGCCTATCAACCACTTCATCCCTCCATCCTTTCAATCTTCCATCCGTTCTTCCCGCCCTCTGATTCCCCTCATCCTTCTTCCTCACCCAGATCCCTTTATCCCTTCCCCCTTAATCCCTTCACCAGCGTTTCCGCCAAGGGGCGTCTTGCCGTCATGTGACAGCTCGGGACGCCCTGAACTCGAGCCGAGGGCGTCCACAAATATTAATAATTTGAGAGAAGATCCAGAGTTTTTATCGCTTGAAATAACGAAAAGGAAAAAGAACGTCCCTCTGATGGAGGGGCAAAGGAGTCTGGTGGGATCTGGTGAGTATTGAAGATCGTTTCGGCGGCTTAAGAGAGCCGAGCCAAATGATCCGGCTCACTAACGGAAAAAGACAGTATCTATAAGGGACGGCTCAAGTCAAACTTCAAGCACCCCCCCCCCTCGCTCTCGGGCTGGGCGCCCTCTCAGCCCCGGTCTGGCGGAAACACTGCCCTTCACCCTTACCCTTATCTTTTCACTTAATCGCTTCCTTCCTCGTTGCCCTCATCCCTTCATACCCAGCTACATCCTTTCATCCCTCCTCCAATCGACTGCTAAATCAATCCTACATCCCTCACTCCCCTCATTCCTTCACTCCTACCAACATCCGTCGATCTGTGTATCCCGGACTGCCCTCATCCCTTCACCATACCCTCATGGATCATCGCCGGAGCTGTATTAGATTAACATTAACATGCTTATTGTAGTTCTAAGTGCACTGTCTTGCGGCCTGTAGCAGCATCCTTGATGGAGCATAGTGTGGGCTGGAGGACAGGAGTGGGCTGAGGGTCGAGTTGTCGATTCTGGTTCAGTTTTCTGTGACAATCTTCCTCACCCTCTCAGACTTGCAGTTACGCACGCTACTAAAGAGAAGCGCTACCATGGAAACCAAACAATGGTGTAGCTGTATTAAAGTCTGAGTGGAAACAGTCCTGAGTAAATCTGATTTTGTCAGAAATCGGGAGAAATATGAAACCGGGAGGAAACCGGGAGAGGGCAATGAAATCGGGAGTCTCCCGCGAAAATCGGGAGGGTTGGCAAGTATGTTCCTCACTCCCTTCATCCTCACCCATCCACCCTTAGCACAGCGTCCACACGGCGGCGTGCGTTGAAGCTTGCCGGTGGGCGTGTCTGAAACTCGACCAACAACCAATCACATGAATCTCCGGACACCCAAGCACGCGGTTTGATTGGCTTGAGCTTGTACTGGCATTTGGTTTGATTGGCTTCCGCCGAAGCTTCAACAGTTGAACATTGCTCAACTTTTGAAGCGAAGCGACGCTCCCACAATGCAGTTCGGCAAAGCGCGACGTCACCCCATTCAAAGTGAACGGGCAGAAGCGTTGAAGCTTCAACGCACGCCGCCGTGTGGACGGGCCGTAAATCATTTCATCCCCTTCACCCCAATCCCACATTACTTATCAACTCCTTCATCCCTTCATCCTTGCATGGGTGGATTCCTCCCTCCCTCCTTCCTTCAGACTCACCCACAGCTCGGAGCTGCTGTGTGTTGATGTGTTTCTCTACCGTTTAACCGGCTAGTTGCAGGTTTACAGCAGGTTGAACAACATAATTGCAGTTGTGAGAAATGCATCGTTCGACCCGGCTCGATAGCTCTCCGCTTGCTCAGATGAACCTGGTGTATTACAGCGGAGTCACTGACGCTAGTTCATTGACCTTACTTGCTTTTTTAATCATGCGCTGCAACCTGGGTTAATCCGCAGGTTGTCAGATTAAAAGACGAGGCCGGAGCATCGGCTGCTTTCAGGCTCCGTTCAGTGGCGTTTACAGTGACACCAGAACATCTTCACACGGTGTATTGTAGATAACGTTAGATGTACTTTATCGATCCCATAATGGGACGTTGCTTTGTCACAGCCGCGTGTCAACACACACAGTATTAACAAACTAATGCAAGCTTGCTTCCAGGACTGCACATGAGTCCAAAAGCAGAAGGTAGGAGGACATCGATACTGAAAATAGAGCCGTGAGGCAGGATCTATCATTTAAATATATATGAACATCGTTCTTCCCTTTTGGCGACACATAGTTTAACCCACGTGAAAACACATCTTCCTTTCGCCTGCCATGATTTGCTTTTCATATTTCAGGCATCCAGCGTTTCTGTTTCATACTTTATGAAATGGGAATTGTCGTATTAGCGTTAATGAATGAAGTGTCATCCTCCGCCGAGCGAAGGAGACGCAAACGTCGCCAACATTTTCCTGCTGTTTACCGAAGATCTGAGGGAGGGTCCCGGAACATTCTGAAAGGGCAGCATTAATCTTGAGACGCTCACTGTGGGAACAGGGAGGACGTTAAAGGAGGATAATACTGAGAATACAACGGAGGAAGAAGTGAACAGGCGTTTCTTCATTAATTCATGATTTTAATTATACAACCGCGAGTTGTCACAGTGAATTATAACTTGTGTCGTCCCTGCTTATTTGCATCGTGCGGCAGAGCTGGAATGATGTTTCATCGCCTTTGAAGGTTTCGCTTGTCAGATATTCTGTACAATTATTATATAGGAGGAGACTGGAGTCGCTGGAGCAATGACGAAAACCCATTATCTCTTTATATGTGCTGCTATATCATTTCACTACATGGAAATCAAAGGTGACGCGATGCTTACAAATGTCTACTTTTCTCCTGTCAGCACCTCCATTACCTCCATTCAACGATCTTAATGCTGCACTCATGTCAGACCAGATGTCTGTAAATACATGAAGCCGACGAGGAACAACTCTTCATCTCGATATCCTGACGGTGAGTTGACCAACACTGAACACTGTGCACAGGCTGATGCTGTAAAAAGGTATTTACAGCTAACGTCCTTCCGCTTCTAATGGCTCGGCTTATTTGAGGCTAATGCACTCGAGGTCTCTTGCTGTTTTAGTGCTTGAGTGCACTAAAAGCATTAGTTAAATTAAACGTAGTTACATGTGATGTTCAACAACTCATGTTTACCATCTAAGTTAAAGTACAGCTAGGGCTGATTGGAATCTAAATAGGTTTGCTTTAGACAGAAACTGCTGATTACCTCCGAACGAGATGGAAAATGGTCGGATAACCAAAGTAGTGGTTAAACATTGATGTCCGAAACCACATCTCCCAGAAAGCACTTCCTGGCTGTAGTATATACAGACTTGAGAAACTAAAGATGAGAGCCCTTTTTTCAAGGTAGCACTGACGACAACGGGAGATTTGGAGTAATATTGATATGGATTTCATTTCACTTGGTGATGTGGGACTAGCCATGTCATATGTCTTTCAGTTGGCCTGGAAGACATCTTTGTAAAGCTCTCCCCTGCAGTGTCTCTGTGCTTTGGCCAGACTCTGACAAGTCTTCTGATCCGCCTTTTACTCTCTAACGGTACGTCCACACGGCAGCTTCAGACGAATCTTCCACCGCTTCCACGCTTCTCTGCCCGTTGACTTTGAATGGGGATGACGTCACTTTGCCTCGCTTTTCGCCGAACTGCATTGTGGGGGAGCGAAGCGAAGATTTCCAGGATCTCCAGGATTCCAAAGTTGAGCAATGTTCAACTTTGGAAGCTGAGCTGGAAGCGCCAGCCAATCAAACACGTTTATGCAAATCTGACAGTAGAAGCGCTAGCAAATCAGAGACCACCATTTCCTCATATTCCAAACGAGAAGTTACGGGAGCAAATCACCCGGTTCTTTACGACCAGAACTATTAACGGGATACAAACCGGAGGAACCAGGCATGGAGGGAGGAGGCAGAGGCAGTGGGGGATACTGGTAGGGTTTCGCCTGTTTGGGGAGTTTATATATATTTATATATGTTGCTCGCATAAAATCCCCTGGGGTTTTTTGCTTTGTATGTCGGGGGCGGGAGATTCATGTGATTGGTTGTTGGTCACGTTGCTCGCAAAAGATCCCCAAGCTGTCAGACACGCCCAGCTCCAAGATGTTCAAGATTTTTGAAAAGCTGCTGTGTGGACGTACCGTAATTGCTGACTCCATCTCCTCTATAATCTACTTTCAATTGAGGGTCTGGGCAACTTTTTCAGTCCCAAAATCGTTCAACATTCTTCCTCATTGTATCGGTTGCTGTAGTCAATACTGATGCTCTAATAAGAATGGTGGTAACTGTTCTAATCCTTGTGATGTGAAACACTTGGAACGTTTTCCCTCCTGGCGAGTGCACAGTTGACGAATTGAACTCAAGTCTGATGAAAGTCGAGCTGTGTGTCATTAAGTCGAGCTGAAGTTTGGGTTGAGTTTAGTTAGACTTGAATTCACTCCTAGCCATTAATGATCAGTAAAGAGAGTTTGTAGTACCCTAATGACTAGGGATGTAACGATACCAAACACTCACGGTACGATAATATCGCGATAAAAACTCCACAGTACGATATTTAGAGCTGAAGTTTGGGTTGAGTTTAGTTAGACTTCAATTCACTCCTAGCCATTAATGAAAAGTCCACGGTACGATATTTATCACGATGTTGAAAAATAAAGAAAATAAAATGTGAATGTGTTGGTACTTGTCAGGGTCTCTAGGTGTGTACATGTAGCCCTGTAAATACGATGTCCTTTTGTGTTATCTGTTGTTTCATGTTCACGTTGTAACCTGCGTGCTGCCATGTTGGACAGGTCTCCCTTGAAAAAGAGATCGATGATGTCAATGGGACCATCTGGTTGAATAAAGGTTTTAAAAAAAAAGATATTAAAGAAATCGCGGTAGATTTTGTCAGTCTCACGACGGTATTGAGACATTTATTTACCGCGATATCGCGATATTCAATATATCCTTACATGCCCTACTAAGGATCCATTGCTTATTATTATTATCATTATTATTATTAGTGGTTCCTAGAGTCTTCAAAAAGAAAAATAGGGTCAAGAGCCTTCAGCTATCAAGCTCTTCTTCTGTGGAACCAGTTTCCAGCTATTGTTTAGGAAGCAGACCCTTCCTTTTAAGAGCCTGCTTCCCCTTTTGATGAAGCTTAAAGTTAGGGCTGGCTCAGGCTTACCTTTAACATCCCTAGATATGCTGCTAGGCTCAATACTCTCCTTTTCGATGAAGCTTATAGTTAGGGCTGGCTCAGGCTTGCCATGAACCTAGCCATAGCATTCTTTTGATATTTCATTCATGTTTTGTTCATCTGTACATATTGTAAAGCCCTCTGAGGCAAATCTATGGTATTACTTGATATGTTGGGCAATATACAATATACAACCGTCTTTAATGCTCCCTAACACGTAACTGTCTGATCATTCGGGGCTGTATCTTCCTGTAGGACGCGAGCCAAGGTGAACCAGCGCCTTGTCAGCTGAAGTCAGAAATGTTGACATTTAGGCAGCTTGGTGGCCGGGTGTTAAAGTGACTTATTCAGCACTGCTGACATTAAAGCGTTCAGCGGCGGGTTGTATCATCTGGTGCAAGTGTCAAGCCGCTCTTCTCACTGACATAAAGACGCGCTGTAAAGGCTCCTCGGCATAATATCACCTTTCAGGGTCCATGCATCATCACGACGAATTAGATAGCGTATGCTTGTTGGCAGCATGCGATGCCCATCAGAGCGACATCCAGCTGGGTTTCACTTCAAACCCCACAACTATTAACATCGACTTCAGATTAGCTTGATCACTGCTGTGCCATTAGCAGGGCATTCATAGACAGATTTCTGTGTTAGGCTTCATCATAATACTTAATATAATCGTCCGATCGTTTTCTGTCTTCGATAAGTTCGTCCACAAGACAAGCGGCATTATAAGGATAACCACACGATATATATTCTATGAAAACAAGGAAACTGTATATCGTCAGCAACAAACACATTTCATGACGAGCAATTATCTACGGACAGAGCAATACTGTACGACAGCAACAGTTGTACACTTTGCCTAGACTAAAAGAGCAGTTAGTCGTCAAGGAAAACCTAGAAAGAAAACCATCATGGAACAATTACCCACCAAACAGAAAATGTGTGGACAATGCACATTCAGTATACTCTAATTACAGGAGAAAGGTGTACTGGTGAACAATGTCCCACTGGGAGATTAAAACACACTCATGATATCAGATTATTGCAATACACTTCTCACAAATAGGTGAGTGGCAATAGAGGGCCACGTGACGCGTCCTAAAACCCGGAATAAATCTATCGATTAGATTCATGATTTATGGCGTCCGGGTTTTAGGACCCGTCACTGTGGCACTCCAATGTCGTTGGAGTCTCTAAGAGGAGCTGGACAGATGCAAAAGTAGAAATTAAATGTTTAATTTTAGCACCCATTTCTTAGGTTTTAAAGAGCGTTATCATTGGTACACTTCAAGACCTTCACATGTCAACACAACTACTTGGTTAGAGTGAGTTAAATGAGGGTTGTATAAGTACGTGGTTAAAGTGAATGTTAACGTTATGAACAAAAAGAAAACGCAGACCCATCAGTCCATTGGCAAAAGCCATTAGCATTGGGTTAGCATCTAGCTAGGCCTCAGCAGAGCAGACCGTGTTTGTGAGCATTTCGTGTCTTAAAGCAAAGTGTGCGAACTAACCAGACCGTGCAGCAGGAAATAGCAGCATGCTAAATGACCAACATCTAATCTACTGTGAAAGTCTCGGCGTCTCAACATGAAGTGTGTAGACAAAAATAAACTGGGACAAGTAAATAGGGCAAGTCGAAGTGTTTCTGGAACTGAATGGATGCTCTGAACTACGGGGCTAATGGGCGACATATTTAGAGCACAACTAATGTAGCGAGCATTGCAAGTGGGCTAAGTGACAACACTCCTGCTCTGAAGTTACAAAGGTGGTGGTGGTGGTGGTGAGGGTTCTACCGTGTAAGTGTGTGCTAATACAACTACAGTCAGGCTACTGTTTTTAGTAGCCATACCTCATATTTGTCTGGTCGCGTCCACGAAGCCTAGAGAGGAGAAAGAAGCAACACAGTGCAGCGCAGTGAGCTTTGGAGGATGCTTGTTTGAAGGGTCGTACCTTTGATCTGGAATGTTTTATCATATTGGCTCGAGAAACACATTTCTTTCAATCACTGCTGGAAACATACCTCAGTGCATAACAAATCTATTAACATGCATTCGAAAAGAGAAGAGGGCATCCATCACAGAGGCCTGTACTTTTATGCAACAGTGATACAACTCTGATAATGCAGACTTAATGCAGGCTGTGATCGATCGCCCAACGCGGGCTCATAGAGCGAGCATCGATCTTCGTACGGGGCAACGCATTTTAACATCTTAATAACACGTTTTATTTCTATAGCGCTTTTCTTGAACCCAAAGACGCGGGCAGTTATGGATACAGAGCTGAAGAGGTGGGTTTTGAGGCGGGACTGGCACAGGGTGAGGGGCTCAGACTCACGGAGGTCTTGGGGGAGGGAGTTCCAGAGCTTCGGGGCTGCCACGGAGACGGCTCTGTCCCCGAAGCTCCGGAGTGTGTAGTACCTCAGAAGTATGCTCGCAGTGATACCATCAATACTGGTTCTACAGAAATAAAAGTATACACAGTTTGAGATGTACTTTAACTGTGCTGCTAGGGTCCTCACGCACACAAAGCCGTGGCAGCACATCACTCCCACCCTCACCCACCTCCACTGGTTGCCGGTCAAGTCCCGCATCACCTACAAAGTCCTCGCCATCACCTACAAGTCCCTCCTTGCCCCCCAGTACCTATCGGACATCCTTCGCCCACATGCCCCACCCCGGAACCTGCGGTCCTCAGACTCTGGCCTGCTCACCACCCCCCGCACCAAACTGCGAACCTTCGGGGACAGAGCCTTCAGCGTGGCAGCCACCCCCCCTCTGGAACGCTCTCCCTGCGGAGACTCGCAACATCCCCACACTCGACGCCTTCAAAGGACCCTCAAGTCCCATCTGTTCGCCAAGGCTTTCGGCCCCTAAATCGATCTGTTGTTTTGTCTGTCTGACTTTTGTTTTGTTATTTTGTTATTGTAAAGCGACCTTGGGTCAATTGAAAGGCGCTATAGAAATCCAAGCTATTATTATTATTATTGGATCGGACTGCATTTATGTTCCTTTTTGTTATAATCAGTGGGAGAAAAATACTACAATTGGTTTCAAAATGTGAAAGTAATTTGTCATATTAAATGATTTTGATTGTTGATGCATCAATGTGTTCATCGCAGCTGGTGATGTTGTGTGACTCTATGTGGGATTTACTGGCTTATTTTATTCAGGGATTTAAAAAACTGGTCAAAATGCTTAACTGGTTTTTCCTAAAGCAACACGAGGTTATTTATTAATTACGAAGCCGTTTTTGATCTGCTTAGCTCGTGCGTGTATGTCGAGCGGTGTCCTCCACGTATCCACCTTTAGTAATAGCCACGATTGTACTCTAATGGTGTGATTAAAGATGAGGACACACACACACACACACACGTCAGATGTCGATGATAACATCCGCGACATTTTTTTTACAAGATGGCGAATTTGAAAAGAAGCGTTTCCATCATTTCACATGTTTTGGAAAATGCCTGATGGAACGTGAATGAAAGACCGAGCGTGGAGAACGAGCCGATGACCGTCCGGTGAGAAATTAGTGACAGCTACTACCCACAGATCGGAGGGATTTTCTGATTACCACGGCTTTAAATTAAAACTGATCCGACAGTGATGGATAGTCAGAGGGAGGCTGACAGGCTGTGAAGGGAAGAAGACTCTCGGACCCTGAGATCTGGGACCGCAGGCATGTGTTGCAGGTGGAAGATAAGATGCAGTGAATGCACCGCGCTGTGCGAATGCTGCCTCTGATTGGCAGTGATAAATGGCTCAGGGAATGGGAACAACTGGGGACACTGGAGCCGATCTCTACGGATAATATACTGATGATAACGCTCGGAGAACTTTCCCAATCAGAAGTCGTAAAAGGAAAAAGGTATGTGTAGAAGGAAAGCAATGTCGCTATCAAATACTGACGTGGTGAATCTGAGAAATGTGTGTTTTCTTTTTCCTGACATGAAGAAAAATGAAAATATTTGTGTGTGTATTTTTCACCTTTCGCACGACACTCGGCTCTAGAAGTCTGGGCTGCTCTGCATCGCAACACTAATTAATTGTAAGCACTTTATCAATGACGTTTAATAATAAATAATAATAATCCTTATATTTATTATAGCGCGTTATCAAAGACTCTCAAAGCGCTTTACACATACAGATATGTCATGGTCATCTACTGTGGACAATACCCACAGGAGGACATTCGGGTGAAGCGCCTTGCCCAAGGACACACCGGCCTGACGCAGTGGGGCGGGAGCGGGTTTCGAACGCCCCCTTGATCTGAGGATCAAACGCACAGACCACTGCGCCACCCGTCCCTATTTGTCAGGTAAAAGCAGTGCGTCTCATGTTGGAAATGTCCCTAATTTCCTCTATCCTCGCTCAGAGTGGTTTTGTGAACTTTATTTGAAAAGGTTAATAAATTCTAATGATTTCATGGTGACTTATACGTGAATACGACCTTATACTTATACGACAGCGTGACGTTGAATCGCTTTTGCTATTTCAGAAGCAGAATATTTTATTTATGCCAGCGGGAAGTAGGTTTTATGACTCTCAATTAATACATTAATACAAATAATGATAACATCTGCAATAAAAGAGAAAAAGTAAGAATATTTTTATAAATATAGGTTGATGTACAAATATGTATGAATATGTATATAACCACAGGTGAAGTAAAAATATGCAATAAAATAGAAAATGGGAAAGTCCACTGACAGTCCAACGTGTTAGTCTCCACCTGATCACAAAATGTCCCTCGCTATTTCTCTTTATTTCCTGCTTTCCTTATATTTATAAACTGGACTCTTAAAGCCTTGGGATAAGTTTGTAATTTCACCCAAGCTGAAAAATGTTCGACTTATGCAAATGCTCTTAGCCTCAGGGCAAATGTGTGCCCACTCTTAACATTAAGAACATTTAAGCCGTGTCTAATATTTGCTTTTTTTGAACCGTAACAAGGGTTGCTTGTGCAGCGCAGCATTATATAATATACACACTGTGCCATAGACCTCTATTTTTATCGTAAGAAGTACATTTGACAAAAATGGGCCATTTTATGCCAATTTCCAGGTTTCAAATGTGTATTTTGTGCCTCTATGTTTTAATGTTCACATAGGTCTCGTGCCTGAGCGGTTCAGCCATTATCTTGACTGATATTACAATTGCATAATGATTTGTGGCATTGGAAGGAATAAGCATTGTCCTTCAAAGTGTATTTAAATGGTAATAGTGCGGTTATTTGAAGGCGATCTGAACCAAACGAGGATTTCTGATGAAGTCTGTCGAACATCGGGACTTCTCTGCAGCTCCACAATAATTCAGAAATGTTCACATATTTTAGCTGAACCAAACATTCCTCTTGTGTAACGCACTATTTTATAAAAGCAATTAATTGTGAAGTGCTCTCAGAGAAACACAGATGAACACCAGCCTCATTGATCCTCATTGATTTTCTTATAACACTCACATGTGGAAAGGACATGATGTTCTGACCGTGCTATTTTTAGTTGTTGTAGCATGCTTCATCTCACAGTAACATATTTGATGTTACATTATTCATCACACAGCTGTAAAGTAGGGCACGGTGGCCCAAATACTGAGTCGCGCAGTGGGACAGGTGCTCTGAAGCTTCACTGCATCTGCATCCCAGAATAACTCTCCTGTTGTTACGTGCATTTCATTTCTAACAGCTGCACCAGAGCCGAGTTATTTAATATGAGGCGGGGGCTCCGGGAGACCACTTTCATATTGGCAGATCGCATTAAAAAAAAAGGCGCAAGAGAAAATGGATGCAGGAGAGAGACGGAGTGGAGGTGAATAAATCAAAAGTAAATGTCAAACGTTAACATTTTACGCTTTGTATTTCATTATGGTTACTTTCTATTAAAAAGAAAAAATATACACATAGACTAGTCAGCAGAACTCAGGTAGAAAAACATGCAGATGTAATAATGATAAGGATAAAACAAATAATAGCAATACAAAATAATCATAATAATACATAAATAATAATAAGTAATACTAAATAATACTAAATTATAATAAATAATAATAATAATAAATAATAATAAATAATAATAAAATAAATAAATAAATGAATAATAAATAAAATAAATGAATAAAATGAATAAAATAAATAAAAGAGTAAATAAATAAATAAATGAATAAATAAATAAACTAATAATATTATAATAATAATAATAATAACAACTTAAAAAATAGCATAAAAGAAAAAAGAAAACCCATTTTTGGCAGGGCATATTACAGACTGACCGATATGCGCGGGTATTAGTGGAAAATAAGCCTATACAAATATAAATATCGAGTTTCCTGGCGACTCTGTAGCATATATTCGTCCTGCAAACTTCCTTTTTCTTCATGATATTAAGAGATATTATTATTTATTGCAGTGTCTAACGCTAGATAAAGCCCTCTCATATGAGGCGTTGCTCCTGAATCCTCCGTCCTGCTGCAGAGCGGTAATCATCTTAATACTGTTTGCTGCATCCTCAGCTGGAAAGCACCCGTCTGAAGGGACTAATCCGTCCACCGCTCTCATGATGCGTGGATCCAGGAAAAAAGGACCGTTAAGATGGATTTCTCAAGAAATTATACCATTTTAATGAGCTGATAAGAGCAGGACAACGAGAGTGTTCCAGCAGCTGCGACCAGAGCCATGGACGACGGTATTCATAGCCCTTTAGAAGCCTTTAACCGTGTTGTATAGCCAGAGCTTAAATCCAGCGTTATCTGCACAGCTGCTGACGGCCATGACGAAGCAACGAGGATACACGTCAAAGCAGGACAAAAATGCACAACCCTAATTTGGTTTAACACTTCTCAAATCATCGTGAGAAAAAGTGCCTGCTCATGTTCGGTGCAGAGTGGATTTTCACAGCTGAAAACAATCAGATGTTCAGCGGAGGGACGTTTGGGGGTTCTGGCTTCAAACAGCAATAATTACAGTCGTTTCACCGAAATAATTTGTTCTTTTTCTCGAAATCACTCACACTTCATTTTCGGTGAATTTTCAATTAGCACTTTCATGGTAATGGTACAGAGATACAGCCGTCAAATGCTAATTATTAATAGGAAGCACTGTTAGCAACGCTTGGGAACATCAAACCATGGAATTGCTTTCATTTAATTTACAACATTATTTAGAAAAGATTAGCAGTATTGAACAAGTTCTGAAGGATCGTGAGAACAAACCACATTTTTTAGTTTTTTTCAAACTGAGCCGTTGTGTTCATCAGTAAAGTGGAACTTCTGTGTGAACTGGTCATATCTTAAACTGCACTGTCACTTTGTATTCATGTACTTTTTCTTTTAATGTTTCTTTTATTATCTTTTACTGTGTTTAAATGCCTTTGTCTGAATGTCTTTCATTTTTGTAAAGCACCTTGAATTGCCTTGTGTTGAAAGTTGCTATATAAATAAATAAACTTGCCTTGCCAAAAGAAAGTCGAAATTCTGACTATTATCTTAAAATTATAGTCGGAATAGGAATAAAGTAATGTGTATTGTGTTTTGTATACAACATTATTTAAGTCCAGCAGTATTGAAAAAGTTGAGGTTTAGGGCCACGTGTGAAAATGATTTTGAGATCTGTTTTTTTAAATAATTGAATCTTTAAATTCCGACTTTGTTTTAAAAATATGATATAAAGTGAATTATATACGACTTTGTGTGCTGATATTGCAATATAGTTCTTTCTAGCCAGTGTTTCTATTCTAAAAGTGACTTTTCCACACATTTTGTTTGTTTTTCGTCGAATTGTTGAAATAGTAGAATAAATAATGAAAAAAAATAATTCCCTGAAAAACGTTGCTTAAAATGTAAAGAAGTAGTACCTGCTCTCCTTCGGTGAACACGCGGGTCTCGAAGCTCCAGGAGATGGAGGGGGTGGGGTCTCCTGAGGCCTCGCAGGTCAGCGTCACCTGCTCATCGAACTCTGAGGCCGTCTGGTTGCTCAGGTACGTGATCTTGGGTTGCACTAGAAACAAGATGAGAAGGATGGACGTGTTTGCAAACAAATGCTAATCGGACAACATGGGGAATATTTCATTTATTTCTCTTTTAAAGCTCTCGTTTGGTCTCCATACCAACCCTGGAGGAAGCACAGCTAGCTCGTAAACTCATATTCAACTTACTTTAACAGCTAGTTTTCAAACAAACATGTCTGTTGCAACATTACATTAGGCCAATACAAAAACACTCGCGGACCACCTAACTCCACAAATATAAAAAAACACATGGTTTTTCTAGAACAGATTACAAATCGCCTGAAAATGGTACAAACAAGTGGCAACATGTGTGACGAAGGTGTTGCGCTGGGCTATATCATGCAATCAAAAGTGAAACGTAAGCTCGCTCTATTGCGGAGATATTCCCGCGAGAGTGCGGAAAACTTAAATGTATTAATTTATTTAAAATGTGAAATGTTACCAATATACTCACGGACCACTAGGGGGCACTCACGGACCACCAGTGGTCCGCGGACCGCACTTTGAGAAGCACTGATCTAAAGCAACTTACAATAATGGGAATCAACCATGAGGAGACAAACTCAAATTAGCCAAACCACTCAAGTGCTTCAAAAATGAACAATAATCATTTTATTATTATATTTTGTTCGAAGGATATAGCAAGGTTGATAATAGTGCAGTTTGTGTTAAATAAAAAACAAAACAGCTAAAGAAGCTAAAACGCTGAAGCTGACGTTTCTGTCATCATTGGTGACGTTCCACACAGTCAGAAAACAGTTATTTATGTTGCTTTAAATAGCTGCTACATATTGTATTTTTTTATGAAAGCAGCGTATAAAGTAGTCGATGGTAGAGGAGTTTGTGTTAAAACAAACCAACCAGCTACAAGAGGGTTTCTCATGGGTGACGTCCTGTACATCATTGACTCAATTGATCAGTTGCAAATATGCATTAATGTGGCTTTAAATGCCCGGTGGTAACAGCCGAGTGTAAAACATACAGGCTTAATAAGAGTTGTGCTTTCATACACCATTGACCTTTAATAGAGCTGCGAGCGTCTGATTACATACAGAGTTCCTGGAGGAGAGAGAGTTCTGAGATATCTCTCAATGTCCTAAGGACTGGCGTAATTACTTTCCAATAGGGGTGGCGTCTTTTTAAACTGTATGCTTCACGCTGTGTAGCTCTGCTCTCAGAGTCAGGAGAAAAGCTGTACAACACATGTCAAAAGAAAAGGCCAGCAAGAGAGCTGGCGTCAGCTGAGTTATTCTCTTACCGAACACGTTCAGGCTCACTTCCTCGGCTTTCTCTCCCGCCTTGTTCTTGGCGATGCAAGTGTAATCTCCTTCATCCACTTTCTTGACATCTTTTATTACCAATTCAGAACCATCCTCGTTCAGGCTGTACTTATCGCCGGTTTCAAGGACGATGTTGTTACTGTAGCGGAGGGAAACAGAGGAAGAAGACATGTTGAGGTTCACATCACGAGGGTTCGCTCGCACAACTTGAAAGGACGTTCAAATAACTTTCTTTACTCGTGACAAGGATCTGTTGGGGGGTTTTATCTGCTATACAACAAAGGCAACTAAAACAAGTCCTGTCCTCTGCAGAATGCTTCTGGTAAAAGCTTGAGCTTGCCTCAGCTCTCTTTTAGTCCTCAACTGTGTTTTTATAAGGCCATGGACCAATACGATGGTGCAGGAATGAGTCCTAAACCCAGGGAGGAGTTAGCATTTTAGCGCTTCCTGTTCCATCATCTGGACGTTTTTGAATGTGTGTTTGGTTGTTAGCTTTAAATAAGGTCTGTAATTAAACCAAAATTGAAGAGATTTTGTTCCACGACTTAAAATACGTAGTGAATGCCCCACTGGTGAATACAAAAAATGCGGTGGCAAACAAGTGTCTAAATGAGACGCCATCACAACCAACATTAGCTGCCTTTAGCTTAGCGGTGGTGACGTGAAGCAACCCAGTCTCACGGCATTTCGTGTCATAGTCACGAAATAAATGTAATCTATTGATTCGTGTTCACCAATACGATTTCCCCATTTTTTCCGTGTCACACAGAACGATTTTAAAAGCAATGTATTTCTATTGGTAGTGTGTTTCGTGACTGCACCACATATTTGTGTCCGGAAGACCGGAAGCTGTGGGGTTCAAAAAAACATATTCTTACTTAATATCAAGACACGATTATTGTTTTTATTTTAAATTGTAAAAGGTCTGACTTTTTTTGCCGTCCGCGAGGAAAATAAATGTCTCAGAGCCTCAGAATACTGACATCTGTATTGTATCAATCTTTTTTTTCTTCTAATTTGTTATTATTTACATTGCTTTTAAAATCGTTCTGTGTGACACGAAAACAATGGGGAAATCGTGTTGGTGAACACGAATCAATAGATTAATGTTGTGACTATAACACGAAATGCCGTGAGACTGTGTTGCGTGAAGTCATGTGACCGTGCTGTAGTTCCTTTATAGCCCAACATTAGCCTCCTTTAGCTTAGCGGTGGTGACGTGAAGTCATGTGACCGTGCTGTAGTTCCTTTATAGCCCAACATTAGCCTCCTTTAGCTTAGCGGTGGTGACGTAAAGTCATGTGACCGTGCTGTAGTTCCTTTATAGCCCAACATTAGCCTCCTTTAGCTTAGCGGCGGTGGCGTGAAGTCATGTGACCGTGCTGTAGTTCCTTTATAGCCCAACATTAGCCTCCTTTAGCTTAGCGGTGGTGGCGTGAAGTCATGTGACCGTGCTGTAGTTCCTTTATAGCCCAACATTAGCCTCCTTTAGCTTAGCGGTGGTCACGTGAAGTCATGTGACCGTGCGGTAGTTCCTTTATAGCCCAACATTAGCCACCTTTAGCTTAGCGGTGGTCACGTGAAGTCATGTGACCGTGCGGTAGTTCCTTTATAGCCCAACATTAGCCACCTTTAGCTTAGCGGTGGTCACGTGAAGTCATGTGACCGTGCTGTAGTTCCTTTATAGCCCAACATTAGCCTTCTTTAGCTTAGCGGTGGTGGCGTGAAGTCATGTGACCGTGCTGTAGTTCCTTTATAGCCCAACATTAGCCTCCTTTAGCTTAGCGGTGGTGACGTGAAGTCATGTGACCGTGCTGTAGTTCCTTTATAGCCCAACATTAGCCGCCTTTAGCTTAGCGGTGGTGACGTGAAGTCATGTGACCGTGCTGTAGTTCCTTTATAGCCCAACATTAGCCTCCTTTAGCTTAGCGGTGGTGACGTGAAGTCATGTGACCGTGCTGTAGTTCCTTTATAGCCCAACATTAGCCACCTTTAGCTTAGCGGTGGTGACGTGAAGTCATGTGACCGTGCTGTAGTTCCTTTATAGCCCAACATTAGCCTTCTTTAGCTTAGCGGTGGTGGCGTGAAGTCATGTGACCGTGCTGTAGTTCCTTTATAGCCCAACATTAGCCACCTTTAGCTTAGCGGTGGTCACGTGAAGTCATGTGACCGTGCGGTAGTTCCTTTATAGCCTAACGTTAACTTTTCACTTAAACAATCCTAAAGTGGTAATATCTGAAGATTATCCTGCTGAACAAAACAGGCTTGAATAAAAAACGTTTTGCAGCAAAGCTTATTTTCTGCGTTAATCCAAAATCCAATAGAAACATCCTATTGTCTTTTTGTGGAGTGAACGAGGGGGATGCTAACTTCAGGGTCGTACTCCAACAATACATCATCCCCGCGCCTCTCTGTGATCATGATGCATGTTGTTTCCTGTTTTCTTTCACTCCTGAGAGGCAGAAGCCTTCGCAGAGGTGACACTCCGGTTTGTGTTCCTGCAGCAGGGCAAGGCTTCCTGAGGCGTCGGCAGACAGACAGTGAATGACAAATAACAAATGGAGTTTCAGCCCTCTGTTTTTCTTCTGTCCTCAACACACATCTCACTCCTGCCTTCAGCATCCAAAGGCTTCCTCACTCTTATATCTGCTGAGTATCATTCACAGATTGCTCTGCACAGCGGGGGGGCAGCTGTTTGAATGTGAAAGTACTTAAAGCAAACAGCTGCATGAAGAGACATTCATGTTGTGGCGATGAGGCTTCAACAATGCATACTTAATACCAACGTACGGCAAATCCATCACAAGGCGAGGCATTACATATTTTATTACACATTTTACTTTGACGTTTAAATACATATATTTATTTTATCTTTATTGCACATTTTATTTTAACTTTGTATGTTTATATACATATTTTTAATTTAGTTATATTTTATTTTAGCTTTCAAAAGACATTTTACTTTAATTTATTTACAGGTGCTGAACAATTACTATAGTTCTTGCCTTCATTGCCAACACAAGCTCATTACAGAGTCTTAATTATCAAATATATATCTATAAAATATATATATATATAATATATATATATTATCCCCAACATAAGTTAATGCATCCAAAGGTCTGACCTTAAAGTATATATTTGTATTAATTTCATTTTAATGCAAAGAGCCAATCTGTATTCTAGTTGTTGTTCTACTCCGCCATAGAGCAGTTTAATCTCATATTTGCTCAGTGCACTTTAGGTCTGTGCATGTGTGTGTGTGTGTGTGTGTGTGTGTGTGTGTGTGTGTGTGTGTGTGTGTGTCTGTGTGTGTGTATGTGTGTGTATGCATGTGTATGTGTCTGTGTGTGTGTGTGTGTGTATGTGTGTGCGTGTGTGTCTGTATGTGTGTGTGTGTGTGTGTATGTGTGCGTGTGTGTGTGTGTGTGCATGCGTGTCCACTCAGATCAATGCATGTTAAGTAGTGTGTGAGAGGCGCTCTTGTTTCTGTGTGGAAGTGAGCGCGTCTCTGCAGGCAAGGCCGTCCTCATTCATATTAATGGTTATTTACAAACACATCACAACAACAACATCTCCAGGAAGTGGTTACGTTGTGTTTGTCCTCAAACAGGATGTGGGCAGAATGTAATGCTGGAAAGACTCAAGTTTACATGGTTTGTATCAGTCATTATAAAGAAAGGAGGAAGTGATAGTTTTCAGTTTTTGGAGCACAGCTGTGTGTACATGTATTTGAATAAGTATGATAAATAATACTGTGTGTCCTTGGCTTAAAGAACAAAGTAAAACAGTGTAATATTATTATTCTTTGGACAGGTGTGTGATTATGCATTGAGAGATGCCAACTGAATTTCGTTGCACTGATGTGTGATGACAATAAAGATATATTCTATTCTATTCTATATCAGCTTTCTTTTTTGGAGACGTATTTACATGTTTTATCATTTAAAGCAGGGGTGTCAAACTCAATTTCATTGCGGGCTACATTAGCATTATGGTTGCACTCAAAGGGCCGGTTGTAACTATATAAATAAATAAATATATATATATATATATATATATAAAATAATGTATTATATTTAGTGCTGTCAAAATTATCGCGTTAACGGCGGTAATTCATTTTTTGAATTAATTGCGTTAAAATATTTAACGCATTTAACGCATGTGCAGAATGGCCCGCCCCATACGTGCCACCAGTGGCAGCGCCAGGGTATGGCTGGGGTAGGCTACACCCATACCAAGAAATGGCTTAGCCCCACCATGAAACATGATGTTAAAGTAAGCAAAATAAAGTCTGCCAACTCGCGCGGAGTAAACTGCACAGACAGCAGTTAGTAAGATTGATTTCAGTAGCCACGGTTTTGAAAACTTTTGTCACGTAGTGATCGTCTTCTCAATAGAACATCTTTGATAAGGGCGTGGTGTTGTTGCAAGTCCCGACGGAGAATACTCTTGCTGTAGTACAGGGCAGAGCCATATGATAGTAATAATATGGCTCTGGTACAGGGGTGCACATAACTGGTACGCAGGTTATGTGCCTAATCTGAAATGCGTACCGTCACTTGTGTCACAAAGCGCATTTGCGTACCGACGTACTTGTGAAGCTTTTCCAGAAGGCGATTAGATCACCGGACAACAGAGTCGGTCTCCGTGTGCACAGACAGGCTGCTGTTAACGTCGGTCTGAACAACGGGACTGTGCCAAAACTACGCCAACCGGCTGCGGAGGGAGACTGCCCCCCTTCACTGGAGAACTGCGCTAAAACAGCTGATCACAACGTCCACACTCTGTGGTCACGAAGTACTCCACTAGCCCCTGTCGACTTTCCTGAAGTACTCCCCGTTGATAGAGATCAACACGTAATGAATTAAGACCCCACGGTTTGATGATTGATAGGTGTGTGGGCTGACTTTCATTTTGACACGCATACAAATTTTATAATAAACATAGATACTGTGTGTTAAATGGATATATCCGCCTTCTTTCATTTATCTTTCCATTCCCAACAATATACATAAATAAATGGCATATTTTGGACATAGTTCGAATGGTGATTAATCTGATTAATTAATTTTTAAACTGTGATTAATCTGATTACAAATTGTAATCGTTTGACAGCCCTAATTATATTACATTATTGCCTCTGAATTGGATTATTATTGGATAGGGTAATAACTTAGTAATTCACTTCCAACTACGTCTGAATGCAGAAGTTCAGTGCAAATAATTGCAAGTCTCTTCAGTGCGCATGTCACAAAACGAAATGCATTGTGGGACATGTAGTTTATGGGAAACCTGCTTCCGTAAAGCGGCATCTAACCGTATAATAAACGTATTATATTCTTTGCAAGCTCTTGCTGGGCCACATAAAATGAAGTCGCGGGCCGGATTTGGCCCCCGGGCCTTGAGTTTGACACCCCTGATTTAAAGTATTCACATTTAAACAACAACAACAATTCAGACGTTGTTCCCCAGTGTTTCGTCCCTGCAGGAGTTCTGATGTGTTTGAGCCAAATAGCTGCCCACGACGTATTTGTATGTTAAAAAATGCTTTCATCTTTAAACTGTATTTTTCAATAACTCTTTGTTTTAACGCATTTGAAACACTTGATAGTTCGATGTCAGCGTCACAGCTGGTCTTCAGAGGATCTTAGTTGTATTTGTGTGTGCTCCTGACTTTTAAGATACCTTCTCCACATGTCTTATCTTCTGTGTTTCCGCACGTTGGCATCGCGTCCAGCAGCCGGAGACAGAGCGCACACAACACTTCATTACAATGTTTAATTTGGCTCTTTCTAACTTTAGTGTCGTGATCTTTAATATTATAACCAATAGGATAGTATTTACATTTTCAATATTAAAAACTACTAAACTAAATTCATTTATTTCCGTTTTTATTCATTTAGATTAAGATGATATACACCGAGTATTTCTCATTAAAAAATAGAAGATATGCATTGATTGAATACATTCTTAAAGAAACTGCCCCGCGATCAAGTCTTTTTTATATGAGATGAGGATCATTTTAAAAATGTATACCGTGGTATCATTCAGTTTCATGTTTGTCTGATGTTATGTATCTTTTTCTAATTATTTCTTCTTCACGTGTTTACTTAATGTTTCCACTTGAGGACAGGAGAAAGAGGTTAGAACAACAACAGCTCAGAGATACAGTATATTAGTGTGAGCAGCTCAGGTGTGTGTGTGTGTGTGTGTGTGTCCTGTCATTCCTATCCTTGTGGGGACCTACATTTGTTTACATTGTCACGTGTGGGGACTCACCGCCCTTATGGAGACATAATGGAGGTCCCATGAGGGGAATCATTCATTTTAGGGTGAAGACTTGGTTAGGGTTAGGGTTAGGCATGTGTTGTTATGGTTACGGTTAGGATAAGTCTCCATGAAATGCATGCAAGTCAATGTAATGTCCCCTGAAGTACTGTATACATGGTATGTGTGTGTGTGTGTGTGTGTGTGTGTGTGTGTGTGTGTGTGTGTCGTACTGTGCCCAGGTGACGGTGGGTTCGGGGAAGCCGTCGGCGTCGCAGGCCAGCAGGGCGTTGGCAGAGTTGTCTGCGGTGGCGTTCACGTCGGAGACCCTCGCCCTGATGGTGGGGAGCACTGAGGGAGAGGACATCAACATGTATCAGTGGTTGATACACAGGAGGACATAACAACATTATCATTTGCTGGTTTAAGAATTTAAAAAGAGCATTTTGATGGGAGGAAATACAATGTAGTAAATAATTAAATACAAATAAAATACAATATATGATAATGTTAAAAAGTAAAAAACATAAAATACAAATTATTGTTATTATTTTTTTAATTTTGAAAATAAATATATATAAAATAAATAAACATGAATAGAAACCTTCTGTATTTGATATGTTGCAGACAGATGAATTGTCATGTTTAAGGTTTATTAAAAACAGCATTGTGATGGTCGTCCTTCCTGTATTCTGCACTCTGTTCAACACGAGGTGAAACAGACGAATTCTCACCATTAACGACGACCTTGATCATCTTGAAGTCGATCTCTCCGCGGGCCATGACTCTCGCCTCGCAGTTGTACATGCCCTCATCGATCTTCTTGATGCCGCGGATCTTCAGGTGGCCGTTCTCCAGGATCTTAAATCTCACTGCAACAGGAGAGGCAAACGGGACCGTCGTTCATCAAGATTATTCAGATGAAACACACACACACACACACACACACACACACATAATGTTTCATTTCTCATATTAATTGGATTTATTTAATTATATTGTTATTGTTTGATCAGACATGTAGTATTACTTTTTGATTGATGTTACCTGATGTGTAGTATTTTCCGCTAATGTTATTGTAATACGATACTATTACAATATTTTTAAATAATGACCACTTGATAGTTAATATAAGTGTACTTATGTAAGAATCTCTTCATACCTCTTGTATTAAAGATAATAATAATCAAACACGGCATACTTTTTCTTTTTCTTGCTGGAGTTTCTTTTTCATTTCAAATAGTGTGTTTAATGTTTAATGCTTAATGTACTGTGTACTGTGTGTTCCCAGTGTAAGGCCAGTTAACGACCTCATGGACCAGGTGTGTGTGCAGTGGAGACATCGGACATGTGAGAATACTTTTATGTACAGTTGTTTGTTCAACAGTATTTATTGATTTGTGTTGAAATGGAAAATGGAAATGGAGGTGTTGAGAAATCCTCTTCAATTGTCCCACACAGTGAACATCGAGTGCATCTGCATCCGACCCACGCTAGTAGAAGAAGTACACATATATGTTTTAAATCCACCCATCATGCTCAATTAACTCTTGATTTACTTGGATCTCACTGTGGGCAAACAACTCAAGCTCAAGAGGAGCCTTTATGAGTGAAATCCTTCTTTAAAGGCTCAGACAGGAAGTTGGAGGCAGATTAAAACGCCATAATTATCCCCGGTAATTAGACGAGGAGCCCCGCATGATCCACGCCGCAGTCTGACTCGATGTTGCTCCCCGAATTAAAGCCGCCACGCACACGCACACGCACACACAGAGCTGTTTAAACCGGAGCCTGGTGTTTAATCCAGCACATTGTTAAAACTCTGACACACACACACACACACACACCACACACACACACACACACACCACACACACACACACACACACACAGAGCTGTTTAAACCGGGCCTGGTATTTATCCGCACATTGTTAAAACTCTGACACACACACACACACACACACACACACACACCACACACACACACACACACACACACACACACACACACACACACACACACACACACACACACACCACACACACACACACACACACAGAGCTGTTTAAACCGGAGCCTGGTATTTAATCCAGCACATTGTTAAAACTCTGACACACACACACACACACACACACACACACACACACACACACACCACACACCACACACACACACACACACACATCTGATTTAAGAGCCATTTTCTGATGTTTGTTCTTTCTATGGCCCAATTTAGAAACGTGAAGCACCTCTTCCACGCGTCTGGCCGGTGTGTACTCACTGGATTTAAAATGGGAGGTGTTTAGGGGGCACTTGTTTAGCCTCTACGCTTTAATTTGCCTGCTGCTGAGAGGTTATAAGTTTTCATTTTCTCCTGCCATTTAACGGAGAAGCCCAGCGAGCCTGTGTGCTATGAAATCACTCGATGCAGATAATTGCGTGCAGGGTGCTAGAAAGGATATTAGCGAGGCAAAGGGAACATTCTCTTCCCGGACCTTTGAGATTTTTATTACACAAATAACTCCAGCTCAGCTATTAGGACTATACTGCAGTATTATACAAGTACATTTACTGAACTTATACACAATGTTCTCTCACTGATTCCGTCTGTTTCACTCTTTCTTCCGAGGCGCAGACAGTCCTTTATCTGACAGGTATATTTAATTCACAAACCATAGCTCCACCTGTATTAGCAACACATTTCAATTCTGTTTAAATGATCATCCAGAACATAGTGACATCATTATGTAACACTCACGCTCCAGCGCTCCAACGCTGCCTACGCAAAGGGGCGGGACATCACCAAGTGGTTGACCAATCACAACAGAGCCGGCCAGCTAACCAATCAGAGCAGACTGGGCTCTGGTTTTCATCACTAACTAATGCTACAGTATTTAAAGTATGTATTGTATATTTACTTTAACTAAATACATATATTTTATATAACTTCATGTTCTGCCTTCTACTCAGGTACATTTCCAAGGCAAATACAGCTATATTTAATTAGATAAAATTAGCCTTCACAAGCAACACCATTACAATTCTGTTTCAATTTGAATCAGCACTAATAAGGAGGAGTACTTCTTCCTGATTACATTTAGCTGCTTGAGTAAAATGTTAAAATGCAGGATATTAACTTATCTTGTAGGAATTAAACATTTTAAGGTTATTACATTCATATTTAACATTTATTATTTCCTAGAACTGTTTTACTGTCTGCATACACGTAAGAATAACAGTATAGGGAACCTCCATGTTTTTAATAATTGTATTGACTTTTATATTTAATTTGTTTTTAGGGTGACCTTAAAACATCTGTTGCAGGTACAGATGAAAACAAGGCTCTTGGTTAACTCTGGCGTATTCACAGCAATATTCATTAATGTGCAGTGTGCCTGCTCGATCAAAAAACTCAAAAAATAATAATTAAATGATAATATTAATCAAAAAAAAAGTAGAAAAAATAATTTTAAATGTATGAAAAAAATTGAAATAAAGCAAGTGAAAAAATTGTCAAAAATATTTTAAGTAAAGCCTTTTCGATGACTTGGTGTTGAGAGCTTTACATTTGATGAATTTCTACTTTGTGTTACATTTTAAATGACTACCTTGGGATGCTTTAACAGTTAAACCTGCAGCGTGAGTTAAGGTCAAGTGCCGAGAAGAAAACGACACCAGCGGGCTTCAGCTTTTCACTGTCGGTCACAATTAGTGGTTTTTCCAGAGAAAAACACATTCCTTGACCCGAGTCCAAGAAGAGAGGCGGTTCGAGTGCAACGCAGTGGTCACTGGGGGGGGGTCACTGGGGGGGGGTCACTGGGGGGTGAAAACAGGCCCAGACCAAGAGTCAAACTACCTTATTTCCACCTCAGTGCTGAGGCGGCAGACTGAAGTTGAGCTGCTCTGTCGTCAATATAAAGCTGCAGGGATGATGTTGTTTTGTAGTCTGACAATAAAGTTCCCTCCACAAGAGACCATAGGCATGTTTTCAGTGGATTTTGATGTATTGCTCAAATTAAGCTCTGTTTCAAACGAACTTTTATGATGCCAACATCTTATAAAAGGAACTACAGCCCGGTCACATGACTTCAGGTCACCACCGCTAAGCTAAAGGAGGCTAATGTTGGGCTATAAAGGAACTACAGCACGGTCACATGACTTCACGTCACCACCGCTAAGCTAAAGGAGGCTAATGTTGGGCTATAAAGGAACTACAGCATGGTCACATGACTTCACGTCAGCACCGCTAAGCTAAAGGCGGCTAATGTTGGGCTATAAAGGAACTACCGCACGGTCACATGACTTCACGTCACCACCGCTAAGCTAAAGGCGGCTAATGTTGGGCTATAAAGGAACTACAGCACAGTCACATGACTTCACGTCACCACCGCTAAGCTAAAGGAGGCTAATGTTGGGCTATAAAGGAACTACAGCACGGTCACATGACTTCACGTCACCACCGCTAAGCTAAAGGAGGCTAATGTTGGGCTATAAAGGAACTACAGCACGGTCACATGACTTCACGTCACCACCGCTAAGCTAAAGGCGGCTAACGCTGTGCGTGATGATGTTAAGTCGTCTCATTTAGACACTTGTTAGCAACCTACATGGCCCAATGGGATATTTACTGATGTATTTTATATTAAAATTCATTCAGCTTCTGTTAACCACAGATCTTATTTCAGGCAAAAAACGTTGGCTTTAAGACGAGTGAATAGGAAGTGCTAAAATACTGAGTAATTTCAGGGTTTTCAGCTCCCTATGTCCTCTATCATATTTCCACATTACTCTGAGTAGCTCTTGCTCTACTTGGGCAGCTCCAATCTGTTCTCATTCATAACCACTCCCTTCTGGGCCAAGAAGAGACCATTTCCCCAGTTAGTGCTTCATCTTTGAGGTCGTAAGCTCCCCTGCTGCAAATGCATGGCTTTGTTCAAAGATGAAGGGCAACAGGAGAAGGAAACGAGGAATACTGGGGCAAATCAATTGGAAAGCATGACCTGGCAGACAGCATTGGCAGAAGGGAAAAGGGTGAGTGCTCAGAAGGAGTGAGGGTAAGAGATAGAGGGGAGGAAGGTTGAAGGTGAGGAAGCAGTTCCAGCTTTGTGTCTGAATCGGGCTCACCGTCTTTGGCAGCCTGGATCTTGGAGCCTTTGTGTTTCCAGATGATGCTGGGAGGAGGAGAGCTGATCACGTTGCACACGATGGCCGCGTCATCGCCTTCGTTAAACTCCTGAGGGCTGGGGGCGCTCTCAAAGGTGATCTTTTCTGTAGAGAGGACATCACACACCGTTATAAATACTTAACCTTTCACACGGACACTAGGAACTTTCATTTGCCATCTTGTAGATTGCTTAAAGTATGGTTGACTGTTAAGGGTTAAATAAGTTAATTACAGAAGGCGTTGGAAGGGAGGCAGGTTAAAGACGATTCCTCTCAAAGTAGGGCAACTAAAAAAAACAAGGAATCCGAAATAGGGCTGCACAAGGAATGGACATTTTATATATTCGAGCCGCAGGAATAACAACATTTGGAAGATGCAATATATGAGATAATATCTAAATAAAGTATTTTGGAGCTGAAAGGAAGTCCTGGACTACAAACTGAATTCTACAGGCGTAATAACAAAAACATCGTTTGGTATAAATCCTCCCAAGAAACATCTAACTTTGAAATTGTTTATATTATTTGGATAATATTCACAAAATCATATGATTGCAGTATTAGTAAATATAATTCGTTGTTTTTTCAAATGTTGCAGCCCTAGTTGGATGCTGTAAGTGTTAACCTCACTGACCAAAGCTGTAACATCCTTCTGTTTCAGCATCTCATACAACTTCAGAAAAATACATTCCTAAGACGTTTTCTCCTGAAAATATAACCCCATAAATGCGTCTTGTCTTTAGTCTGACGAGTAATAGATTAAGCTTCTCAAAACATACCTGAGAAGTCATCAAATTAATTATATCTAAATGATACTAAATGTTTGTTGCTGCCTGGATAAAAACCCAAAGGAAGTAGCTATCAAAACCAATTAGTGGAAACAAAAAAGGTAATTTCTAGAGACAGAGTGTGGTCTGCAGTAATTGTCTGTTGTTTCCTGTGTTTCCCTCCAATGTTAATTACTGTTTTCTCATAATGCTAATTCTGTATTGTTGCGCATGAGTTGAATACAGCTGAGACTTACGGAAGATCTTCACTTGCACCGTGGCCTGCGCCTCCTTGTCTCCGTTCTTGGCGACACACTTGTAGATGCCGGCGCTGTCCACGTTGGCGTGGTAGATGGTGAGCGTGGACATGGTTTCATCTCCGCGGCTCACGATAACGTCCGGCCTGTTGGGAAGGATCTTCTCTCCACTGGGGGAGTACCAGTCAATGTCTTTAGCATCTCCCGTCACTGAAACACACAGAATCAAATTATAGTGAGGCGAGGAAGAAAGAAAGCAACGACCAGAGCCGCACTATATATGATAACAAGTCGATTGAAGCTTTGCACAATCCTGCGAGCCTTATAGAAAAAACAGCCTAACTTTGAACGTCTTTTGAGTCACTTCTAGACGAGCTAGCGGGACACTTTTATTATTTCTATGACATTGGGGGAGTACCCGTCGATGTCTTTAGCATCTCCCTTCACTGAAACACACAGGATTGAATAAGAATGAGGCATGAAGAAAGGAAAGGATATGATCATGGTAAAGTCGATTGAGAAAATAAAGAAAAAACAGCCCAACTTTGAACGTTTCTTGACGTATTTTCCTGCCTCCTTACCCGACTTAAGCTACACGTTGTTTTGGTGTTCAACCATTTGAGACAGCCAGAACAACAGCCTTTGCAAAAAATCTTCATTGTAATTCAGGAGGTACAATAAAAACCTAAAAACGAATAGATTTCCATCTCCAATATCAAGCTTAGTGATGCATTACTGGTGATACACTATATCTGATTGACTTCTGTGTTTCAAAGCAATTTCTTCTTCACATAAAACATCCTCTTCTTTGGAGAATCTTTTGTGCACTTCTAGACACGCCAATTTGACATGGTTGGTATCAATGTGTTGTTGGACTTTCTATTTTCAGATGATATCAGGGTCTTCCCTACAGCTTAAGGAAAGTCCACTGAGGCTATGAATAATACAGAGTCTAACAGAAAGATTGTCTAACTTTGAAGGTCTTTTGAGGAACTTTTTGACAGGAATGGATTTTGTCATTTGCATTTTATTTCTGGCAACCTTACCCAACAGTAATCAGCCTCAACTTCGGAGAGCCTCTAATTGCACTTCTAGAAAAGCCAATAAGCAGTGGCGAGCCGTCAGGGCCCTCTAGGCCCTCTGTGAGGGCCCAAGATATTCTACAAAATAATATTTAAAAACATAAAAAAAATATATATATTTCTTTATATATTTTTTTAGTTATATTTTTCATTAGTTTTACCAAAATAACTTGATTTAATTGTATTTAAAACAACATTTCCAAAGAAATAAATCCTTCGAATCTGCCTATTCAGTTTCTGTTGGAATGTGAAGGGTTAAATGAAAGAAGCTCGTCTCTGTGTGTCTGTGAAGACGGGAGCTGTTGGACGTCCAGGCGGTCCAGCTGTTAATTCACAGAAGGTCGCTATAGTAACTGAACGAGAGAGTGATGTCGAATGACAGTACAATTGACCAATCATATCTTCCCTCTAAATGGGTGGGAGTTATTATCGCGGACTTTATGACAAGTTCAGCCCGCTGTGAAACTTTTCTTGTTTCCATAGCAACAACAACTTCCTGTCAACAGCGTTAACTCGCCTTCAAAATAAAAGCATGCCAAATTACACTTAAGACATACAACTGCAACGAAAGTAACAAACACAATGCAATATCATGTTCAATGTCAAAGCACAGAAATAGGGTTATGTACAGGTGTTGTTCTGTGTGGTAGAGGGTCGCTTTCATTGATGCGTTTTGCACCCCGGGCCGTTGTTTTGATATTCCGCTGAAGTATACGCTGTGACGTAATAACTCGAGGGAAGGGGTGGGGGTCAGAGGGCCTAGGTATAAAAGTCACGGCTCGCCACTGCAAATAAGAAATGTGTTGGTATCTATTTGTTGTCTTATTTTCTAGGTTTGTATGATATCGGGATCTCTGGATCGCTAGCAGGACAATTTTGACAGCAATTCAATCTTTGGATTTATCCTTTTGCTTAATTTCTGGACCTCTCAATTTAGCCTCATTTTAGGGCACATTTTAATTAACTTCTTGACAAGTTATTGAGACATGGTTGGTATCAATTTGTTGTTAGACGTTTTAGTTTTCTTATGATATCAAGATCTTTACCATAGTGAGAAGAACAAAGATGTCCAGGCTGTTTGCGATCCCAAAAAAAAACAGCCAACATATGTTTTAAATTGAAAGTAGTTTTGCTTTCTCCTGACTTGCTTGATAATTGGATTGGATTTAAACCTCCACTCAAATATATGCAATATACATTTAGTTGATATTCATGTAGTTCAGAAAGTATTATCTCGGCTGCTTTTAAACTTTAGAAATAAAATGTTATGCTGTATGCAGTTAAATCCCAGATGTATTACACCATTGATAGCAAACTACTTCAACACGTTTAAGCAATAATCTGAGTTTGCATGCTTTTCAGCGAGTACAACTGACTCGAAATGAAAGATGAAACACAAATAGTCATCATTACTTCTACAAGTCAGAGAAAAGCTTATATCTGCACCCGTGAATCGAGAACTTTTGGGTTGCAATGGCTTTGAAACATTACATCAAATCCAAAACCCCTGCAGTACACATATTTTCCAGATCAGATTAAATATGCTTACTTCAACATAAAAAGGTTATTATGGGACTTATTTCTATTAGAGGATTATTCATCTTTGGCATCTTTCGCTGGAAGAAAAATACCATCATTTCCACTCACTGTTTTAGAGACGAGTGCCATCTGAGACATTTCCCCTGACACAGAATGCCATCTCATCTCGTCAGGAACACAAAGAGCCTTAAATGCTTTGAGACATCCTCTCCAACGGGATGAAGAGCTGAAGCCATGTGCTTTCATCCAACCAAATAATAGAAATCACTCAGAGAGATACATTAGCTTCACATTGTACCTGCACGGAGATAATGAGCTTTCATCGAGAACGCTTTCTGGGTAGCAACACGTCCGGAGCGAAATATACAGAGATTTTAAAGGGTGTCACGTTGTGGTGAAATGTGGTTTGAAGATGTTTAAAAGCCCGCGTTGGGATCGGTATGAGGTCAGAGCGGATAATTACGAAAGGTCTGAACAAAGACAGGGGTGTTAAGAATTTGTTGAGTTACTGATCAGTGAAATAACATTTTTGGATAATTTCAGAATATACTTTTAAAGACTCTCATCTTCGGAGCTTTCATTTATTCTATATTAACATTGACAATAAACCTTTTTAAATGTTCTTATTTGTTCCTTAACATTTCTAGATACATCCTCTCCAACGGGATGATTGGCGTTCGAGCTGAACAGTGATTTGAAAGGGTGTCACTTTGTGGTGAAATGTGGTTTTTAAGATGTCTAAATCGTCCAGTGGGATCGGTCTGAGGTCAGTTGGTAGGTAATTACGAAGGGTCCGGAAAAAGACAGGCAGAAACTATTTCAATCATTTGTTGAGTGAGTGCATGCACATGTTCGGATCATTTGAGAGGAAGTAGGCGTATGGTTTAAAGACTTTCATTTATTCAATACTAACATTACAAATAAACCTTTTCAAATGTTCTCATTGGTTCTTTAACTTTTCTTGATGCAATTTGCAACAAAGTCTGCTTTGAAAGGTAATGGGCACATGGGCATTTCCATTTTTAAGAGTCAGGTCGCTCAGTTTAAGGAAATATATTGCCTTACTTTTACGGTGGATGAGACAAGCTGCATTTCAAGGCACCATTTCATTTTGTAATGTGGTTGAAAAGAGCCGTTAATGTACATATTCTGCCGTGAGAGTGTGATTATAACTCTGACCCTTATGCTTTTAAATCATCGGGTAGAAAATGTTCTTTGATGTCAGACAGCTGAGTGAACACAACGAAAGACCTTTCCTCATTATCTCTTCACACTGCTTCTCTCTTCCACCTCTGTGTGAGCCTAACTTCCCATTACATCCACAGTTAAATTAATTTAGCCTTGTCTTTTCTTTTCCTCGAACTTCTTCCAATGAGAGTTCATCCTTCGTATTGTTGAATAAACTAACTACTATCAGTATCATCTAAATGGAGTCTGCCAGTAAGTTCAGGCATTTGCACGAGGTTGAATGAGGCTGGCTTGACGTCACTCTTACCTTCGCAGAGGAAGAACTTGGACTCTCCCACGCTGATCTCTCCCTGTGTTGGCGTGATCTGCACCTGGATGGCGGCTGGGTAAAGAGAAAGAAGATGGAAACAGAATATACATTAGTTTCTGGGTGCAGCGAGAGGCATGTTGACACGAGGGCAAATCACACTAAGGCCAGGCTCAAAAACAAATTGCTTCGCCTGCTCAAAAGAACAACCATCTTCCCAGCATACCCTCTATGAATGAAAGTCAGTGATGATATTTCTGTGCTCACTAGAGTGCAACATCTCATGGGTTATGGGTCTGGATTCTCTACAGGGACATTGCTGAACCGTCGGGCTCACTTGTTAGGGTTACATTATACACAGAAGGCCATTCTAACCAATCGGACGTGCATTTGTCATATATTCAGTTGGCTTCTCATTATGCGGGAAAGAGGCGAGTGTGTGTGGACTTCCTTAGCATTGCTGACCCTCTAAGGAAGTAGCAAGCATGGGGATATACTCAATCAACAACATCATGTATTCAGCACACTACTATTACCAAAAGTTAGTATTTTATTGTATTCTGGCAATTTTATAAGTATAGAAAGTGGAAATCCTGCTCTTCCACTCTTCAGTATCCGTCACTTGAACCATGGTTACTCGAGTGCACTGTCCATATTATTCTGATGAACATCTACACCAGTATTTCTCAAACTTTTTCATACCAAGGACCACTTAACCAATAAAAAGACACTCGCGGACCACCTAACTCCACAAATATAAAGAAACACATCGTTTTTCTAGAACAGATTACAAATCGCCTGATAATGGTACAAACAAGTGGCAACATGTTCGATGAAGGTGTTGCGCTGGGCTATTTCATGCAATTGAAAGTGAAACTTAAGCTCGCTCCATTGCGGAGATATTCCCGTGAGAGTGCGGAAAACTTAAATTTATTTATTTATTTCAAATATGAAATGTTACCAATACACTCACGGACCACTAGGGGGCGCTCACGGGCCACCAGTGGTCCGCGGACCACACTTTGAGAAGCATTGATCTACAGCAGTAAGAATACCTTAATTGAGCTAAACGACAATCAATTGTTTGCATACAAAATAAATCCAGTGGCGCAAATAATCCTTTTCTTCAAAGACGATTTACATTTTCTTTCAAAGTCATATTTTTACTTTTAACTCTAATCTCTGGTTTCTGAAAGATTCACTTTGGTGTAGAGTTAGGGTCTTTTTAATCCTGACAGTAACAGTTTAGACCAATGAAATGGGCTACAACCTATACCGATAAGCCAGGGTTTGCTGTGGATCTGGACTTCGAGTGGTTCGTGTTTGCATTTCTGACCATTTTAGTAGGACCTTTATCTTCTAGTTAGGGTACATTTTAGTTGGACCTTTATCTTCTAGGGTACATTTTAGTTGGACCTTTATCTTCTAGTTAGGGTACATTTTAGTTGGACCTTTATCTTCCAGTTAGGGTACATTTTAGTTGGACCTTTATCTTCTAGTTAGGGTACATTTTAGTTGGACCTTTATCTTCTAGTTAGGGTACATTTTAGTTGGAGCTTCATCTTCTAGTTAGGGTACAATTTACCATAAACAACTTAATGTTTACTTAATAGAACTTAAAGTGCCCTTTGGGTTGTCCGAGGAGGTCATGTGAAGCTGTACCAGAAACATTTCCAAAGTAAAAGCTAATAATGAATCCTGTTCCTTTGAAAACAACTCTTTATCTAATATCTGACGAAACCAAAGCGAGTCAATGCCTGCCACAGACACCCTGTGACCGCATTCACATACAAACTAAGGTAACTCTGTGGGAAATGCTCTAATTATCAAACATAATATGTTCTCAAGACTGAATGATTTGCGTTGCTAATTAGTCTGGGGTAAGACGATCCTCAGTATATCAGTAGCACTATCTGAGGATTTATTAAGGCGCCTTACAGAGTCATTGCAGGGAGCTCTGGTTCTCGTTCACCCCTTCCTGCTTCTCCTGGCAGATGATTTACGAAGCCACAAATCAAAGAATATCCTTTTCTCCTGACTTAACTCCATTTCATCTCGCAGCCTCAGCAGTGGCACAGGTGGGATTCAGAAAGACTGCAGAGGAACACCTGCTGTGCGATTATTCCTGCAGGCAAATAAAAATGCTTGCGTATTCACGGAAGAGTGTTCAACTCTTTAATCAAATGCTCGATGCGAAACGTGCATGTGTGAGCCCGAATGACAGGACATGGGAAGGGTTTTTAAATGTGACACGATTACATGTAAATCTCTCTTCAGTCAGTGATGTGCAGCATGGAAGCAAAGCAGCAATAATCGTGACCCGGAGCGCCACGGAGAAATCCCGCTGAGCCGTCAGCGTGTCGCCACTCGATCGAGGCAGTCTCGGCCCGATTCTCTCCGGGAGATTCACGGGAAGCCTTTGGAAGCACTCGCCTGTTCAAAGGCAGGTAGCTAAGCATCCTGACAGCACAAAGAGACAGCGCAGCTTCACGAGGCGACGATTTCAAAGCTGTAGAAAGCTTGACTGATTAGAGGCAGCCACAGCGGCGTGTCTTTCCTCCACTGCACACATCACCATTATTCTGTGGAAGCGGTCCTGGTATATAACCGTGTGCAAAGCTGCATGCATGTATTACATAGGCATGGTGGAGAAAAGTGTTTAAGAGTTTGTTTGTTTAATGTTGGGCAAATTGGAAGCTTTTAAGAAAGATCTTAATGGGGGTGATTTTGTTTTCCTTTGGTGGATACACGTTGTCATTATAAACAACGACACCACCGCTAAGCTAAAGGAGGCTAATGTTGGGCTATAAAGGAACTACAGCACGGTCACATGACTTCACGTCAGCACCGCTAAGCTAAAGGCGGCTAATGTTGGGCTATAAAGGAACTACAGCACGGTCACATGACTTCACGTCACCACCGCTAAGCTAAAGGCGGCTAATGTTGGGCTATAAAGGAACTACAGCACGGTCACATGACTTCACGTCACCACCGCTAAGCTAAAGGTGGCTAATGTTGGGCTATAAAGGAACTACAGCACGGTCACATGACTTCACGTCAGCACCGCTAAGCTAAAGGCGGCTAATGTTGGGCTATAAAGGAACTACAGCACGGTCACATGACTTCACGTCACCACCGCTAAGCTAAAGGCGGCTAATGTTGGGCTATAAAGGAACTACAGCACGGTCACATGACTTCACGTCACCACCGCTAAGCTAAAGGTGGCTAATGTTGGGCTATAAAGGAACTACAGCACGGTCACATGACTTCACGTCACCACCGCTAAGCTAAAGGAGGCTAATGTTGGGCTATAAAGGAACTACAGCACGGTCACATGACTTCACGTCACCACCGCTAAGCTAAAGGAGGCTAATGTTGGGCTATAAAGGAACTACAGCATGGTCACATGACTTCACGTCAGCACCGCTAAGCTAAAGGCGGCTAATGTTGGGCTATAAAGGAACTACAGCACGGTCACATGACGTCACGTCACCACCGCTAAGCTAAAGGCGGCTAATGTTGGGCTATAAAGGAACTACAGCACGGTCACATGACGTCACGTCACCACCGCTAAGCTAAAGGAGGCTAATGTTGGGCTATAAAGGAACTACAGCACGGTCACATGACTTCACGTCACCACCGCTAAGCTAAAGGAGGCTAATGTTGGGCTATAAAGGAACTACAGCATGGTCACATGACTTCACGTCAGCACCGCTAAGCTAAAGGCGGCTAATGTTGGGCTATAAAGGAACTACAGCACGGTCACATGACTTCACGTCACCACCGCTAAGCTAAAGGCGGCTAATGTTGGGCTATAAAGGAACTACAGCACGGTCACATGACTTCACGTCACCACCGCTAAGCTAAAGGTGGCTAATGTTGGGCTATAAAGGAACTACAGCACGGTCACATGATTTCACGTCAGCACCGCTAAGCTAAAGGCGGCTAATGTTGGGCTATAAAGGAACTACAGCACGGTCACATGACTTCACGTCACCACCGCTAAGCTAAAGGCGGCTAATGTTGGGCTATAAAGGAACTACAGCACGGTCACATGACTTCACGTCACCACCGCTAAGCTAAAGGTGGCTAATGTTGGGCTATAAAGGAACTACAGCACGGTCACATGACTTCACGTCACCACCGCTAAGCTAAAGGAGGCTAATGTTGGGCTATAAAGGAACTACAGCACGGTCACATGACTTCACGTCACCACCGCTAAGCTAAAGGAGGCTAATGTTGGGCTATAAAGGAACTACAGCATGGTCACATGACTTCACGTCAGCACCGCTAAGCTAAAGGCGGCTAATGTTGGGCTATAAAGGAACTACAGCACGGTCACATGACGTCACGTCACCACCGCTAAGCTAAAGGCGGCTAATGTTGGGCTATAAAGGAACTACAGCACGGTCACATGACGTCACGTCACCACCGCTAAGCTAAAGGAGGCTAATGTTGGGCTATAAAGGAACTACAGCACGGTCACATGACTTCACGTCACCACCGCTAAGCTAAAGGAGGCTAATGTTGGGCTATAAAGAACTACAGCATGGTCACATGACTTCACGTCTCCACCGCTAAGCTAAAGGAGGCTAACGTTGGGTGTGATGACGTTTAATCGTCTCATTTAAACACTTGTCAGCAACCAACTGTTTTACATTCACCATGGGGGTATTTACTGACGTTTTTTATGTCGTAGAACAAAACCTTAAAACCTCTTCAGCTTGTGTTGAAACTATTTCAGGCAACCAAAACCAACCAACCAACCGACAACCAAAAACATGTTTAAAAAAACATTGATATCCAGACGAGGGGACAGGAAGTGGTAAAACGCCAACTCATTCAATTGTTTTAGGACTCACTCCTTCACCTCCTTTGCTACAAGAAAAGTACCCAAGGAAAACGTTGGCGTGAGATGAGACCCTGAACACCAGATGATTTTATGTTCCTGGTGAAGGAGAAATATTGATTCGTTTAACGGTGATAACGGTATGTCTCTTGTGGTCATACAAATATTGATTTGCTGTTAAAACATACATGCCCTGGTCTTTCTTCGCCTGTGTGCCGGCTCTAGAGGAATGAAACGGCACCGTGTGTGCTTTCAAAGGCTGGAGGTAGATACAGAGAAAACAGCGTATCCATTTCCTTCCCTCATCTGGTGAGATCAAGGATACCGCCCTGCAGACTCTAGCCATGCCTGCTAAGACTGGGACAACTGGCCAAGAATCGACTGATCATATCTGCAGCACTAAAGACAACACAGAGGGGTTCAGGCGGTGTGGGAACGCTATTCCCAGAGCAATCTTCTCGGTGTATGTCTCTAAATGGCCACTCGTGCAGTGCTTTTAGGATAAGGTTCTTGTTGAGTCTAATGTGTAAAGCAAAAGTGTCTCGTTGCTCAGGTTTGATTACCAAACACTCCTCAAACAATACTTGAAAGATTTGGATGAAGGACTTTTCCTTTTCAGATAAAGCCTTGGAAGTGGCCTTTCTTGTTGTGTCTCGTCTGTTACTTTTGTTCGTGTTTTTTGTCTGTCATTTCCTGCTTTATTTTGTACTTACCTCTTGTCTTTAATTGCAGGCCCTCTTCTTCCTCCCCCTGTGTGTTTTTCCCGCCATCGTCAGCGTCTGCCCCGCCTGTCCCCACTCACCTCATGTTTAAACTGTCCTGTCTCTCCCCTGTCCCTGTGTCGGTTCGTCTGGTTTGTTTCCCCGAATGGTCGTGCCAAGCTTCAACTAAGAAAGGTCTTCTCTAGTCTAGTCAGGTTTTGTTATGGTTTTTTTGTAAGCTTAAAGGAGAGGTAGGTCATTTTGGAGAAACCAGCTCGAGTGCGCTAGATTTTGAAAATACGCAGCCGGGAAAAATCTGCCCCTTCCTTCAGACTTCCTCACAGAGCCCCTCCCCCAACACACACGAACGCGCACATGACCGATGAGGGCAAAAGTTAGTATTTTATTGTATTCTGGCAATTTTATAAGTATAGAAAGTGGAAATCCTGCTCTTCCACTCTTCAGTATCCGTCACTTGAACCATGGTTACTCGAGTGCACTGTCCATATTATTCTGATGAACATCTACACCAGTATTTCTCAAACTTTTTCATACCAAGGACCACTTAACCAATAAAAAGACACTCGCGGACCACCTAACTCCACAAATATAAAGAAACACATCGTTTTTCTAGAACAGATTACAAATCGCCTGATAATGGTACAAACAAGTGGCAACATGTTCGATGAAGGTGTTGCGCTGGGCTATTTCATGCAATCGAAAGTGAAACTTAAGCTCGCTCCATTGCGGAGATATTCCCGCGAGGGTGCGGAAAACTTAAATATATATATTTATTTCAAATATGAAATGTTACCAATACACTCACGGACCACTAGGGGGCGCTCACGGGCCACCAGTGGTCCGCGGACCACACTTTGAGAAGCACTGATCTACAGCAGTAATAGTGCCAAGCTTCAACTAAGAAAGGTCTTCTCTAGTCTAGTCAGGTTTTGTTATGGTTTTTTTGTAAGCTTAAAGGAGAGGTAGGTCATTTTGGAGAAACCAGCTCGAGTGCGCTAGATTTTGAAAATACGCAGCCGGGAAAAATCTGCCCCTTCCTTCAGACTTCCTCACAGAGCCCCTCCCCCAACACACACGAACGCGCACATGACCGATGAGGGCACGAGATAAGTGTGTGCCCAGATGGGAGGCTGACAGGCAGGTAGGCCATCCAGTTACTTTAGCACTTCAGATATTCATTGCTATCGGGATGTTAAGAGCATTCCATGTAATATAACAAAAAGTGTATCTCGAGCCGGTTTCTCAAACTTACCTACCCCACCTTTAAGTTAATCTTAAATTCTCCTTTTGTTACGCTTGTTCTTTCCTCCTTGTGAGCGCTTTATGTTAAATCCAGTACCTGCTCTGTTAAGAGGGTTTTTCAGTTTTCTTGGAAATTAAAAAGACATGTTTTATTACATTCAAGACTGTCTCCGGGTCGTGCGTTTGGGTTCTCCAGTTTGTGTCAAGGTCGTGACTTTTCTGCTGATTCTACTTCTGTTTGAATTAACACTAGTAGAAAAGTATTCTCTATTTAGACAAGGGAGACCTAACCCTAATCCTTCCTTGAGCTTGAATTATTGTCCTAGATATTTTTGTCTTAATGGACAATATTAAAGGTGGGCGTAGGTAAGTTTGAGAAACCGGCTCGAGATACACTTGTTGGTATATTCCATTATTCTCTTAACATCCCGATAGCAATCAATAAATTAAATGCTTTGACAAAACATCCATAAATAAATATCATCTGTGGAAGCCGCGGCGCTGTAAAAAGCTCGACCAATCATCTGAGCCGGCTAAAGTAACTGGATGGCCTACCTGCCTGTCAGCCTTCCATCGGGGCACACACTGCCCTCGTGCCCTCATTGGTCATGTGCACGTTCGTGTGTGTTGGAGGCGGGGCTCTGTGAGGAAGTGGCAGATTTCTTCCGGTTGTGTATTTTCGAATTCTAGCGCATCTCGAGCTGGTTTCTCCAAAATGACCTACCCCGCCTTTAAGCTAAATACATGGAAGGGAATCATAATATTTGGTTAAAATATATTCTTATTAATGTAGTAAATCATTCGAGACTGATACAAGTTCAAAATGTCGCCACTCGACTTTTAAATCATACTTAAGTGAAGCAAAAGCAAGACTGTGAGGACTGTACTGACAGATTTCCCATTTTTAAATAATCGTTGTAAAAGATGTAATAATTGCAATATTTATTTCTGTTAAGAGTTGTGTTACATTTGGATGGATTTGTACGGATGCTTTACCAAATGGTCAGCGGCTTGAGGTGTTGTAAATATACCAATACATGCTAAACTACTAGCGTTACCCTCAAAGCGCTGGAATACAGAAAGACCTGAGATACATCTATGAAAACGTGAAGCGCGAGCTCTGAGTCAGAGGAGATGTGAGGGGAAAGGGTGTTGATTAACAGAGGTGTGAGGAGACAGATGATGTCACGACATCTTGCCCCTCACTCTCCACCTGTCAGACTCCGAAAGGCTGTTTTATTACATCAGATCAGTTGGGACCATCGTCCGAACTTTAAATTACAGTACGCGCTAATCGGTGCATTCCTGTGAGGTTAGTATGACTAGGCAAGGCAAGTTTATTTATATCGCACTTTTCAACGCGAGGCAATTCAAAGTGCTTTACAAAAAATGAAAGACATTAAGCATTAAAAAAGAAAAGCTAATAAAATAAACATTAAAAGGAAAAATACATGGATAAAAGTTACAGTGCAGTTTAAGATATTGCATTTTCATTTCCAACACATCCATCTTCTGTGGAAGTTTGTGGAAGTCATCTGTAGAGAACCGAGGCGTTTTGCTACCAACTAGCTTAAGCTAAATAGCATGCGGTAGCCTACCAGCCTTTAGCTGTTGCTAGGCTACGCTACTGTAAGACTGAGGTCGTCGTAAACATGTTGAAATATGGCTGAAACCCTCCGTCTATTTGCGAAGATGAACTGTCCCGGTGATAAGTTAATGTCCAGGAGCCGCTGCTCGAAGTTCTCAGAGAATAAGAATAGGAAAATCAGCATAAAAAGTAAGCAGAGGCAAGAGCAAGAAAGCGTCTGCACTGTAAGAAAGAAAGATAAGACCTCATAAACTTCTATAGGTTTTGGTGCATGTAAATGGTCGGCAAGGCCTGACATTTAAGCGCAGCCTTGGTAATTTAGCTAATCAAAATTATTTCTACAACAAATAGACTAAATTCAAATGTATCTCACTGGATAGGTGAACACACGTTGATGCATTAGAGGCAAACCAAATGGCTGTAAATACTATAATTAGCAATCTGACTTTGTTGTTAAATACCAACATATATTTAGATCGTACATGATTATATAATATAGGGGGCACACATAAATCACATTCATCAAATAATTATTGTTTGTGATAAATCGAAATAGCTATTTCTGCATTTTCTATTTTAAAATCTCACTTTCATAAACATTCACGGAGCTTGGATCAAAATGAAATCCGCTCAACTGTTTTCCTTTAAGAAGCTCATCTTTGTTATTAAGAGCTAAAGTAAAATGAAGCATTCGTTCACTCACTGATACGTCCATACACAGACACACGCACCCTGTGTCTGCTTGACTTAACAGCTTTCCAGCAGGTTGGATATTCACGTTTTGAATTGGACAAAGTGGGAAGAAGTTAGAATAGCTTGGTGAACTGCGATGTTAGCAACGGGGTATTAATTTACTGATAATCCCCCCACACTGAAGAATATATATCTGGGAGCTTTTAATATCAATATGAGAAGATGGAGAGGGAATTATAAACTTTACATCCTGCTCCTGTAACGGCTTCTGAACCACCGGCGTCTCTAAGCCCAAACAACAGAACAGCACACAGACTTGAGAGAGCTGTTTGTACGTCAAGCCTTTAGTGTATATTTCACATCTTTACAGCCGGTGTGGTGTCCCTGCACACAATACGGACTGTTCAACTACACGTGTGTGCAATAAACAGTTTATTTGAACAACTTATTATATCTTTTATTTCCCCATTGTCAAAGATCCCCTGATTTAAATGTATTTTGGTTTCCTCTTTCCCTTCTCCTGAAACATCTCCGTTGGACTGCTTTGTTTACTTCCACACGAGCACTTCTATTGGCTAGCACTGTAACACATGGCACGTGATAAGGGGCGGGACATCTCTCAAAGGTTGACCAATCACAAGAGAGCCAGCCATGAACATTAAAGTGTGCATCTCTGTAACTTACTTTCTTTAATGCTGCGACTTTCACCATGGATATGTACTTATTATTGATGTACTTGTATCTGCACTGTGACTCTTTAGACTTCCTCGCTGAGTGACGATAACAGGATTTCTGGTTCTGATTCGCAGGATCAGTTCCTGCAGCAGTTTAAACGCAGACAAAGGCTGTGCTGGGGGAAGCGTAAAGGTTGAGGCGTCTTGGATCCGGAGGCTTGCATGTCTAATTGGAAGCTGGCAGCCGGCGCAGACTGGCTCCATGACAAGAGGCTCCACCAGTCGGCTGCTGGTGCTTAACATGCAAGTCATGTCGCAGCAACACACAGTAGCAGACGGCGCTGTGGCGCTCACTGAGAGACGCACACTGAAGCACGGGCGCTTAGAAAGCACCGGGAAGAAATGCATATGTGCTATTCTGTGTCCAGGCTTCACTTCTGTGGACAGTCGGCTGTGGTGTGTGCAGCCAGGTGGTCGCTGACTCAAGACGGGGTGAGCAGGATGTTGACTCACCCTTATGCTAAATGATAAATAAACAAAATACATGTGTCCCCTCTTCCTCATGTCTCTTCTACATCAACATGTGTCCCCTCTTCTTCATGTCTCTTCTACATCAACATGTGTCCCCTCTTCTCCATGTCTCTTCTACATCAACATGTGTCCCCTCTTCTCCATGTCTCCTCTACATCAACATGTGTCCCCTCTTCTTCGTGTCTCTTCTACATCAACATGTGTCCCCTCTTCTTCATGTCTCTCCTACATCAACATGTGTCCCCTCTTCTTCATGTCTCTTCTACATCAACATGTGTCCCCTCTTCTTCACGTCTCTTCTTCATCAACATGTGTACTCTCTTCTTCATGTCTCTTCTACATCAACATGTGTCCCCTCTTCTCCGTGTCTCTTCTACATCAACATGTGTCCCCTCTTCTTCATGTCTCTTCTACATCAACATGTGTCCCCTCTTCTTCATGTCTCTTCTACATCAACATGTGTCCCCTCTTCTCCATGTCTCTTCTACATCAACATGTGTCCCCTCTTCTTCATGTCTCTTCTACATCAACATGTGTCCCCTCTTCTTCATGTCTCTTCTCTTATATAACAAATGTCTCTCAGAGGGGCGTGGGGGAGGGGCTCCTTATTTTCAAGTGACAGACAGAGAAGCAGCACTTTGGAAACAGGGCTGAAACAGAGGGGATTATGGGTAATGCTGCAATGATCTGTTTGGTGTTTCAGCCAATCAGAGGCAGGCTCTGTATATATCTGAGACCTGTAATATATTGATGAGAAACATTATAATAAGGGACCTTTAAATGACGGCAGCACTGATGGAGGTTTTCTGCAACAGTCCAAGTCTGTTCACGATTTGTTTTCCACTAACCAGTCTGTAAGCACTGCCAGAGCCCATACTGTGTTCCTGTCACTGTTTACTTCCTGTCTGTCTTCTTCTTCTGCTGTTCATGTTCATGTTTAATTCCAAAGTGTACCACATATGACAGCCTACAACTATGGAAAAACTCCAAAATAAATTATAAATAATTGAGGGGAATAATTAAAAACACTACTTTATAACATGTGGTAGCATTCATAAGTATTCTCTAATCTTTGATGGAGATGCAACCCTCTTCCGTATATACCGGTACGTTGCATCTACTTCAAAACCGTTGCAAATTCCCTTATATTTCACATTATTTGGAGTTCACACTTTCCTCTCAGCTGAAGTCAGGATTGTGTGAAGGTTATGTCACAGAGGAGATAGATTCTGAAGTTCCAGTCCCGATAGATTTACTGAAAGTCTCACTCGAGTCTAGTTTCAACTAGAAACCAATCACTCTAAACTCGTCTTCGTATATATTTGCTATTGGAATCTGAAAAGGTAAAATAAGGACGACGCGCTGTAGAAACATCGGTTAACATCAGTCAAGTGTCAGACACGTTGACCACACCTGAACACGTCAAGCCTTCCTCGTCTACCGTGTCAAAACCATATCAAGTCGACAGCTGTCCTGGCAGATATCAGATATACAGCGGAGGGCCTCCGAGGACTTCACAGACTCACCCCCCCCCCTCTTCCTGACATCTCGCACAACAGACAGAAGTTTCTCCAATAACACTAAAGGATTTCTGGCAGCATTTCAGAAACTTTTCAGCATCAAGCTAACATATCGTTAGTATTTCTGAAGACCTGCCAGTCAATTCACAGAAAAGGCAATGTCCCAATAATACTAACGGTAAGGCAAGGCAAGGCAAGTTTATTTATAGAGCACTTTTCAACGCAAGGCAATTCAAAGTGCTTTACAAAAAAAAATGAAAGACATTAAGCATTAAAAAAGAAAAGCTAATAAAATAAACATTAAAAGAAAAAGTACATGGATAAAAGTTACAGTGCAGTCTAAGATGTGAATAGTTCAATTAAAAGCAGCGACAACAATAAAAGTCTTCTTGCTGGATTTGAAAGTAGTCAGAGTCGCAGCGGACCTGCAGGTTTCTGGGAGTTTGTTCCAGATGTTTGGAGCATAGTAACTGAACGCTGCTTCTCCATGTTTAGTTCTGACTCTGGGGACAGAAAGCTGACCAGTCCCTGAAGACCTGAGAGATCTGTCTCTGGGGACAGGAAGCTGACCAGTCCCTGAAGACCGAGAGATCTGTCTCTGGGGACAGGAAGCTGACCAGTCCCTGAAGACCTGAGAGATCTGTCTCTGGGGACAGGAAGCTGACCAGTCCCTGAAGACCTGAGAGATCTGACTCTGGGGACAGGAAGCTGACCAGTCCCTGAAGACCTGAGAGATCTGTCTCTGGGGACAGGAAGCTGACCAGTCCCTGAAGACCTGAGAGTTCTGACTCTGGGGACAGGAAGCTGACCAGTCCCTGAAGACCTGAGAGATCTGGATAATTTAGCAGGAGGTCAGACATGTATTTTGGGCCTAAACCATTCAGTGCTTTATAAACCAGCCGCAGTATTTAGAAATATATTCTTTGTAATACGGTGATACTACACCAAAAGAAAAGTACCTGAATGATTCTGGTTTGCTGGCTTTATTTATGATATGTGTGCAATTATTCTGGCTTCATTGTCTAATTAGACACAAAAGGCTCAATCCTGATGACCGTGGTCGTTGTGTATGTGTTGGTGTTGTTGGTGACCAGATGGCAACACTCTTTGACTGAGACTTTTGGAAGCAGCACGATCATCAAAACTCCAAATATAGGGAATATATATTGGCAGAAAGTCGTTGACTCTTCTCGCTTCACAGACTTGGATGATTTGATGAAGTAGCATTGAAAGTACTGTCAGTGAAAAACCGTGCCAGTCACCCTAACCCACACCGCGTAGAGCATTATGGCCATTTTCCGTCTTCTCAAATATCAATGATATGAACATTTTGGCAGCAAAAAAACGAGTGGCATAAAGATATCAGTTCTGTCAAGTAGGGATGTCCCGATCACCTTTTTTTGCTCCCGATCCGTATTAGATTGGTCGTGTTGAACGTAGCTCTGTTCTTTCCACCACGTGAAACCTCCGCCTTGCAAACATTGCATCTGGCTGTTACACTGCCTTCGCTTTCAATTTCATAATACTTCCAAACTCCTGACGTTTCTCTCCGTCCCGACTCCCGAGTCTCCCAGCTGAACGTAGCCTCTCGTTAGCTTGCTGCTACTATCAGACACTGCGCCCACTCTGTTGCCAGATTTGAGAGAGATAAGCAACCAGGTCTATGAAAACAAGCCCAAAGAAAGCAACACATACATGATGTTGTGTAATTTTAAACCAAAACTAAGTCCTCAGGATGACTTTAAGACGTGAACATGGTCATTTTTGTTTTGTAACATTAAAAAAATCACGTGATCGGCTCCGATCCCCGATCACGTGATCGGATCGGGACATCTCTACTGTCAAGGTTGGGCACTATGACGGTGTCTACCATAGAACAGAGGCAGTGTGTTAATAGTATACATTCGGTAATACTGTTTCAAAATAAGTAGTATTATTTGGGAGCGAACGGAGCAAGACATTTCCTGTTAACCTCAACAACTGCAGTAATAGCAAATAAAGTTCCTAGGTACCTTCAGAATTTTCGATTGACTGTTTTGAGTGTTTGGGTTTTGACTGAAGTGTGGCAGTAGTCTTTGAACAGCTTCGAGGCAACCTTACTGGAAAAGTAAACAACTTTATGAAAACTCCAGTCACTTTATCCGGAGTTTTGATAATGAGTGCTGCCTAGCAACACCTCCTGCTACAAAGTGTGTTGAAATCCAGTCCCCAACAAAATCAAAGAACATAAAGTTCTCAGGATCCTTCAAACTTTTCCCCCCAAAAAATCTGAGAGTTTCACTTTGTTTTGAGTCGTTCGGCTTTTGACTGATTTGTTGTCTTTTGTCTGGCAGTACCTTCAACGCTGCTTCCTCAAATCATCTAGAAGACTCTCTGACAATATATATTCCCTATATTTGGAGTTTTGATGATGGTGCAGTGAAGAAAAGTCTCCAAGTGTGTTGACATCTGGTCACCAACAAGACCAAAGCAGACACAAGGACCTCCCTTATTGAGCCCTTTGTGTCTTTGTGTACCATATCATATTATATTACCAATTCATAATATTACCATATCATGATATGGTCAATATTACCATGATATATATTACCATGATATATGTCCCGACCCAATCACGTGATCGGGGATCGGAGCCGATCACGTGATTTTCAAAAAATCGGGGATCGGGATCTTTATTTTTTTTATAAAATATTTTTTTTAATTGAATGTTACAAAACAAAAATGACCATGTTCACGTCTTAAAGTCATCCTGAGGACTTAGTTTTGGTTTAAAATTACACAACATCATGTATGTGTTGCTTCTGTTGGGCTTGTTTTCAGACCTGCTTATCTCTCTGAAAGCTGGCAGCAGAGAGGGCGCAGAGTCTGATAGCAGCAGCGAGCTAACGAGAGGCTACGTTCAGCTGGTGACTCGGGAGTCGGGACAGAGAACATGTCAGGAGTTTGGAAGTATTATGAATTGAAAGCGAAGGCAGTGTAACAGCCAGATGCAATGTTTGCAAGGCAGAGGTTCCGCGTGGTGGAAAGAACAGAGCTACGTTCAACACGACCAATCTAATACGCCACCTGAGAAACAAACACCAACAACAACACGGCGAGTACACAGCGGCCACTCGGGTAACGGCACTGAAGCAACCGACACTTTCAGAGGCTTTCAAAAGGAAAGAGAAACTGCCCCAGAACAGAGAAAAGGCCACAAAGATAACAGCCAAGATAGCTGAGTTCATCGCGTTGGATGACCAGCCGTTATCCGTTACCTTTTTTTTCTCTTAACGCATTGCATAAAGATCGGATCGGGAAAAATCGGTATCGGCAGATTGTCAAAATCAAATGATCGGAATCGGATCGGGAGCAAATAAAGGTGATCGGGACATCCCTAGTGTTAACATAGTAGTATTGGTACATTACCTGTAGCAACTCAAACATTAATGATTACTTTGCTGGCGAACAGTTTGAATGCACAATGGGAGTTTTCCTTCTTCCAAAACTAACTTTGAGAATAATGTTTCCAATTAATTTTTCAAAGCCAGATAAATTAGCCTTTCAGAAGCCCCTCACCAAGTGCCTGCCCCACTTATCATTAACGTGCGTTCCTCTGAGGCTCTGAACAAAGCTCCCGCAGCAGTGTCCCTGTGCCGTACGTGGGTGTCAGACCTTAATCAAATTGACAGAGTCATGTCAGCTAAGCCTTCTCTTTCGCATCGTTCACTCATTCAGCACACCGCAGCTTTGTCAGGATTACAGTTGTTGACATCATTCCCTCAACCCACCGCCACTTCACTTTCATCCGAATGCATTGCAAGTGTAGAGGCGGACATTTCAAAGAACGTTATTGTGTACTGTTACTTGCTGTGTAAGAAGTTGAGACTAACTACGGTGCGGTGTGACATACTGTAGGCTTCGGGCTCATATTTGACATCCTCTATTAATAACAAATGTTCTGTCTCACTTCATCGCCTCGAAATAAAAAAAGTTCCTGACACATTTCCAAAGGCATAGTCTTCTGTCATCGTTAATGTCGGGGTATTAAACAAGAGGCCAGACAATGAAACGTCTCTTTCTGTCCCTAATTTGACAGCACCTAATTACAAGCGCTGGAGAAAATGCTAAACAAAAAAAGCTAAAGGGCTGAAATAGAGCAACAGAAGAAAACAACAGACAGCATCAAACTGATGTATGAATACGTTACACATAAAAGCAGTCAGAGTAAAGCAAGGAATTATAAAAGATAATACAACCCAAGGTACAGATCGAAAGCGCTACCAGCAGCCCGTTGGAGCTGAGGAGTGTTCAGGAAACAGCATGGCACTCAGCCCAGTGCATTGAGAGACATTGTGAGTACAAAGCTGTCTATTTTTTATAAGAGGAACATATATTTGCCAGAATGTAAAAGCCATTTGATCTGTGATGCATAAAAGTGAGCGTCTTTGACATGTTGCTAGGGGGGAAAGGGCAGATTTGAGAGTGTATCCTCTGAGGATCATGAATAACCAAACATGTATTCGACATTCTGACTTTATTTTACAAACACAAGGGGCAAAACATCTTGATTTGGTATTAATCCTTAAGAAAGAAATGGGAAGGAGGTTGGGATTTTACAAAAATAATGAATACTCCTTAGGGAACCATGACAATCTATTATAAATCACATTATGTCTACGCGGGAATCCTGAAGTCACATGTAATTCCTTTTAAGACCTTTTTTAAAGACCCTTTCCATACATTTTAAGACCTCATCGCCACTTTGAGTTGTAACCGGTTACCATGGCGACACACTTTACCTCACATTGACTATATACAGTATTGATTGTCCTTCCTCCTTATCTTCCAACCGTTTGGACGCAGACTTGCATTTTCCCCATAACGATGTTGCTGAGCAACCGGCGTAAACGGACCTTCGCGCGCTATCAAGCAGTGAGCGCGCGACGTCCTGTTCAGATGACGTCAAACCCAACGGGATGCCATCAATAAACTCCACAGAATCACATGACACACCTACGCCATGACTACATTCAGGCAGACTGCGGAACACAACCTCTTTGGACCATTCATATACTTATTGAAAACAAGATACAAAATGTAACCTTGGAAAATGCCCTTTAATACTTTTTAATAGCCTTAATTTTCGCTGAATTGATTTATCAACTTTTAATACTTTTTAAGACCCCGCGGCCACCCTGATATAATCTAAATCGTTTATGTTGCATGTCGTGCTCTCGACCAACATGTTGACATCCTCACCCTGTATTCTCAAGTTCAGCTCTCATTCAGGCTATCATGTATTGTCCTGTCTTTCACAAGCCGAACCCCAGCACTTATCAGCTGAAGCAGATCATGAAAAGGATTTCCAATTTCAACCAGGTCTGACCTGAATCTGCCTCAGCTCCTACCAATTAACTTCCTGCCGGGTCTGTCTGTCACAAGGTCACTTCCCCTGGTACTTAATAATTAACAGCAATACAGCTGAGGCCGGGCTATAATTTGGATGATGAAAATGTCATGTTTTAGATGAACGGAGGACAGAAATGAAACCTATAAAAGGGGACGCCATGACATTTCCTGCAGGCCTGTATTAGCTTTTAAATCACGTTTTGACCGCAAACTTTAAACAATATATCAAATGCATGTATACAGGAAGTGAGTTTGCATGAGTGTGGTTTTTGCGGGCTCATACATCTGCCGAAATAGCTCAACTAGCCCACGGATAAACTCACTGCTCGAAACCCAATATGTCTTCGTTCCAACTTTTTGCAAAAACAACAACAAAATAAATTCTACTTTTCAAAAGCCCCTGAAGTTTTGTTGTTTCATCCCACACACCTTCGACGCTTTCTTTTCTGCAGCAGGTTCAGCCGATGGCTCTTAAGAAAAGTCTGCATTGAGTGAAAGCAAGGTTTTGGAGTGAAGGCATTTACAGCAAAAGGGAACGTGTGAGCAAGCTTTTGAAGCAGCTATTTCTGAAGAACAGACTTGATACAAATCACTCAATCAGAGCCGAAGGACCGTGAAAGTCGTCAAGCTGCAGCTTCAGGGATAGCAAAGTGCTGCTGATGGAAGAAACCCTCCATGTTATCTTTTGTAAAACCGGTCCTTGAGAACACTATAACACATTGAGACACATATGTGGAGTGTTGGAGGATAACAGCAGTGTTGTTCCAAGTGAAAAGTCCAACACTGCACTATTTCCAACAGCCGGAAATATGAATCATTGTTTGACTGTAGCTTTATCCTGACGTCTGCAAGTAATGGTGTTATTTCCATACATCCCTTTATCTAAACATGTCAGTACAAGTTGATTTTGAACCACGTGTGGCTGGTTTTCAAATTAAAATGTTTGCAGGAAACATAATCTGCATTGTCCAAAATGCTTATGAAGGATATAGTATGTGGCGCAGTGGATTGTGCGTAGATGGGGGGCAGGTTCAAACCCCACTGCAGTCCGCATGTCGTTGTGTCCCTGAGCCACTTCACCCCAAAGTGCTCCTGTGGGGATTGCCCACAGTGTTGAGTACGTACGTCGCTTTGGATAAGAGCCTCTAACAAGTGACATGTCATGTAGTGTGCTCATCTCCAGGTTCATGTGTATTATTTGACTCTACTGTGAGTTGTTTCCATGCTGTAATGCTCAAAAAAAGGTCTTTGATCTTTTATTGTTGGTTAGCTGGACGGCTCTGTTGTGATTGGTCAATGGCTTAGAGATGGGAAACAGAGGGATTTTAGCCTTTGCAGACCATTTACATACACCAAAACCAATAGAATACAGGAAATGGAAACGCCAACCAGCAGGGAAGGGCCTCTGTGAGGCGTTGGCGATGCAATGGAAACACAATGCTGGCTAACCCAGACTGTGCACAGAGTTTTTGTGGGACTGGTTTTCATCGATTTCTCCTCAGCTTTAACTTTACCCAGCCGCACATTCGAGCAGGAATGTTAGAGAGCACACGCATCGATCCTGGCCTTGATAAGTTGGCTGATGGATTTTCTAACTCTAAGGTCACAACGAGTGAAGGTCAACAGCGCTTTATCAGATGGTATTCTTTTCTCTGTGTCTCTGACACAATGACTACTAGAATGATCGATCATGACCTTGTAGTGAAGGACTTCAGTTGATTGGCCACCTATAGCCGCGTTCACACCGCAGTACTTTTCCCACTTTAGTTCCGAAATGTCGCGTTCACACCAAAAAGAGCCGGAACTAAAATGAGTTCATGAGAACCTTTTCACCCCCTTTTCCGTCCCTGCGAGAGAGCAGGGACTTTCGTGGGAGAGAAAGGTTCCTGTGTCTGATTGGCTGGGCGGATTGCAAACCACGCCCCGTAAAACTCCCAAAAGGTTTTGTGAAGCCGCCATTTTATTATCCTCGCATTAGCATCATTAGCATTAGCATTAGCCAAACGCAGAAACGCAGAAAGACTAACTTATGGCAACACAAAAGAAAACATGGGAGCGGTGGAGATGAGGAGGTGTCGGCGTTCTGGCGATTTACTCGGAAGGCTTCAGTAGAAGCTGCTGGGAGTCCCAGCAGCTTCTACTGGAGCCTTCCCCAACTCCGGGGACTTCCGGCCGGGGCCTCCGGGTGGCAGTATACGCCGTGAAGTGGTTTGCGGCCTGCCAGTAAACCCAAAGCAGAAGAAGAAGAAGTGACGTCAGCGGCTTCATTTGCCTAATCGTGTGAACGCGATCTGTACTTAGTTCATGAGAACTAAAGAGTTCTGATGAACCTTTGTGGGAAAAGTACTGCGGTGTGAACGCGCCTAATGTGTCCAAAACGAAAGAGATGACTTGAGAAAGATATTTCCTGCAGTGATTATTGATCAGGTTGTTGAGTTTTTGCAGCAGAATATAAATATCGTGGCACTGAAATTGATGACAAGACGACCTTTAGATTTTGGCTGCGGATGCTGTGTTTAAAAAAAACCACCAGCTCATTTATTATTGTCATAATGTTTATAGTTTCAATATTGACATGAAACTGTGTTATCACCGTTTCTTTAAATAAGTCCTCACAATCTTCTTTGTCAGATGGTATGGGTTACCGAGCCTTAAAAACAGAAACACAATGCAGGGAATCGTCAAAATCTCTGACTGAATTCATCAACTGTATACGTGTGTTAATTGCTGTGACAATAAATAACTAATAGTTGATGAAAAATAGCTCCAAACGTCTCAGACTCGAACATTTCCCGGTTCAGTTCTGTCTCGAATCTCATAACTCCAGAGCTTCTTGAAACAATTTCTCATCATTTTTGTATCTCTTAATTACATGATGTTATACGTATGTATGGTTGGCCTGATTGGGCCAAGGAATAGTTTCTTCTGACACACATATTCAAGGGTCTGCTTGTGTTTCATAAGCGCATTCACACCGCAGTACTTTTCCCACAAGGTTCATCAGAACTCTTTAGTTCAGATCGCGTTCACACCGGAGTAAGTCCCTGGTGGGGTGGATTAGGCAAATGAAGCCGCTGACGTCACCTCTTCTTCTTCTTCTGCTTTGGGTTTACTGGCAGGATGCAACCCACTTCCGAGTAAATGTTAGTAATGTTTTCTTTTGTGTTGCCATAAGTTAGTCTCTCTGCGTTTCTGCGCTGGGCTAATGCTAATAATGCTAATAATGCTAATAAAATGGCGGCTTCACAACACCTTTTGGGAGTTTTACGGGGCGTGGTTTGCAATCCGCCCAGCCAATCAGACGAAAGTCCCTGCTCTCTAGCTTAGGGGTAAAAAAGGTTCTGATGAACTAATTTTGTTGCGGCTCTATCGGAACTAAAGTGGGAAAAGTACTGCGGTGTGAACGCGCCTATAGACAGCATCAAATGGGACCACTATCGCCTAATCTTTTTGGTTTTATGCCCTATACTATTTAAACTGAATGACTTCTGTTTTCTACTACAATACAGTATTTGATATCCAAGAAGCAAACACAAGTTTAAATGTGAAATTCACAGTCAAATGCCGCAATATCTAGTGACTTGGAGTTCCTTTTCTCTTCAAGTCCAGTATCTGTCATGTATTCTCTCTGCATGCCCGAAGGCCATTGGGGGTGAGATTGCCTGTTGTCTGCACTCTAATTAACTAATGAGGCCAACAGGGCCGGAGCGCGGCACCCATCTTCTCTGTGTGTGACCCTGAGGTGGCCCTGCATCTCACCGAGCTGAGAATCACTACAGAGCCGCAGAAAACTGCCTCACATACTAATGATGATGAAACCGATACACACCACACACAGCAGCAGCAATCAGTACTATCTAACTACATCAAGGTCTTTATCCTTGCACAGAAACCTTCTCTCAAGAACACGTCGACACTCCAGAGGAAACGCAATCAGTGTGTGTACATTTCTGATCACATTCCCTCGAGGTTTGAATGAATCTTGGCCTAACAACTCTGACAGAAACTTAAGAACTCTCTGCTCCATAGTTTCTCTTGGAATAACATCACCCTGTACATTGTTATGCTGCTGCCACACATGTCCAACATTGGGATCAATAAAGTACTATCTTATCCGATCTTAAAACAGAATCAAATGCGAACCCTCTGCTTTACGATGTTATCGCTGCCTAAAGCTAACCCTGAGTTAATATACAGCATACCATTCTGCATGACACCGTGATGTCCTCCATATGGGTATAAGACATACGCAGTGTTTCAAAAGTGCTTCATTTAAAGTCCTCGCCGCTCGCTGAGTGTTTGAGGAGCTGCCGTCTTGTTATCCTTCATGGGCCAGCAGCCTCATCTGAATTGTTGACAGTAGCTAAATGACCCGCGAGCACTTTTGGCGGAGAGTGGTTTAGATAAACTTGCTGAAATGGAGTCAGTCAGAGCTTCTTCCCCTGCAGGCACCTCAGCTGCGGGGTTCATTGGTTATCAACATGCACTCGGCCAAAGTACACACTGCGCAAGTCATTAGAATACGGTTGCACAAGAAGTGGACAGACTTCTGGATCCACATTCGTACAGCTTGAATCACGTTCGAATAGCTCAACATAGTACTTGAGTGAATGTCGCTTCCACTGCTCACGTTCAAGAGGATCAGTCATTATAACAATCCAACATTTTAGTCTCTAAGAGAAAATTACCACCGTTCAAAGACTGATCCCATCCATCAGCTAACCTCAGTGGAATCTGTTCAAAAACCTCCTCACAATTACGCAAATTAACCCCGTCAGAGGAGGACAGCATCTGCCACACATCACGGAGGGTTGAAGGGAATAAAATAAATCAGACTGATCTTTTATGACCTGAGATTTTAGATTAGATTTACATCATCAGTTACACATTCATGAAGAAGACGGCCTTCTGTTAATACTCCTTTTAATGTTCTATCTGTGCTACCGGATAATGGATGTGACGCAAGAGAGTGGTGGATGATGATCGGTTCAGAATAAAGGGTGGTGTAATGAGGACTAACACAGGGTCTTTGGAAGAAAAATAAAAACATTTTCGCGATGTGACTAGACTCAAATTAAATCCAAGCTACACATTAGGGCTGCACGAATTTGGGAAAAAATCTAATTGCGATTTTTCTGACAAATATTGCGATTGCGATTTGCGATATTTATTTTTAAGCGAACCAATGGAAGTTTATTGTAAAATGCGGCCATAACTCCGGCTAGGAAGGTCGTATCAACATACTCCTGTCTCTAGCACCCCGCAGCCCGAGCTACGAGTGACAGAACTAAACTTACATGAAACTTCCGTTGGGTTGCTTTAAAGTCAAGCTTCAGTTAAAGATTCACCCTTTAATAGAAACACGTGATGGAGGATTACTAACTACTAATCATGTTGCCCTTCTGTTTATGCCCCGCGGTGGATTTAGCAACATGTAGTTCTCCATGTCCACTTGTTGCTGATGGTTGTGGAAGAGGAGCCGTAGATGTTGTACTGACAGCTGTAGCATGGTCAGTAGCTGCTGACAGTAGCTACTGACCATGCTACAGCTGTGAGCAGCAGAGGTGGGCAGAGGCGGGGCTATGGCTTCATCTATCGCGAAATGATCGTATAGAGACGTACACACGGACACGTTTGGCCCCCCAGAGTTTGCAAATCTCTCCACCTTGGGACCCGTTACCGATAACGGGTCCGTTTCTATCGTTTTGTTACGGCCTCGTGTAAACGAAAGAGCTATACGCTAGAGATGGCCGAGTCCTGATTCACCCGGATCCTAGAAATGAGCTGGTCGTGACGAGTCTCCCCTCTCCATTAACCCGAGTCCTTAGAGTCCTACACCTGGTGTGATGTACACATTAAAACTATAAATTGCGTCACTCGCTACTCTCCTTATAACATGTAAAATAACATTGCAACGTACCCCAGTCCATCTGCCTACCCTTTAGCAAGTAGGATAGCTTCCAGAAGTTTGACTCAGGGGAAGCGGATCAGTGAAACTTCCCGCAGACTCGTGGGGACTCAGTAAGTTACGGCTCCTAACCGTGGTAGCATAGCAGATCCAGAGATCCATACTCGTCATGTGCACGAGCAAAGCTGCGGCCCGGGAAGACATTTCACTTAGGGGGTGTGGCCAGAAGTGGGGAGAGATTAACAGTAACATCAGACCCGGCCATCCAGGATTTGGGCCCACTGTCTTAATCAGGGCTGAATACAACATTTTAATTGTTTTATTATTATGTTTATTGTTGTTATTTGTAGGGCTTTGTCCTAATATTTATTTTTGTTTTAAACTATGTTGAACGATTAGTTTAAATATCATTTTTTTATTTTGCGATGACATTCTGAATGAAAGGCGCGAGACTGGTTTTCCGCTGGGTCGAGTCGTGTGGGGTCTTGAGTGAGATGTGAGAGTCAGTTTACTCTTGCTAGGTTAGTTTGGCTATCATTTATATTTATCTGCAACAATGGAGATCAGGAAGTGGTTCACACTTATACACTTGAAAGGAATATGGCAACTCAGCGCCAGATGCAGGCCCATTAGAAGACATCAGTTACGTTACCAACGAGCGAGCAAGCCAGCCAGGGACAGGGAGGCTGGCAATCAATTCTATTTTGAAGAGAAATTGACTCTCAGGCCGGCTCTCTCACAAACTGCTGCACAGGCTCTGCCTCGCTCAATATCTCTCTCTCTCTCCCTTTCTCTCCATGGCTCAACCTCCCTCCACCTCTCCACCCTGCGTGCGCTCCTCAAGTTTGCCTGCGGGCCCAAGTTGGCACAGCGTTACAAATGTACCACAAAACCAACGAATGGATGTAGCCTATAATAAGACCGTCAACAGCCTTATGGCAACCTGAAACCTATGACCTAAACCCCCTCTGTTTCCGTAACAACCATTCACGAGCGCCTCCCTCTACCCATTCATAATAATTGTATCATTAAGACATTTTATATATTCGAACTGTTTTGCAATTGTCTATCATTTGTCATTGTTTGTTTCTTTTTGTGTGCTATGTTCAAAATAAACGTTTTGCTACAGTAAGTAAGATCCGTATTGGAAATGCAGCTATTACACGCAGGAGACTGTTGCACAACATGAACATTGTGTCAGAAGTCTACACTGAAACTTCATTTAGAGCCGGACACATAATGGACTTAATCAAAATGGCGGGATCCGTGGATCCAGGACAATGATCGAGAGAGACGAGTAGCCTCCGAGTTACTCAGCGGAACTTCACAGACTCAGATTCGCAAAATCCTGACTCACTGTGCAAAACACAGACGACGCGTGCGGACTCAGAGCCGTAACCATAGCAGCAGATCCAGAGATCCAGCAGACGCGTGCGGACTCAGAGCCGTAACCATAGCAGCAGATCCAGAGATCCAGCAGACGCGTGCGGACTCAGAGCCGTAACCATAGCAGCAGATCCAGAGATCCAGCAGACGCGTGCGGACTCAGAGCCGTAACCGTATAGCAGCAGATCCAGAGATCCAGCAGACTCGTGCGGACTCAGAGCTGTAACCATAGCAGCAGATCCAGAGATCCAGCAGACGCGTGCGGACTCAGAGCTGTAACCATAGCAGCAGATCCAGGGATCCAGCAGACTCGTCGTCATGCACGAGTCAACAGCAGACTGAGATTCGCCAAATGGCAAAATAGCCCTTTTTTTTATCAACATGTTTTATCAAAGCAAAAGGCACTGTGTAGCGGAGGTTAATGTAACTTCAGGTTAATATGCTCGTGAAATGCAACAAGTCTTCGGTTTCACCGGTAGGATTTCTGCGGTCTTGGTGATGCTGACTCCTATGACTCAAATGGCTCGTATGATCCGGATCTCTTCAATGACTGACTCAGAAGACCCTGAGTCTGTAAAAGGATCCGGATTTGCCATCTCGACTTTACGCAAGAGAAACTATGCAGATACAACCCGTTTCGTCATCGTGGGGCCGGCCCCTTAATGGCCTAGTTTGGTTATTACTAGGGCCGGGACTTTAACGCGTTAATTAAGATTAATTACACAAAAATTAACGCGTAAAAAAATTAACGCATTTTAATCGCACTTTAATCGCACTTATTTTTGCACAGCGTAACGTTTCTCACTGGATGAGTTTCAGGCGTACCGATTATACTGGATCACCAACTAACGTTCATGACTTCAGCATGGGACTTCAAACAACAACAAACCACGGTGAACAATAGTCAAACATGAACGAACAAGCTGATGAGACCGCTTTGGTTGGCCCCGTGGATGGGACACTTTGTTTTAAAAAACGGACGGATGGAAGCGTCGAAAAAAGCAGGGCGGTGTGCAAATTATGCAAAAACGAATTTGCATATCACCGCAGCACATCAAGCCTAAAGTATCACCTGAATGCAAAGCATGTAGCAGCTAGCATGTAGCAGCTAGCGTGGACGTTAGCCCGACTCCGAGTGCACGGAACCACACCCTGACGCAACCCACACTCAACCAGAGGACTGGTTTCAGGGCCAGGATCAGTCAGTCCACGTCTGAGAGAATACCCAGCTCACTGCTCCCTGGACTGCACTCGACTGTCGACCACCTGGAGTAACGTCCATGTGGAAACTGCTTCTCACTGCTCTCAGGTCAAATATGTATATTTGATTAAAAATGCGATTAATTTCGATTAATTAATTACAAAGCCTCTAATTAATTAGATTACTTTTTTTAATCGAGTCCCGGCTCTAATAAAAATACAATTAAAACATGGATTGTTTCATTTCATACCAAACCTTTATTTATTCAGATTGGTCCCATTGAGATCATATGTCTCTTTTTCAAGGGAGACCTGCAGCATATAGGTTCCACATTGTGTATAGCGCTTAATGCTCAAATACGCTTTACATACAATCTGTATAGAGCAATATACATATATCATATACATGCAGCAATGTGCATAGGACATGTACAAATCAATATATATCATGCGGTTATAAGCATCTACTTATTTGTACACGTGTTACATCAATACAAATAACTCGCATTGCAGATCCAACAGGAGGAGGAAATACAATGTTATTAGCAACAGAAGGCAGTGTTACAAAATAAGCGATCTTAATTTAGAATAACCAGAAATAGCAACCCTTACGTGAGCACTCGTCTCAGCCGTGTTCTCATTCGCTACGGGTAATAATACAGAGATGCTGCGATCAATCAGACACCGATACATGGCTTTTTTCATGTGCTAAACAAAGCACTCGTGATTTGAAGGTGTGAGTACAGTACGGGGTGGTTCGAGGTGTGGGAGAGAGGACCAAGCCTCAGCTATACGGCCCAGTGACTCACGCTGAGGGGATTGGACGTGGCAGCCTCCACGAACACAGGCTAACCTTAAATCCAATTGAATCTTTGGCAACCGCTTTGCAGCCTGCGGCCACTGCTGTGCTTTCCCCTCACACCATCCCTCACAGGACTGCAGACGCATTCAGCATCATCCCCGCCCCAACAGATACGACTGCATACCAAAGCCTCCTCGCACAGTGGATGATATAACAAGAGGCCAGGGTGGAACCGCTGGGATGTGGTTTGGATTCATAATTGATGGGGATTCCTCACTAGGATGAAACTATTTTACATAATTGAGAATGGCTTGTTAATGCATACCTCAAGAGTCTTTGTGTCCGTCCACACATTGCTTCCCCAACAAACAAAAGGACATTTCATTGTGTTTACACACCACCGGGGTATTTCGGAGAGCTTTCCGTTAACCTTTCCTCGAGCCTTTGCTGTCAATCAGCCGGCAGCAGAGAGATGCTACCGATCCTCTTAAAGAAGACTTGCAACTGAGACACTGTCTATCAGTAACACACAGCTTGGATATCCTTCAGCTGTAGGAGCCTTAATCCACCTCTCAATTTGACCTGAGCTCCCACAATGCATTGGTGATCTCAACCAAAGACAACAGACCACAGTGTGAGTCAGTGGAAGTGTCTGCCGCTGCACGGAGACTCAGGGACGCGATATAAATGATTTATTAATAGCAGACGTGGATTTTGTTTTTATTAAATAAAGTGTCTGGTCCCTAAAAGATACACTTTTAGTGAATGACAGTATATACGTTTTAACTTCAAGCACTCGATTACAAATCCCATAGTGTCTGTTATAAGTCAGAGTTAAATACAGGCATCCTATTAGAGCTGCACGATATATCGTGTCGTGACAGTCATCGCGATATTCACATCGCAGGACATACGATAAAAAAAAATAATGTTACAATTATTTTGCTGCTTGCTACAAAAGGAAAACGTGCGCGGCTCTCATGTCGGGGGTTCTTGAGTGAGTGACAGCAAACCACACCACAATCAAATCTCAAAGCAAACGGACGGAGATTAAAGGTAGAAACACTGAATAAAGTGGTTTCATGTGTTCCTCCAGTTCGGCGCTGCTAACCGAGCTAGCTCAGCTCGTTGCTCTGATAGCTTAAGATCCAGACGTCCGTGACTAAAATCCTTCATCCGGTTAAATATAGTTAAAAAAATTACCAATTGTATCATTAAAGTTCAAGAAAGGACGGTTTGCGGCGAAAAAACGGCCTTTTCTTCAATTCCTGTATGTTTTCATATCGCAATATATATCGCAGGGGGGGGGGTGGGAAATTGCAATGTCCATTTTCTCCCAACATCGTGCAGCCCTACATCCTAGAGAACCACTTTCCACCTATGCATTCTCATAACAGCAGTTTCGCCCATTTGTTTTTTAGGAGAAATGTCCATGAATCTGTTTAAAAAGCAAATACAACAAGGTTCCTTACAACTGCACAGCTTGTGTCCTTAGAACATTTGGAAATGGAAAGATCAAGAGCGATGCAATGCTTGTTGTCCGTTTGATGAATGTTTGTCAAACTGTTAAGAAAAACATAGACGAAGAAAAACTGGAGAAAAAGTTGTTATTTTAATGCTGAAAGTGACTCTAGTTTGATCTACTGTACTTCCAGGAATGTGTTTAGAAACATGTGAAAAAAGGTGGTTTGCAACTTTAGACATTTAGACAGTCAGATTAGTTTGTGTTTATCGTTGTCTGTGTGGTGAACAACATGTTGAGAAGAAAGACTATGGGTTTCGTGACAGCATGTGCTCCTTGTTTAAACCCCTCAAAGCGATAGTCAGGCTGAAACACCAAGAGGAATCAAGACCCTCGTGTGGGACACCTGGGGAACGTTGTAGTTATTACGGTGATCAGATTTTCACCGGTGCTTTAAAGCAATCCTTACAAATGACTGACTCAAAATGTGTTCAACTGACAGGACAATGTGTGCTTCAAATGTCGCCGACTGTAACACCCTCCTCACTGGATCACACGTCGCTTCAACACTGTTTAATCTCTCAATGCTTTCACTCGGAACACAGTTTTGCAAAACTTGTAAACAGCCTCCCTCCTCTTTGCTTCCATGTGTGCTTGTAACCGGGGTGTAAATCCTGCCAAGAAAAAATGCTAAATCCCAGTACGATTTGTAAGGAAATGCAAATGTGAACCGTGGGTTTGGAGATACTTTCCTCACAGCTAAAAGCAACAAAAAAGCGAAATCCCATGTACTCCCAAAGGTTCGCTCCAACGTACAGCTTATAATATGCTTAGCAAACCGAGGCGCGTCTGGTCAAGAGTGTGTTGCAGTTTTCCATCTGGTATTGCAGAGAAATAAAGTACCAGGTATTATTTTAAAAGGCTACTGATGTCATGGCTACGACTAAAGCAGTGTTTCTCAAACGTGTTCATACCAAGGACCACTTAACACTCGCGGACCACCTAACTCCACAAATATCCAAAAACACATCGTTTTTCTAGAACAGATTACAAATCGCCTGAAAATGGTACAAACAAGTGGCAACATGTGTGATGAAGGTGTTGCGCGGGGCTATATCATGCAATCGAAAGTGGAACTTAAGCTCGCGCCATTGCGGAGATATTCCCCGCGAGAGTGCGGAAAACTTAAATTAATTAATTTATTTCCAATATGAAATGTTACCAATATACTCACGGACCACTAGGGGCGCTCACGGGCCACCAGTGGGCCGCGGACCACACTTTGAGAAGCACTGTCCTAAAGCATGTCATCAAGTGTCTCTTTCCACAGCACTATAGAACATAATGCCTTTCTTTAGTGTTTTACACAAGGCCGCTTTAAAAGGGGAACCATCATTGAGGCAAATCACATGCTTTGAATTACTGCTTAATACACAAGTATGATGAGCATAAGCTTGTTACACCACTGACAACTCAACTGAATGGAAGTCTATCAAGAGCATTAGCGCCATGTCAACTTCATTAGCCATGCAGCTGTACTTAAGTTTACTTTATTGAGTGTGTCAGCTGCACTTTATTCATCGGTATTATCCAAAGAGATTCTCCTAAAATACGCTCGATGCTCGTAGAGGAGCAGAAGCGGAACATGTATTCACTGTGAAACATGTGCAAACTGATTTATGACTGTGCTTAAAGTGCATTAGGGAGAATATTTCCATTTCTCAACACACCGGATCATTCATGAACCCCAAACTCTAAGCCTTCCTGTTGCCTGATACGTTTGTCTGGTTTAAATATGAATATGGAAAGGTAAATATTTCCTAGTCCATCTGTTAACGGGATTATCTCAGGAATGGAGTCCAGTGACCTTTGGACCATCAGGCATGAGAAGAGGGTGGAAATAACCCTGTGCATCTCACCCGTAGTCCTCAGGGTCAGGGTATCCATGTGGGGTCCTGGTCCATTTTTATGAGCAGCCATAAACACTACAGAAACCATACATTGGCCACAGCACCTCACAGATCCACAGGCCACTCTCAACCCCGACCCTAACCCTGTGCCTGATAACAGTGGCTGCTTTAAACATAATTATGAAAATGCAAAACAGATGAGTCCAACAGTGGTTGTTTGAACGGTGCTAGACTTATGGAGAGGTTTTAATGGAGGACGCGGGAAAAGATGGCTTGTCTGCAGAGGAAAAGGTTTGATCTGCCAGTTATCTGAGATACTGAGTGAAATGGAGTCGCTATGAATCCCCAACGTTCAATCTGAAGAGATTTTTCTCCTGGCAGATTCTACATTAAATTGGATTTGGCTCCACGATTCTTCCTGGAATAAATCTTCCTCAAAAGGACACCTGATCTGACACTTGTCATCGTCAACAAAGCCCGGAGAAACATCGATTGGACGGTCGATAGCTCTCGCCTTTGCTTGAAACACCTTGCCTGGTGTTCGGCTGTACTAATGCAGCAGGGAAATGTGTTCTACTGCCCTTTTCGATCTGATGATGATGGAGCTTTCCAGAAGTAATTAGAGAACGGTTTTACTCAATAAAAATTACACACGTTTGGATAACTTCAACACATCTGGGGCCACATGTAGCTGTACTTTACAAGAAAAGGTTACTCCATGTTTCCTCTTATAAATCCCACTCAACCTGATATACGGAGCTCCTGTGCAACTTTACATAACGCCTCCAGCTGCCTCATTCAAATCTACCACTGCTTTCACTTGTCCATATCTGTTATCCTTTGTTGGGCTAAATCAGCCCGTTGTATATTATATGTAAGAGGTTATATTTCCTTTTATTTCATTCTGTGTTATCAATTTCACACAAGTTTGCTTTTTATACACGGCAAGCAACTTTAATAGATGCAATCTTTTAATGAATCTTCTCTTCTAATCCAGAATCTGTTCTTTTGTTGTCTTAACATATCAATCATTTGCCTCGGAGAGAGGAAACTAAAATGTTCTCCGAGTAAAAAAGACATTAGGGTCGGCCATGCTAATACCAATCTGAATCAGATTTCCTTCACTCGTCCCACCGAGGCGACATGTACGACACCTTGATGATACATTGACACACCGACACGACCCATTGCTTTCAGTGGATATTCAAGAATGGCCTTCCGAAAATATTCATCTTAATGATAATACATTACATTTATAAAGCGCTTTTCCTGGTGCTCAGAGCGCTTACATGAACTAAAAAAAGCCCTTAAAAATGAATGGTCAGAATGTTCTTGCACTTCTTACATTTAGCATATCAGCGAAGTACGAGCACTTTATGAAAAGAAGCCTAAAGGAAGGAAGAGGCTTTCAAGGACATCACTATACCGAGAGACGGGATAAGTGATTCCCTCTCCTCACTTATTTACTGTGTTGAGAATCAATGGCTTCGTGCTTCAGCCGAAAGCCACAGCGGGGCCGGTGAATGAGGTCCACCTGTTGCTGAAGGTAATAATTACACATCAGTTATGAATAATAACACGATGTGAATATCTACTGTATGTGCTGAGTGCATGCAGAGCAGACGGACTGATTCCAGATCAACAATGATGAAGGTCGAGATGAACAGCAGCGCTCAGGTTCAGGTTATTCTGGTGAACATGTTAGCTGGTATTTACAGGATGTTACATGACATGTCGCTTGTTCGACGCTTGTATCCAAAGCCACTTCCATACTGTGGACAACCCACGGGAGCACTTTGGGGTGAGCTGCTGACTGCAGTGGGGTTCGAACCTGTGACCATCTGACCCCCAGACCAAGGTACTCTCCACTGCGCCACACGCCTCCTATTAGAAGTCTAAAAGAAGGTCTGTGATGTAAAATACCCTCAGGGAATATCCCGTTGCCATGCATCGTTCCTTTATTGCTGATAGCTTTTTACTTTTAAAGATTGCATTAATTTAACATTCAATATTCGCTCAGAATGTCCCCCATTTGTCTGGGATTAGGGTTAGAAGGAACTGCATAGCATCAAGAGGGGTGGTTGTCGTGTTTGAACCGGGTATATGACCAGTATGAGGAGAAGCACAACAACAACAACACCACAAATGTTGACTCACAGTCATGACCTTGACTAGCAGCAGCCATGTGTGTGTCATGTTTAATACCAACACACCTGGCCTTTGGACCGGACGCTACTGCGCCTCAAGTGGAACATGAATATTAATGAGGAGGGGCAACCCCGGCATTGCCTGCACCGTAGTGATGGACCCCGGAGTGTATTCACTGCGAACACAAGTGCGACTGTGTGTTTTATATTGAAGATGTTCTGGAGATAGACTAAGGGGACACTAGCTCATGTGCTGAACGGCGCAGAGCTGAGGTCACGGAGAGACAATAACAGTGGGTGGTGAGAGGAACCGTTGCAGTGAAGCAGAGACGCGTGACAGTCCTCTTTATTGACACTTACGAACGGATTTGATTAAAAGCAAAACAACAAAAAACCCCGAGCGAGTGCGAACACCTCAACTCCTATTTCCTCGGATTCAATACACATCGCACAGGATGAGGAACAGTGCGAGTCGCGGGAAACACAGACAGGGGATTTGTAGACGGCAGTGCAAATCAGATCCCTGCAGCAACTCTCTGCCACCCCATCTTATTTCCCCCGCAAGGATCCCACGGTGAAATTCTTCCGAAATCCACAATCTGTCAGAGGCTGGTGTCATCCTAATGGCACACATGGCATACTGATGCTTCCTGTCTGCCTCTCGGAGTGGATGTGCCTCCAACACATACATTATTTAACCTTCTGAACGGGGCGAAAGAGATTGGTAAAAATAACATGTCTCTGTGGTCAAGCTGGATGCTGAGACACTCTATTATGGCATTTCCACATTGTTGAATAATGTAGGTACACAAGGCAGCGGGGAGTGAAGACGGAGTAAGAGCCGAGGAATGAGAACAGAGGAGAGATAACAGGAGTAGACCGAGATGAGAGCAGGAGAGTTTGGTGACTGCAAGCAGAAAAAAAACGGAGAAAAACACGTTGCCCTTGAAGAATGAGCACAAGCTGCCATAAATAGGCCTGCAGCGGCTCCTCCGCGCGGAGCACCCTGTTCCGGACTGACATACGGGACACCGTCATCTGGATGTATTCAGCAAAGTGTTACGGTACGTCCACACAGCAGCTTTTCAAACATCTTGAACATCTTGGAGCTGGGCGTGTCTGACAGCTTGGGGATTTTTTGCGAGCAACGCGACCAACAACCAATCACATGAATGTCCCGCCCCCGACATACAAAGCAAAAACCCCCGGGGATGTTATGCGAGCAATATATATATATATAAGCTCCCCAAACAGGCGAAACCCTACCAGTTCCACCCACTGCCTCTGCCCTCTCCCTCCATGCTGGTTCCTCCGGTTTGGATCCCGTTAATAGTCTGGTCGTAAAGAACCGGGTGATTTGCTACCGTAACTTCTCGTTTGGAATATGAGGAAATGAACTGCGGTCTGGCTCTCCCTGCTTACACGCGGTTTGATTGGCTAGCGCTTCTACTGTCAGATTTGCATAAACGTGTTTGATTGGCTGGCGCTTCCAGCTCAGCTTCAAAAGTTGAACATTGCTCAACTTTTGAATCCTGGACATCCTGCAAATCTTCGCTTCGCTCCCCCACAATGCAGTTCGGCGAAAAGCGAGGCAAAGTGACGTCATCCCCATTCGAAGTCAACGGGCAGAGAAGCGTTGGAAGCGGTGGAAGATTCGTCTCAAGCTGCTGTGTGGACGTACCGTGACTGTTGGGTATCGTTATCGACCGCACGTCAGATTGAGGATTTGTCAATAACTTTGAGGACTTATTTTCCAGAAATATCGTAACAGAGGTGGCAAACAAGACCGTCTGGGACACTTATTTTGGTGTCTTTGCCGTTTCTTATTTTGCTTTCTTGTGTAGGGTCAAGCTGCATTCACATGCAAGGCGGTAATAGCAACATGATGGCTTGTTATCTGTTTCCATGACGCCTACACACCGCTCTCAATTCTTTCCAAGCACTGCGCTCCCAGTTTAAATGATTTAAACCTGGTTTACTGCTGACCTTTGGACGAGTGACCAATCAGATGGCAGTAAAGTAACCACAGAACCAGACTTGACTAACGGTATTCCCCACAAGGCTCTGCGACAAACCTACATGGCAAAGATATACTGCAAGCATCGGCTGGTGCTCTCATAACAGAGGAAAGGTTAATTATGGAACGGTGGACACTTCTAACTCAATGGCCGCCAGATTACAGTTATCTTGGTCAACACAGATCTAATTAGTATTCAAATGAAACATTATTAAGGCTGTCAGTCGACTACAAATGTAAACGCACGATGTCCATACTTAATTGCACATTTGTTATCTGTTCTAAATGCACCTTAGAGGAATATTGTTCAAGTTTTTAACACTCTTATCAACATATGAGTGGACAAATATGCTTAATTCTCTCTCTCTCTCTCTCTCTCTCTCTCTCTCTCTCTCTCTCTCTCTCTCTCTCTCTCTCTCTCTCTCTCTCTCTCTCTCTCTCTCTCTCTCTCTCTCTCTCTCTCTCTCTCTCTCTCTCTCTCTCTCTCTCTCTCTCTCTCTCTCTCTCTCTCTCGTTGAAAAGAGGTCACTGTGAAAGCATCCTATGAGGATTTGCCACTATGAACGATAACGTCGCTGACTAGCCAGCTAGCTGGATCGAGCTAATCTCCGGCGAGGTCACGGTCACTTCCACGGTCAACGTCCACACACAGTGCCACTATTCAAAGCCCACGACATGCAGTGTACTGATGGAACTGGCAGCATTGAGAAACAGCATGTATAGGAGTACCTAATAGCATAGACACGGTGCAAAGCGTGGAAAGCAGCAAGAGAAGCCCGGCAGAAACATTTTAATTAGTGAGGCCATCCTCTGCAGCCTACAGAGCCGTCTCTCCTGACCGCTGTTATCAACAAAGCAGCAAGCAACACACTATCTTGGCTGCTCATCCTCACGGGGAGATTCAGATAAATGGAACCGTTAGTATGCAGCATGCCTTCAGGGGAAAGCTAGACTTTTTAATATGAATTCCACTATTTCTACCTCCCATATTCTGCAGCCTTTCTAACTGGGAGTGAAAGGAAAACACATTTTCATGAAGCTAAGAATTCAAATACTTCATCAATACTATATTGACCGTGTTTCCGTGGCCTGAAAGTATTTCTTCGTCCAGTTTTTTAATGTTGTTTCTCCACCGAGATTATTTCCAAAGGGGTAAACAGTTTGCCTTCCACTCCAGATGTCCTGAGAATCACCGTCGACTGCTCTTTACCCAATGTCCCCCCGGGTACACAAAGTATTCTGACTGTGTGACAAACAGCTGTGGAGTAAGGGGATGATTCTAAATTAATTAAAATGTAAAGATGAATGCACTTTCTGCAAGTGGCATTAGTAGAACACAAACAAGTGTGTGATCTGTTTGCAGCTCAAGAGGCTAATCCTCGTTAGCATCAAAGGACGGACGCTTCAGGGTTTAATGAATGAGAGCAAAGGACACACATTTCTCCATGTATCTGCCTTTATTAAAACATGCTCAAAGCTTATGCTCATGGATTTAAAACTTAAGGTCATGTGTTTTTATTTTTAAGAAATATAATCGCAATGTTTCTCTAACTTTAAGTTCTTATTTTAGTGGAGCATTTGGAAAGCTAATTCGTATAACACACAAATGCAGAGTATTCAATTCTGAAGGTCATAGACTTGATAGACAATCGTAGAGAAAGCCTTCGCTCTCGAGAATTTCTATTTCTTTGTATAATCCAAGGTTCAGTTTAATTGGATAGGAATCATTTACTCAGATCCAATCCGAGGATCATTAGCTGAGCAGCGGTAAATACTGTCAGACTCAATCTGCTTGTATTTGCAGATTCAACACAAAAGATTAAATACAAAGTTGATCACCGGGGACCGAGAGGACATTTGAGATTCAAGTGAAATAAAACATCCGGTGCACGGCGTTGACATAAAGACAAAAGTCCACATCATAAATCCGTTAAAAATGAGAACGATAAACGATTTCCCAAAGCTAGGAAAAAGCAAATCCGACAACTTTGCATAGCTTGCAACAATCTTGCTAAAAATGTTGTGAAGAAAAGCCGACACACGTTCCGGAAACTGTGTCTGGAAATCCCCAAATGCTTCCAGTTGTTGGTTCTGCATGTCTGTGGTCACTGTGGGGGGTGTGCTGCCGAGCCGGGGGGCTGGTTCTGTGTTTCATTTGGGTTTGTATCTGTGCGTATGCTTATGGGCTCTTGTGTGTACACACTGCACGCCGTGTGTGTTTGGGTGAAGCATGTAGGTGCCGGCCGGCGAGCTGCGGCGACCTACGGTGACCACCCCCAGCTTTGTCATGGTAAACAGACACCTCTGGCAGTGTGCTTCACCCTCAGACTGTATTGTCTTCCTGTTGCCGCAGAAACAAAGGCGGCTCCACTGGGTCCAGATGTACATAGTAATGGCAGCCAAGGATTGAGAGGGGGGGGGGACAAAAGCACAACCTGGAGTTCAATTCAGCCGGAGAACATTTCATCCACATCTTGTGTCCTTCTGCTCTTTGTTCTGCTGAACAAACCCAGAAGAGAAACTATTTCCCAGCAGCAGCGCGGTTGCACGTGGTGGCACAGCACCGCAGGTCAGGTCAGGGACAGGGTTGGGAAATGTAATCAGTTACTGATTACTGAATACATGGCTCTGAAAGTAATCTGAATACAGTTACAGTTACGTGTCTTAAAAAAGTAATCAGATTACTTTTGGATGACTTTCTTTTTCCTTCACAGATGGGATGTGTTGGTGAACAGGAGACACACAAAGCAAAAGGAAACAACATAATACGCTTGTTGGGGATGCAGCTTGGAAAGTGAGGAGTGAGGGACACGGCTTGGAGAGGGCGTGTTGCCGTCTGCAGGACATGAATTAAAATGTCGAACCCGGACTTCATTTTAAGGACATGTTGGCCAGGGGTGTACAGTAGAGCTATATTTGTTTAAGCACCAGATTGGAAGAACAGGAGAGTGTGTGCACCAGTCTGCCTTAATCTATGAATTCATGTCCGTGACACTCACGGTATCTGCTGCCCGCAGCTGTGTTATAGAAGCAACACCTCCTTCACTTCATGACATCTCTGCAGCGCCTGGAGGCAGCGGGAGGGTTAGCTCAGCCTCTGAGGGGACGAGCCTTCACTGTGTTTACCTTCAGAATCATTAGAAAGGCTACAGAGCGGTGTGGCTGACGTGTTTTAACCACACACACACACACACACACACACACACACACACACACACACACACACACACACACACACACACACACACACACACACACACACACACACACACACACACACACACACACACACACACACACACACACCATGTATACATCACTTCAGGGGACATTACATTGACTTACATGCATTTCCTGGAGACTTATCCTAACCTTAACCAACACATGCCTAACACTAACCCTTACCCTAATCCTAACCAAGTCTTCACCCTAAAATTAATGATCCCCCTCATGGGGACCTCCAATTTGTCCCCATAAGGGAAGCCAGTCCCCACACGTGACTATGTAAACAGATGTAGGTCCCCACAAGTATAGTAATGCTAGACCACACACACACGCACACCCACACACGCGATTTAAATGTCGACTTTTGTTCCTCCATGTTTCGTTGTTATCGTTTCACTGAGCGAGCGGACCTGCACATTCTCTTCAAACGCTCCTTTTTTGGTCCATCTGCGCGGTAATAGGTTTTGTTCGCTGTGATGATTCCGCTGTACCTTTAGTAATGCATATTAAATGTTGTGAGGAAATCTTTCCACTAATAATTCCAATAGGTAATCCAAAATGTATTCACTTCAGGTTTACGAAAGTTACCAGATTACTCATTCTCAGGGCAGAATGAACTGTTCAGAGTCTTTCGAGTAAAGATTAGATGTGTGGGTTCCCTTATGGGGGTCAACAGCTCTGACACTGGGCGACTGGGAACTACTGGGAGGAAGGAGAGGTGGAGGAACGGGGGTCTCCAGGAGAGGTTTGAGGTGTTTCACTCCCTTATAAGAGCTTTCCATGAGGCTGCACAAATAATCCAAATGTTATCGAAATTGCAATATGGCGAGTGCTACATTCACATCGCATGAACAAGTAATGTTAAAGCCTTAATGTGTGCTAAAATACTTCCCTGCCAACAAATCGTATTCGAAAGACTTTTGTTCGGTACAGGTCCTCTTACACAAAGCACATCATGAGCTTTTTAAATATCTTTCAAGGACAAATACGAACAATCACCAATCCCTCCGATATCAGGAATCAGATTGAATATTTAAAATCTGTCAAATAATCAAACATGTTTTTTGAATTGTGCAGCACGATCTTTACACACTGATATAAACAAAGTCAGTGCATCAGACAAAGCCCTCAAACATGACTCTATAGCTAAACAAATATTAAGAATATAAAGAATATAAGAAGACCTTTTTATATCAGGTTAGTAAAAGTCATAACAGCCACAATCAGGCCACCGATAGAACACCAACAATATGATGATATTGAAAAAGAAAAATCGGATTTCTCACCCATTTTGAGTTACGGTACACCGGCTAGGCTTAAGGTAGGTAAACATTGATATTGGTCATCATCTCAACAACCTGTATCTGTGTGTAGGTGTGTATTAGTTTGGCAGGGTAATCTCAAAGGAACCTTTCTGCTAAATCCTCAGTCGTTCACGCCGTGTTGATCGGAAGTCCGTTAACAACAACGTGTTCCATAGTGAGACGGACATATATTTAATGGAGAAAAACCTGTTGGCGGACCGTCGCACACGATGCAGCGACTCTTCTTCACCTCGTGTACAATCAAGAGTGCCTGTTGCTTACTCGCGTTTGAGTGTCAGTCTCTAGCAGCTCTCCGTTCTGAGGGCAGCTACATGTACTCTCAGCTCTCTTCTGTGGAGCTCGCCCCGATTCCCACAGCCATTAATTTAGGCCGCGACCGCTGTCATGAATTAATCCCAGTTATGGTGGTTTCCATGGCAATCTCCCACACCGATTATGTGTGTGTGCATATGAAATGAAACCATTTGTTTGTGACCTATAAGCATTTGACAAGGGTAGGCCTTGCCACATGCACCCCCTACTCACAGGGTTAACATCTCCACTGACCTAACACCATCAAAACACACTTTGATAGACTCAAGCCGTTGGTTCTCTTGGGTCTTGTCCCCAAACAATCCTAGTGTAGGGTAACGTTTTCCACTTTGATCAGCATTGAAATATAAATGTTAAAAGCGTGGCATCTGTTCATTTGCTTTAAGCTACGTTGGCTCTCAATAGCTGGCAGAGAAACATTATGAGTATGGATACAGAATCCATTACCACGGCCCCGCTACCGGCAATAAAGCTAATCCATTTAAGGGCTCATAAATGACCGTAAACTCAAAATGAGAGTTAGTGCTGATACGTGGTGAGTGCTAAAGCAGCTACGACACCTCGTACATTTCGAGGGGGTTTTAAAATGGAGGCCTGGATTCTGTAAAGCAGGGGGCGGAGGGGAAGTGGACACACCGATAAGACAGAAGAAACTCTAGACTGAGTCAGCAGAACAACAGATCAACTCAGATCAAATGAAATCCATTCTGAACGTTTGGTGGAAGCAGTATTGTAAACACAAGTACGTCCCGCGTGGACTGACCCTAACAGAGCGCTGCAGTGATTACGCATTGTTGCTAGTCCGACCGGAACGTTTACATTGTACGGAGTCACTTGACAAACAAACCTTTGGACTTTTCCCTTTGGATTTCAGAATATTGCAGAAAATAAGATGTGTGCCAAACTAGGGTTGCCAGAAACTGACCATGATCAAAATCGATTATTCGGCAGCCCTGGCGAATAATAATTGATTATTCGACCGACCCCCCCCCTCCAAGTTTACAGTAAAACAAACTGGTGGTGTGACAAATGACCATTTACAATTATTAATACTATTACTATTATTAGCATATATATATATATATTTTGGTTGAAACTAAGCCAGAAAAAAATATTATATAAATAAATTCGATTTTTAAAAATAATATTCGATTATGGAGACTGTAACGAATATTTGAATAATCGCTGGCATCCCTATGCCAAACACACAGTTATGATACTTTTACAGATTTATATTAAAATATTACAGGAAATGCAGTTTTTCTTAGTGCTGCCACCGTTGGTTCCATCCAGAATACTACAGAACATAAGCTTTGGGCCAACAAGCGTTTACGATACTTACATGTTTTGTTCAGCTGGATAATCTCCAAAATTTAACTCCACTTTAATACGTTTTGGAAGCCTAACTGCAATGTTCAGAAGAACATACCTTAATGTAAAGTTACTACAGCACGGTCACATGACACACCGCTAAGCTCTCCATTAGGCACTTGTTTGTGACCGCCTTTTTTGAATCCACCAGTTGGTGACGGGTTTAATGTCGTCGAACAAAACATTACATCTCTTGAGCTTGTGTTAACCACAGACCTCATTGCAGGCTAACACACAAAACATATAGACAAGTGTTGACTTTGAGATGACAGAACCGAGTACTTTCTGGGTTTAGGACTCCTTCCTGCACCACTGTGTCGTCAAGATCCAGTCGAAACTGCTTTTGCTTAACCGGTCCAGATCAGCAACCAGATCACATACAATCCCTCTGCACATCAAACACAGAGAACATCGTTAGGATGTGTACTAGGTATGCTGCTTTATATGTGCAGGTGTTATGAGAGGAAAAATACCAGGCTCTCAAACGTCCATAAAAAGTATTGATTTCTTCCGGAGAAAAGTCAGTACGGTGCATCATTAACGGCTCATGTTCAATATTCTGGTCATTGTAAAAACCTGCTGCATTTTAACATGAAGAAGCGAATGCAATAAGGGCGCTTTCTGAAACAGGAAAACAGACTATTTGAGAGTCTTTTGAGGACTTCTGGACCCACGACATAAGTCGAGAGGTGTATCTGTGTTCTCCTGCTTTTTGAAGTGAGTGTCTTCTTAAAGAGCAGCCGACTAGATCTCAGCAGGGGGCTTCCTTTGAGCGAAAAGGAAATACGTGGGGGAAATAAATAACTCGACTTTTTAAATCAAATGTGGAGATATACCAAAAAACAGATTTTTAAAATTAAAATAAAAGCACGGATGGAATACGGTGTAATGGCAATTTAATGTGTGTTCAATCAGAATGTAACTACACATTGTTGATGAGAGCTAAATACAAACCAGGGATAATTCGGCCTCAGCAACACACCAACCTACACCATGTGGAATTCTGGGTAATTAAGTCCTAATGAGCTGTTTAAAGCTGTCAATACACAACACGTGTAGCTAAAATAACACCTCTATTCAAACGAGACCGGCATGGACAATAATGAACACATAGTGTTTTATGCTTTCTAACAATCCACCTACACCGTCCAATTAGCCGGTCTTCAGAGGACTGCAGTTTAAACCATACGTTACGCTTGATTGTTGCATACGCTTGTTATCTGGACAAATCACCCGGGCATTGAGGGAGCACAAATGCACACGGAAATGCACTTAGTGTGAGCGAGGACACGACACGTTGTAATACCTCTGCCCTTATGAGAGGCTGCTCTTAAAATATCGAAAGAAATCTACCGCAGCATATCGCTGGGATCACGTAACCACTTTTACTGCATAGATAAAGCAGAAGGATGTTTTCTGATGCACAGAATCCATAGTGAGGAGATGTCTGTGGGTAAAAAAGGATCATTGATGGTTCTTACTTAGGGTTAGGTTTGGGGTTAACCATCATGTTGACTCTTTAAGGCCAATATTGCGGCCGTTACACCCAAGATGCAAAGAGTTCAAATCTACACGAAGATGCACTCAGCGAGAGCAAGAACACGAGTGTCCACACTGTAGGTCGGTTCTTATCTTATTTAAAACAATCTACAGCAGCATATGGCCGGGATCACATACATGTTTTAAGAAGGCTGTGTCAGACGGGAGGACAGACGTTCATATCGTGGAGACTTCGGTGGGCAACATGTGGATTAGGGTTAACCATGAGCTTGACTCTTAGACGCTGGTTATGTGGAAATAGCAGAGTGCAGACATGATGGATTCCTGATTACAATAATACGTTCCACTATTATTATAATCACCGCTGCTCCGCGGCCTGAGAGCAATGCGGCTGAGGGCTAAATGCAGCTCATGTGTTCGAGTGAATGATGCTTTTGAAAGCGACCATTACGACACATTGAACAGAACGTCGCCGGTGATATTTAAAAAAAATCACAAGAACAGTTTCATCCCTCCCCTTGGATAGGTCGTCATTGACTACGGCCCGTCCACACAGCGGCGTGCGTTGAAGCTTGCCGGCGGGCGTGTCTGAAACTCGACCAACAACCAATCACATGAATCTCCCGCCCCTGACACACAAGCAGCGGTTTGATTGGCTAGAGCTCGTACTGGCATACGATTCGATTGGCTGACGCTTCTGCCGAGGCGTCAAAAGTTGAACATTGCTCAACTTTTGCAGCGAGCCACGCCAGCAACGCCGCTTCCCACAATGCAGTTCGGCTAAAAGTGATGTCACCCCATTCAAAGTGAACGGGCAGAAGCGTTGGAAGCTTCAACGCACGCCGCTGTGTGGACGGGCCGTAATAACCTTTGTCCAATCAAGTATCATCCAGGTTACTCGACTGTAGACATTTTCTAAAGTACGCTATTTACGCAATAAGTACAAAAACAAATAGCAGCGAGTAAGTACACCATTTGCTACCATTAAGTTCAGCTTCATGTTTAATGGTTTAGAGCAACGCTTCTCTGGTGGTCCGCGGAGCGCCCCCTAGTGGCCCGGGAGTATATTGGTAACATTTCACATTTTAAATAAATACATTTATTTAAGTTTTCCGCACTCTCGCGGGAATATCTCCGCAATGGAACGAGCTTAAGTTTCACTTTCGATTGCATGATATAGCCCAGCGCAACACCTTCGTCATAGATGTTGCCACTTGTTTGTACCATTTGCAGGCGATTTGTAGAAAACGATGTGTTTTTGGATATTTGTGAAGTTAGGTGGTCCGCGAGTGTTTTTTTATTGGTATGGAAAAGTTTGAGAAACACTGGTTTAGAGGTTCTTCGATAGCGCAGGATATTTCCATGTAGCACTGCAAGCCATCAAGTAGTTTCACTCCACATTATAGGAAATATATTGTTAGTATTTACTAAAATATATGCTAAAAACATTACAACTCTGTCTTAGAATATTGTTTAAGTCTCTGACCGTCTGTAGACCTGCAGATAATGTCTGATACAAGACAAACTCATGAGTGCAATTCAATTCAAGTCGTCACTACACGGCTAACCAGATATCAACAACAACAAAGGGTGGCGTGTGGCGCAGTGGATAGAGTATTGGTGTTGGGTTCAGGGGGTCACAGGTTCAAACCCCACTGCAGTCAGCATGTTGTTGTGTCTTAGTTTTCTGTGCATTCAGCTACTTTGGAGGCAGTGAGATCATCCTAATCTAGAAGTTTCTCCCATGTTTAGCCCTTTAAGCAAACGACAAAGGATCCAACATTCACGAACAGCAGGTATTGCATTAGTGCCTCAAAAGAATGTGTGACCGAAAGACCGTACGGTTGTGTTAGTGTTCGGTCACATCAGTGTTTAGACAAGTCTGAAGGCAATTTGTTTCAATAACATCACAGATGTACCTTGTGTAAGATGTTTCTAATGACCTACAACACATCATTACGGAAGGACAAGTATCATCAACAGGGCTTTGTTCTTGTACCCAGGTTTGAACACGTTACTAGGGCTGGTATTATTTAAAAAAGTAACATATTTAGCTGATGCTTTTATCCAAAGCGACTTACAAAAAGTGCATTCGACCAAGAAGATACAACCTTGAAGAAAACAGAATCATAAGTCCATCAGGTTTCATAGAGCTAAACATTTCAAGTGCCACTCAACTAGCTTTAGATAAGCCAGTCCTTTATTAGTATATAAGTGCTTTGTTAGTAATTATATCGATTGAAGTGGAGTCGAAAGAGATGAGTTTTCAGTCTGCGCCGGAAGGTGTGTTTCTGCTGTCCTGATGTCAATGGGGAGCTCATTCCACCATCTTGGAGCCAGGATAGTAACGCAGTGTTGAGTAATAAGTAATGGGACTGCTGTCACCAATGGTGGTATAAGTGCTTTGGGATTTATGTCCACTGCCAGATCTGCAAACTGGGCATTCTCAGAAGATAAAGTGATATTTAGAAGAGGTTAAAAGGCCTGCTGTTAATTCTGCAATCGACACGTCGGGAAACCGTTGTTCCATTAGCATTATCAAACCAAGCCGAAGAGAGCCGCCACTGCTTTTTATACGAAGCCAGCTGCCAAACATCTCAACACCATCCACATGTCCCACGGTGTTCGAGTGTCCATCAAGGCATCAGGGTTTTACACCTTCAGATTAGAGGACATTTTGACAGGGGCTTCGAAAAAGGTCTGGAAGTGGCGTGATGTTCACTTTTCCTGCCTGGAAACGGTTGCTATAATTATTTAATGCCATAGCAACGATGGTCTCAAATACATTACACACAATCCACTGAGTATTTAAATATCATAGCTAGTTTAATCTAATAGAGAACCGCAGTGACGCGTCCTAAAACCCGGAAGTAAGTTAGCATGTTACCACTTCCTGTTTCCTCGTCTCAGAGCCAATGGGATCTCTCCAAAGGGTTTAGGAGAATAGCTTAAATAAGGTCTGTGGTTGAGACACGTTGAAGAGACGGATCACGTTTTGTTCCACGACATTAAATCCATCAGCAGTGACCCCGCTGGTGTCTGAAAAACGATGGTTGTTACCAAGTGGCTGAACAGGAAGTCGTGGAGGTCGTTGTACGTCATTACGCCGAACACGTGAACACTCCCTCTAAGTTAGTTAGCCCTGTTCTGCTTGAGAGCAAGTCCTCCTGCAGACTGTTCAAACAAACGCTTCAACTTGAACCATTTACAATCTGGAGTTTTGAATATGGATCTGAAGTCGGCGTGACGTTGAAGTCGTGCTGTAGTTCCTTTAGCATAACGTTAGCATTTTGCTTCTTGCGACTAGATTTATGATTAGAAGATTATAAAAGTAGGGTAGACGTGTGGAGATTATCCGGCTGACCAAACGTGATCCGGCTCTTAAATGTGTCTCAACCACAGACCTGATTTAAACCCTATGGAGAAATTGCATTGCGTTTTTATCGAAGGAACCGGAAGGAGTTCACATCCGGGGTTTAGGACGCGCCACTGCGGTTCTCTATTGAAAACATAATATTTAATATGTTTAATTTGTAAAAATCGAAATAAGGCAACTATTATTTCAAGATGTCAAATACATGCGGTGCAGTAAAAAGTAATATATTTCTCTCGGAGCTGTAGCGTCAGACATGCTGTGAAGATGAAGCACACTGAGAAAATTACAACTGTTCAGAAAAGGGCTCTTGGAAAGCACTGAACGCCACACACTGATACACAGCGGTGGAGGTGAGGGTGGGTGGAATTGTTTCTTTTGGTTAATTTTACATCCACTCAAATCACTAAAAGGCTGCTCAGCGGATACCTGATGCATAGAGGCCAAATGCGTCTCCTCACTAAGCAGCGCTGGCCTTAACGCCAGTCGCACGCCAGCAGTTAACCCCGCTGCCTTTAGAACCTCGGCCTCTTCACTCTGATTTATTGCTCAAACCAGCCCAGAATGCCAAAAGAAACCACGTCCCATTTGCTCTGCATCGAAATGAACTTAATTCAACACCATTCAGTTTGATGGTTTGGGTCAGTCTTATCACCGGGGAGAAAGAGACACCTGCCTAAAATCATTTTCTTACCATAATGATTTCTTTAACTCTGCCTTCATATTCACATCACCGCTTTTCTAAAAGTGCTCGGTGAAGCTATTAAGGATGAAGCTGTTTTCTGATAGTCAATTCTACTGATGACATTTTAAAAAAGACCCGAGGGTACCTTACTACAAAATGGAGTATCGTTGCGCTTCATGACACCACGTTTTATATTTACTTTTCAATAGTCAAAAAAAACGTAAATGTGGGAGTGAAGATGGTAGCACCCAACGCACCACTTCAATAAAGTGTGTTCTTAAAATATAAACCGTAAAGGAATGAGAAAGTAGTTGTTAAAGCCATAGCTCAATTAAAAGATTAAAAGTCATGCATTCTGCACGAAGGGATATTTCATGGCATGGCGGATGGAGGCTTTATTTCCATGGCAGCAAAACACCATTTAAGCAGCTTCCATTAACCGTGTTTTTCTGGCCTTGAGATGTCCATAGTTCCTCACGTTGGTATATTCATGCTCATTACTAAAATACTGAAAGGCTCAGGATGGAAAGGTTAAACGAGTGGGAAGGTCCGTGCAGATAAAGGCACCTAGGATAAACATTCAATGGCAGGGAAAGCTCTCCGAGTTTCCACCAACGTCCTCGGGAATATCCAAACTAAATGTCATGGCCAGCGGCTGCTTAGATAACATGTTTGAACGGAAAGCAAGGAAGAGATTGTGCCCTTATCACTCCATTCTGTACAACAGCCATTGGTCGTGTTAACGTGTGTATACCTGAGTTATCTATTGTCGCCTTGCCTTTTATATTGCTTAGAAACAGTGCATATGGCGATTCGATCACTGGTTCTTAAGAAAACTGTGGAAACCTGATCAGCAAAGTAACGTTTTGGTATATGGCTGACATAGCAAGAAGATGGACACATCAGCCACTATGGGACGTCTGTGAATCGTGTGCTTGTTCGTGACATTACATTACTGGTGATAGAAGCCGTTCCACGAGTATCCGTACTGTTGCCTGGAGTTACACTGCACTTCGAATAAAGAGGAATCTATGGCATACACATTAGTTAGCGGTTAATGGACTCAATTGATCAAGTCTTTACTACTGTGGCTGTGAGGGGGTGCGGTCGTCTTTCAACCAGAAGGCTGTGGGTTCGATCCCAGCTCGTGCAGCCAACATGTCGATGTGTCCTTGGGCGAGATACTTGACCCTGAGTTGCTCCCGATGGCCAACGGCGTGTGCATGTTAGGTCCTAGAGTAAGGTACACGGCTCTGTATGAACGGTGTGAACGACATGTAGTATGTAAAGCGCTTTGAGGGGTCTTAAAGACGGGATAAAGCGCGATATAAGTACAGTCCATTTCCCATTTGGATACAAGACAGCATACACCCATTCACACAGAGGTAACATACACACACCATGCTAAGTGTCTTACCCAAAGGTACATCGACATGTTGACTGTAGGGGTTTAGTTTGACCGCACGACCTTCCGATTGGGAGACACTACCGCCGACCTGCAGTCACCCTGAGTAGGGCTTTGTCTTTTTTAATGACGTAACATTTTCATGTCAGCATTCTGCACGCTTCGGCCACCTTAAACACGTGCATAGACTTACTACAACCATCCAAGAAGCAGCACCTCTAAAATCCCCATGTACCAAACACATGATTACACAGTTTCAAATGCGCTTCCTGCAGGAAATTGCACACTCCTCTATAGACAATGTTATCACTGTCACTTTTGATGCAGCAATGCATTCTGGGAAAGCCTTAATAATGCATTGCAGCAGCTAAAAACTAGAGCCTTACTTTAGGTATCAGTGTTTCCTATCTGCTGGTGGGCCATCTAATCTCTGCCGCTCTGAGCATCCCTGCTGTAAATCCACCGCGCTCGGGGGAGATATCATCTGATGTCAAGAAGAATCTCTCTCATTCCTCTCACTGGGGGGGGCTCAACAGCTCCTGCCTCCCTGCTGCTGCCAAACACATTTCGCATATAGGCCCATTGTTTTAAAGAGAAGCTGGAGGAAATGCAAAAACAAGAAACCATTTCTTACTGGGTAATATTTAGTTTTGGACCGAACTAGGATATGTCATTCCAGTTGCATCTACTTAGTTACCGTGTTCATGGATGTGTGTACAGTATATTGGGATTGATCTTGAGTTTTTTTTTCTTGATACATGATGACAAGAGAAGAAGACACTGGATATGCTTGAGGTGGAAAAGGGACTTTGTATGTTTTTCGAAATATTCAAGTAAAAGGAACCAGCTCACATTGTCTGATGGCATTTCTAAAATGTCCTCGTACTTATGTTACATGAAAAGTGCCTTTCTAAGATTCCAAGGTTGTTCCAATGTCTGTTTCTTATCGATATCTAATAGAACTGCTCGGGTCTTGATAGATTGAGTGGGGAAGTTCATGAGATCTTTCTAGAGGGTTATGAAGAATAACTTTTATCCAATGACCTTTGACCTCTGTGTCTGTGTCTGTGTTTTCTCTTGTTCCGATTAACCCAGCCACATCTTTCTTCTTGTCTTGTATCTATATCTACGCCGGGATCCGGAGTCGAGGCTGATCCTCTTGCTGTGGTCCTGTGTCTTGGATCCTCTATCTCGAGTTCTGGATTAAGTCGTGGACTTCGGGTCGTGGCTGAACCCGTCTCTGCGGTCCTGCCTTGGGTCTCGTCATGCTGCTTCCCTGATGGCTTCCACAGGATTGTAGCTGACGTCCTCGTGGATTCATCTTCTCATTACAGACACATGCATTTCCTAACATTCGGTCTATATGCTGTAAAATGTATTATCTCTGATTCACACACGGCATCTATTGCACGTCTGTCCGTCCTGGGAGAGGGATCCCTCCTCTGCTGCTCTCCCTGAGGTTTCTCCCATGTTCCCTTAAACTGTGGGGTTTCTCTGGAAGTTTTTCCTTGTACGATGTGAGGGTCTAAGGACAGAGGGTCTAAGGATAGAGGGTCTAAGGACAGAGGGTCTAAGGATAGAGGGTCTAAGGACAGAGGGTCTAAGGTCAGAGGGTCTAAGGACAGAGGGTCTAAGGATAGAGGGTCTAAGGATAGAGGGTCTGAGGACAGAGGGTCTAAGGACAGAGGGTCTAAGGACAGAGGCTCTAAGGACAGAGGGTCTAAGGGCAGAGGGTCTAAGGATAGAGGCTCTAAGGACAGAGGGTCTAAGGACAGAGGGTCTAAGGACAAAGGCTCTAAGGACAGAGGGTCTGAGGACAGAGGGTCTAAGGACAGAGGGTCTAAGGACAGAGGCTCTAAGGACAGAGGGTCTAAGGACAGAGGGTGTCGTTTTTCTCATACTGATATTCTGAACAATCTGTGCTGTTGTATTTGCTGTAAAGTGTCTCTACTGCAGGCTATTTTTGTTTTATGTACAGCACTTTGGCTCAACCAGAAATCGTTTATAGATGTGCCATATAATTAAAACTTGATTTGATTTGAAGGTGACTCCTGCCATACTGTACTATAATTCACAACCTGGGTTATTGTAAGAACCTGACAAAGCAGGAAGTCTCTTAGCTACCTTACAAGCTAATTAGCATTCATTCCCTGATGCGAACTGAAGGGATAAACATATTATTTCCAAGAGAAAATCCCTTAATTGTTTTTAAACAATGTTGGATGGAGATAAAAGTCTAACACATCATAAAAACGTCCCTTATGTGCTTTCAGGATTGAGATCTAGTGAAAGGGAAGCTTTATGATTCCCTTCATGTTCTTACTCATCAAGCCCTCCTGTCTTTGTGGAAGCACCCACATTTATTATGCTTCAGCGGCTTTATTCGTCACCCGTGGTAATTGGAGGAATAAAGAAAGAGAAACAAACAACATGGACACAACTAGAGAATAATGCCTCTTGTTCAATTATAACCGGGGTGGTATTTACCAGATGCAGTATGACCGTTATGATATAAAGCTGCTATCCGTAATGACGTTGTCACCCTCTGCTAATTCCTTGTATGCTTCGACAGCGTTTTCAGGAGAAGGATTGTCTCAGCGAGTACACACTGCTTTCCACACACACTGCCTGTTTGCTAAGGTGATTAACACCACGTGTAGTTCAGGATAATCCTGGCCGGCAGTATTGTAATCACCAGTTGCATGGAGAGAGCAACAAAATGACAGAAAAAAAGCCTTGCAAACAAAGTAAGGAGACTGAGAGCAACATGTCTACAAGGCATAGAGCTCAGAGTAAGCACTATCATACGGCTAGAGACAACTTCCTGTCACGTCATTTGTTTTCATTTCCCCCCCAGTAGAGAGTGGTGCAGTGATGACGTATTGTTGTAGTCTGACCATGAAGGTAGCATCTCTCTGGTTCTGTCAATAAAGGTGAAGGTGGCTAATGTTGGGCTATAAAGGAACTACAGCACGGACACATGACTTCACGTCACCACCGCTAAGCTAAAGGTGGCTAATGTTGGGCTATAAAGGAACTACAACACGGTCACATGACTTCACGTCACCACCGCTAAGCTAAAGGCGGCTAATGTTGGGCTATAAAGGAACTACAACACGGTCACATGACTTCACGTCACCACCGCTAAGCTAAAGGCGGCTAATGTTGGGCTATAGAGGAACTACAGCACGGTCACATGACTTCACGTCAGCACCGCTAAGCTAAAGGCGGCTAATGTTGGGTTATAGAGGAACTACAGCACGGTCACATGACTTCACGTCAGCACCGCTAAGCTAAAGGTGGCTAATGTTGGGCTATAAAGGAACTACAGCACGGTCACATGACTTCATGTCAGCACCGCTAAGCTAAAGGCGGCTAATGTTGGGCTATAAAGGAACTACAGCACGGTCACATGACATCACGTCACCAACGCTAAGCTAAAGGTGGCTAATGTTGGGCGAGATGACGCTTGCCAATAGAAGTGCGAGTGCTACATAGTGATGTCACCATTTTCCAGAAGTAAAGCAATGAGTCCAATTGAAGCATATTCGGGAAGAGGAGGGGTAGTGTGGGAGAGAAACTCCCTCTGGAGGAAACAAGGGGATGTTAGCCTTTGCAGACCATGTACAGGCACTACAACCTATAGAACACACTACAGGGGAGGGGAAACCACATGATCAAAATATGGCTCTTTCAATCCACCAATGGGCTACACAGTATATTGTATATCTGTATACACAAACATTTACATTTATTCAGTTTGTGTATACCACAGACCTTATTTAAGTTAACAACCAAATACACATTCAGAAAACCATTGATCTCAAGACTAGCAAATCAGAATAGCTAATGGTAAAGTCTCATTTTGCTCATTTGTTTGATTACATGCATTGATGCGTGCACAAGCTAAGCGCTATATGCTGTTAACATACTTTCAGTTGTACAGAAACAAGATAAACTCTCCAGTGTTTCTTTGTTTTGTATTTCCCTTTCTTTCCATGTCTCCATTCTTTCTAACTAATACTCAAACGCCCACATGTTGCACTCGTCTGCACACACTACCGCTGCGAGGCACCCCAGCCTGCTTCCTGCACTGCTGTTGCTATGGAAACACCTGCATCTCCGGTCGGATGCGATGAGTAGTGCTTCACTTTAACATGTGGCAGGTGGAGACAGCCAATTGAAGCATGTCATTTATAAGAAAGGACACTTATACCATTCTTCATCAGTTTCCTAATATCTGGTATCGACGCTATATTTTCTACATTTTTTAACAGATGTATCAAAGGTATAAGATTATTATTTCATGTTTGCATATACTTTTATACCAATTGGAGAGCAATTTGGGGCTTTTAACCGCATGCTTTTTTGTATGCTTTATAGCTGCTCTCAGGCATATTTTGTTACCTCAGAAAGATGTGGACTCCCTGGTATCTGTGCTAAGCTAAAGGTAGCTTTATAGTTAGTGAGAGTTTTCAATCGCTCGCTAAGAAAGTTAATACAACTACAATTATTGATATTTCCCTTTGCTTTTTTTGTCTGAGAGCAACAAGACATAGTTAAAGCAGCAATGTCAAACATATAGAAGCCTTAGAGAGCTTGGGAAATCGTAAAAAACGTCCAACATATGAGGAAGATAAGCACGTCTTTGCGTCATACATGTGTGCAGACTTGGCTGTGAGTGAAGGTAACGCTTCAGCATGACACAACATGTGTATTCTCATCAGAAAGGGACATAAGCACGGCGACTTGAACGCTGCTCTCACCTCCACGGCACGCCCTTTGTTTGATAATATATCCTGATTGTCAGATTGCATTATAGCATGACACATAAGATAAGAACAGCGCTTTACTTCGCTCTGAATGGAGGATGTATTGACTTTATCCGACGAGAATACAATATATATACGATTAAATATGATTGGCCTTTTAGCAGGAGTATATACAATCACCTTACCATTATGTAATAGTAATTAAAAGCATTATAAATGTGTAAAAGTAAGGCCTCCACATTGTCCTGGATTAGGCTGAGATGTGTCACACTGACTGAGTGAAATCCTAATTGCGCAATGATTGAGTTATTACTATGCAGCCCCATGCGATAGGCATGTTTTGTATAATTTTCTAATTTGCCTGCAGGGCCAATAGCTTGACATTTACCATAAATTACAGCTGCCGTTTTGCATTTTGAATATACTATTGAGTGAGAAATATTGAGTATGTGAATTGTAAGAGGGTTTATTTAGTTTCATCAAGTTAAAAATCCCCTTAAATGTAGACATTAATCATTGTAAAGGTTACAGATGTGTGGTCAGGCCAAACGTCTTTAAAAGCTACAATAATTAAAAGTTATTCTCCTCCATCTCGTCTTTTTAAATAATACTTTGCCTCGCGCCAGCAGACGCACATCTGAGCTGTTTTCCAACAGAGATCAGACTTGCAAATGAAAAGCATCGCACTATAATGTACTGCCGTCATGTTGCCTGCATCTTCCTTTACAACAGGTCAATGGCTCCGTCAGAGGGATGCGAAGTGGCTGCTGTTAATGCACTCTGCGTGTCTCCTGTTGTATTGACCTTGCTTGGCGCGGTGTTCTCGACACATTACAGTTTGAACCCTGGGACTTCCCGTCTCACTGCTTGCTGCTCGACTGAACTCACAAGTCAGTGTGAACATGAAACGAACCAGAGATGAAAAAGCAACGATGTATACTTCCTATGTTGGGTCAGGAGTAAGAAAACCACACTGTAATACCTGTGTGTATTGTATTTGGAAATATGTTAAGTGTTTCTTTTTATCTTTGGTATAATATAATAACGTCCCGTTGTATTGTGTTGTGTAAGAAAGGGAAAGAGAGGAACGATGTTGAAAGAAAATACGAGACAGTTTGGTGAAGACGGGGGAATTGAAGTGAGAAGTCAGACAGGAAGCGTCACTGCTTTCTGCTCGACTGATATCACAAGTCAAGTCAGTGTGAATATCAAACGAACCAGAGATGAAAAAGCAACGATGTATACTTCCTATGTTGGGTCAGGAGTAAGAAAACCACACTGTAATACCCGTGTGTATTGTATTTGGAAATATGTTAAGTGTTTATTTTTGTCTTTGGTAGCGTCACACAGATGCCTATTTGTATTTATTTATTTAATTTTGAATTGTGAATTTTGAATGTCCATGTTTGTACGAGTGTTTTCCTTCTTAAAATGTTTTTTAAATATTTTTGAGATTTGGTTGAGCTACTTGTACTTTTACTAGTCCTTTATTAGAGATGTGTCTGTTGTTTGTGTTTGTTTTCAGTGTCAGGATGGAACCCTTGTATTTTGCTCTGCAAACAGAATCTACCTACGGGTACAAATAAATAACCTGAACCTGAACCTGGTATAACGCCTTGTGCGGAATGCTTTGGCAATACTATGTTTAAAATGTGCTCATGCCAATAAAGCCCCTTTGTATTGTATTGTGTAAGAAAGGGAAAGAGAGGAACAATGTTGAAAGAAAATACGAGACGGTTTGGTGAAGACGGGGGGGGAATTGAAGTGAGAAGTCAGACAGGAAGCGTCAGGATGAGACTGAAGCACAGGCATAGGATGTCCTTAGCGGTGTCTGCAGTTTGGCTCTCAGAGAAATGGCCACGTGTCAGCTGGTGATGACAGCCACTTGTCTCCGTCTGGCCGAGCTGCACACATCAGCGGCTCTTTCTAATTCCCATCATGGTGAGTATTCACTGCCTGCTACCATGACACCGATCCACAAGCCTGCTGAGCGTCGGCTGGCAGCAAGACAGATGCGTCCGGTGAATGTTACCTCAGCTCTGGTCAACACACATGTGTTTTCATCCTTGAGAAAACCCTTTTTTACTTTTTCAATATTTTAGTTTTTTAGCACCAAACGTTGGATTCATGATGGCTAGACCGTCCCTGGTAAAGAAACTAACAGAGAACAACAGAAGAAGGAAGACAGACAGGAAGTCAACACTAACGGGAACAGCAGAAGAAGACAGACAGGAAGAACACACTAAAGGGAACAGCAGAAGACAGACAGGAAGTAAACACTAAAGGGAACAGCAGAAGAAGACAGACAGGAAGTAAACACTAAAGGGAACAGCAGAAGAAGACAGACAGGAAGTAAACACTAAAGGGAACAGCAGAAGAAGACAGACAGGAAGTAAACACTAAAGGGAACAGCAGAAGAAGACAGACAGGAAGTAAACACTAAAGGGAACAGCAGAAGAAGACAGACAGGAAGTAAACACTAACGAGAACAGCAGAAGAAGACAGACAGGAAGTAAACACTAACGAGAACAGCAGAAGAAGACAGACAGACAGGAAGTAAACACTAACAAGAACAGCAGAAGAAGAAGACAGAGAGGAAGTAAACACTAACGAGAACAGCAGAAGAAGACAGACAGGAAGTAAACGCTAACGAGAACAGCAGAAGAAGAAGACAGAGAGGAAGTAAACACTAACGAGAACAGCAGAAGAAGACAGACAGGAAGTAAACGCTAACGAGAACAGCAGAAGAAGAAGACAGAGAGGAAGTAAACACTAAAGGGAACAGCAGAAGAAGACAGACAGGAAGTAAACACTAAAGGGAACAGCAGAAGAAGACAGGCAGGAAGTAAACACTAACGAGAACAGCAGAAGAAGACAGACAGGAAGTAAACACTAAAGGGAACAGCAGAAGAAGACATACAGGAAGTAAACACTAAAGGGAACAGCAGAAGAAGACAGACAGGAAGTAAACACTGACGACAACAGCAGAAGAAGACAGGAAGTAAACAATGACAGGAATTATTGGAGTTTGATGATTCCTATATATACTCTGTTTTGTGGCAAGATGATTGGATAAGGTCTCATTGCCATCTTAACACAATTATCAAATGCTAAAAAGAGTTAGGGATTACAAACAAACATTATATAGAACATGTGTGGAATAGCAAGAGAGGTGCGGGTTATTTGAAGTGTAATCTCTTGTGTGTACATGTGTAATCTGTAGCTTTGTGACGTCTTTTGAAAATGGCTTAAAAAAGGAATAAAAAGTCAGTAATAAAAGAGTCATCGAGGAAAGGAAAGGAGAGAGGTCTTCGTGCTGCTTCCTCCTGAACGAGAGCACCATTCCAGGCTGAATGCTGTGTCACATTGACGCAGTGATTTCGCTGCGCCACAAACTGCTGTTGTTTTCAAAGAGAAATGCAGGGGAAACATCTGGGCCGCATCCATCACCGAGCCGGAGAATAGCACGGGTATTTTTACCTGCGCCCAGCAGCATTAGTCACCCTGTCAGTGCGCTACACAAACTTTCAAAGAGCTTCACCGCTAACAGCCCCGAGCCTGTATCCCGGGGAGATTAGCTCATATAATAAAGTGAGCTTTCATCTTATTACAAGCTTGTTTCAGGCCTTTGGAAACCTATATTTGGGCTTAAATATACCATATGTGTCAGTTAGTGGAACCAGAATGCGTTCATTTGGTTAAAGTATTGGAAGCAGGGCTCGAGTAAACAAGCCACGGATGAGACTGCTAACTTTTAATGAAGCAGACGTGGCTGAAAAGACTTTAATGAAGCCCTTAAAGTGCTATATAGAAATTGGAGTCTTGCAAATCCTCCATATTTCTTGAGTCGTGATGAAGCAGTCCTTTAGAGCAGGAGTTTTCAAAGTGTGGGAAGGTCAGCCTCCCCTCCCAATTAGTATTGCTATTATTGTTGTTGTTGCTATAATGCAGGGGTATTCAATTCCAGGAAGAGATAATGTCATTAAATGCTCTGTTTTCGTTGTCTACCTTCCACCATTTGAAATGACTGACTGATTCTCTCGTCTTGTCTCGTCTCTGTGTTTGAATCTGTCGTGCTGACTCACTGCACCCATTTGATTGGCTGAGTAGCTTCACCTCCTTAAAACATGAAACAATAACTTTTTAAAACCTTTTTAAGTTTTAAACATATTGTAGACAACACCCCCACCACTTGGACTATTCCTTGCACCCCTCTAGAATAAGCCTGAATGGTCTCAACCATATTGCATCAGTAACGTGCACAAGATCGCAAGGACACGGGTAGCGATCGGACAATTGAGTGTTGTTGAGTCTGTGTGTTGTGGAACATGCGTGTGCGTGCTTGAAAATACACCACACACCCAATTACAATTGCATGTCCAGTCTGTGGACAGCCGTTCTTCCTTGCATGTCAGTCGCCGACACCTTCTTACAGAGGACAGGCACATCTAGCTGCAGCACGACCCGTATATTTTCGCACGGCGTGTTCTCAACATCGTGAATACATCCTTATACGCTCCCGGCAACACACTGAACGTTAACTTTGCCTCCTTATTACACTCACCCCTACTTTAGTGGGAGCAATGAGTCTGTGTCTGTGATGTACACACGCAGATCGTCCTCTGGCTGCAGCCTTGACCGGCACTTGCTTTTGATCAACGTCAATGCAGAAAACCCGCACTCACACAGGTAGGTGGAGGGAATGAGCATTGGACAGCCTTGTTGGCTGCGCCTCACTGCTGCTTTAGAGGAACAGCATTTAAAGGCCCGGACACACCACGCCGATTTTGGACGTCAATTGGCGTATTTTAGACTGCACTGTAACTTTTATCCATGTATTTTTCCTTAATGTTTATTTTATTAGCTTTTCTTTTTTAATGCTTAATGTCTTTCATTTTTTTTTGTAAAGCACTTTGAATTGCTTTGCGTTGAAAAGTGCTCTATAAATAAACTTGCCTTGCCTTGCCATACTCAGATTGGTGTGTCCCGCACCGTCGTGCCTTCGACACCTTTTCGGCCGAAAGGCTGTCTGCAAAATAAATCACTCTGATTGGCTGTGCAGCTTAGCGAATCAGTGCATGAGAAGCGAAACGGAAGTGAGGGACCCAAACAAACTATTAAGAAGGCAAATGTGAGATTTCATTTGAGCTCCAGCTCTCGACTCAGGTTCGGGAAAGCCCCGTGAGCTTCTCGCTGTAGAGTGAAAATGGAACGCACTATTTGTTGTTTGTTTATATCACGCAGTCTGTTCTTCTTCTCTCGGTTATCACGCAGTCTGTCTGACGGTTGTCTCTTTTGAATGACGAATACACACTACCGCCGCCTGCTGGTAAGGAGAGTTATTGCCACTCACGCATGCGCAGTGCGTACGTGCTTCTTGGCCGTCGGCTGAAGTCTTTGCGGTGTGTTCCAGTGCGACACGTGCCGAGACGCAGGAGACGCGAGGCGACACAACAGTCGGGGTCCGTCTGTGTCAGTTCTTTGGCGTCAGCTTGATGTGTCCGGGCCTTAAAACTGTGCTCAGACCAACCAATAGCACTACAATGCAGACTTTGAATTGATTTAATAAAGTAGACAAAGACAAAATAGCATTGTCACCTGAAAACACAATAGGCAATTCAGACAAGCATTAATGGTAAGAACTTTCTAAAAGATCCTCGATATCGTAGAACTGTATTCCCAATCAAGCACGGTGTTTGTCACATTTACAGCAGACTAAACCAGAATCTTAAATGCAAACCGAAGACCTCTGAGGATTGTGCAGAAGAAATGTCCAAAAGGAACAACGCAGAGCAATAACTGGAATGTGCTTTCTAACTTTGGACTTTCCAATGCAACACAGCAGCTCTGATCGATTTCAGGGAAACTTTTTCTGCCTGTGCCTGAAGCCTCGAGGTAGCCGTACAGCGCGCAGGTCGGGGAGATTAACTCTGCCACGATTCTTTCAGGATGTCTTTTTCTGTCCTTAATAGGTAGTCCCAGTAGCCCCCTTCTCTCGGGTCTGTCCTGGGTTTTTTCTGGAGCTACACCTCAGTTCAAAAGCAGGCTGCTGCCTTCACTGATAGCATGCCAGTATAACCTGAAAGCTGACATGAATGACATGTTTATGATTCGGCAAAGGAAGAATGCAGCGTCGTGTGCCAGCGTTGGTAATCGCTACCACATTGCTAGCCCTTCACAAAATCAATACGCAGCTTTGTATTGAAGGCTCTTGGAATATTCTCTGGGCTAACAAAGCGTTTTTTGTTTGTCTTTATTGCCAATGCCCTCCCCATTCCTAGCATCCTCAGGTGTCTGTGTGTACATGTCCTTGAATTGGAGATACACTGTGAGGAGAAAAGAGTGATGGACACAATGCCAGCAAAAAAACAAAAAGGAGATTAAACCCATGATTGAAATGCCAGGCTCTCGGGAGATAACACACTGAGAATATTCCTTTCTCTCGTTGTCTAATTGTATCAGCTTTGTCTTTCTATAATGTCCGATCCAACAGGAGCGGAAATACTTCTGAAATCGGACTGAAGGACAGAGACGAACGGTGTGCAGTTACTTCGTGTTGGTTGCTTGGGAAAAGAGAAGTCTGTTGCACATAGCAGAGGAAGTTAAATGCTTGAGTTATTTTGTTTACGACTTCCTGTCCTCCAACGCAAATTGCACAGTTATGCTGGAGATGTGGTGGGTCGGTGCTAAGGATAAAGTGTTATGTTGATTTAGGCGTTCACATATGTTGCTCCCCATTCAGTATCTCCAAATTCATTTAACATTCAGCTCCATTCAGAGCAAGAAACAAAAGAAAGGATTTTCTCTTCGGTCTCGCGCCACGATGTGTGACAGATGTAGAGCTCTATGAAGAATGACAAACCAAGAAGAGCAGCGAGGAGACTGTGACTTTGTGCTTCGGAGGACGCCGAGTCGTGTTCACTGACTCTGATGTGGCCGTAACATACAGATTTTCTAATTGAATGGCGTGCCCATTAAATAAGTCGTTATCTTCAAAAGAGCACATATAAAAAGCATCAGAAGGATAATCGAGGCTGATAGATTAATCGGGGCGGTTTAGCGTGAACGAAAAACACACCGATGCAACAGCAAGACGAGCAGAAGAGCAGCTTTGATTGTTTTCAAAGGTCGATGGCTGAGTCCTAATAGCTGTGGAGGGGCCTTAGGGTTAGGTAGATTAACTTCAAACCTTCCCAGAATTCATTTAGGAATGTTTCACTTCTTAATAAGGGATCTGCCTCAAAAACAAGAGCTCCGTCCGGGGGTTTCATGGCGAGTTCGCTAGCTGCTCGTCTGAAGTGAAAGACCCAATGCCCACGAGTCCTGGCGCTCTGTTTCTGGCCTTTTCGAGGGAAAGTTAATCATGTTCCAACACTTTTGATGTGACTCCACTTTAACAAATCAATGTGGATTTCTTCAAAGCGGTGTAATGATTAAAGTAAAGCACTTACTTCCAAAAAAGGATCAAAACCAATTATATTATTGACATTTCCAGTTAATATCCGGAAACGCACATGCTTAGAATAGACAAGATGCTTACCTTTAAGCGTGTGGAGAGGTGATGAAACACAAGGATGTTTGGAAATCAGCAGGAAGCAGAGATAAGGAAGGAGGGGAAAGAAAGGCAGATTGTAAGTTTACAGACATATTTTATCATTGGATGCAGAGGCAACCTCAACAATTTGGTGTTTCTGCAATTGTTTTCAGATTGAAATCTACGAAGAAACCTTTCTATAAGACAGCACTGGCAACAGACAATGTCTATTTGTTTTCAGCTTCAGGACATTTCCACAAAGCCACAGCATAGCAAAGGTCCAGTGTTGAAGCATCAGGTTTATTTTAGATTGCACCAAAGAAACCCTCCCCAGTGGCGAGATGGTGAAGAATTGTAAACCGCAAAGCTGGGAAATTGGAACTTCTACGGAAATAGTACTGGGATCTAGGAGTTCTCACATGAGGCTAAACATTCGGATGGGATATTAGGATTCAGGAGAAAATGAGGGAGAATGGCTCACGGACAGAAAGGTACTAATATGTGACCCGCTCTATCGAAATCAGTCGGAAGTCGCAACGGCTCATTTCAAAATAAACATGGATTTACGTACAAAAATATTTTTTCGGGGTGCGGGTGTTTTGTTTGATTTTAAACCAACAAAGTCTTGGCTTTCAGAATATGAAACTTTTATTTCCAAAAGCACACGATAAATACATGTTTGAAGCTTGTAAAGGAGACGAAGACACCTCTCATTCGCCACTCTGCTCTTCCGCACAGCTTTTATCTGCAGGTGCAAAGGGTGCCAATGTGGTCCATCTGTCCATAAATTAGTTTGGTCCAGGGCAAGAACAAATGCTTTCCAGACTGGCACTAATCTAATATTGATATTCATAGCTGCCAAAGGATGATTACAAAAAAATGTCATCAGTTTAGAAACCATCCTATGAAGACTTTTCACTTTTTGAAAGGGAGGAAAAACTAAGAAAGCTAAGAGTGATTCAGTTATGAGTCCGGTGGTGACGTGAAGTCATGTGACCGTGCTGTAGTTCCTTTATAGCCCAACATTAGCCTCCTTTAGCTTAGCGGTGGTGACGTGAAGTCATGTGACCGTGCTGTAGTTCCTTTATAGCCCAACATTAGCCACCTTTAGCTTAGCGGTGGTGACGTGAAGTCATGTGACCGTGCTGTAGTTCCTTTATAGCCCAACATTAGCCACCTTTAGCTTAGCGGTGTTGATGTGAAGTCATGTGACCGTGCTGTAGTTCCTTTATAGCCCAACATTAGCCACCTTTAGCTTAGCGGTGGTGACGTGAAGTCATGTGACCGTGCTGTAGTTCCTTTATAGCCCAACATTAGCCACTTTTAGCTTAGCGGTGGTGACGTGAAGTCATGTGACCGTGCTGTAGTTCCTTTATAGCCCAACATTAGCCGCTGTTAGCTTAGCGGTGGTGACGTGAAGTCATGTGACCGTGCTGTAGTTCCTTTATAGCCCAACATTAGCCACCTTTAGCTTAGCGGTGTTGACGTGAAGTCATGTGACCGTGCTGTAGTTCCTTTATAGCCCAACATTAGCCACCTTTAGCTTAGCGGTGGTGACGTGAAGTCATGTGACCGTGCTGTAGTTCCTTTATAGCCCAACATTAGCCTCCTTTAGCTTAGCGGTGGTGACGTGAAGTCATGTGACCGTGCTGTAGTTCGTTTATAGCCCAACATTAGCTGCCGTTAGCTTAGCGGTGGTGACGTGAAATCATGTGACCGTGCTGTAGTTCCTTTATAGCCCAACATTAGCCACCTTTAGCTTAGCGGTGGTGACGTGACGTCATGTGACCGTGCTGTAGTTCCTTTATAGCCCAACATTAGCTGCCGTTAGCTTAGCGGTGGTGACGTGAAGTCATGTGACCGTGCTGTAGTTCCTTTATAGCCCAACATTAGCCTCCTTTAGCTTAGCGGTGGTGACGTGAAGTCATGTGACCGTGCTGTAGTTCGTTTATAGCCCAACATTAGCTGCCGTTAGCTTAGCGGTGGTGACGTGAAATCATGTGACCGTGCTGTAGTTCCTTTATAGCCCAACATTAGCCACCTTTAGCTTAGCGGTGGTGACGTGACGTCATGTGACCGTGCTGTAGTTCCTTTATAGCCCAACATTAGCTGCCGTTAGCTTAGCGGTGTTGATGTGAAGTCATGTGACCGTGCTGTAGTTCCTTTATAGCCCAACATTAGCCACCTTTAGCTTAGCGGTGGTGACGTGAAGTCATGTGACCGTGCTGTAGTTCCTTTATAGCCCAACATTAGCCACCTTTAGCTTAGCGGTGGTGACGTGAAGTCATGTGACCGTGCTGTAGTTCCTTTATAGCCCAACATTAGCCGCTGTTAGCTTAGCGGTGGTGACGTGAAGTCATGTGACCGTGCTGTAGTTCCTTTATAGCCCAACATTAGCCACCTTTAGCTTAGCGGTGTTGACGTGAAGTCATGTGACCGTGCTGTAGTTCCTTTATAGCCCAACATTAGCCACCTTTAGCTTAGCGGTGGTGACGTGAAGTCATGTGACCGTGCTGTAGTTCCTTTATAGCCCAACATTAGCCTCCTTTAGCTTAGCGGTGGTGACGTGAAGTCATGTGACCGTGCTGTAGTTCGTTTATAGCCCAACATTAGCTCCGTTAGCTTAGCGGTGGTGACGTGAAAGTCATGTGACCGTGCTGTAGTTCCTTTATAGCCCAACATTAGCCACCTTTAGCTTAGCGGTGGTGACGTGACGTCATGTGACCGTGCTGTAGTTCCTTTATAGCCCAACATTAGCTGCCGTTAGCTTAGCGGTGGTGACGTGAAGTCATGTGACCGTGCTGTAGTTCCTTTATAGCCCAACATTAGCCGCCTTTAGCTTAGCGGTGGTGACGTCATGTGACCGTGCTGTAGTTCCTTTATAGCCATTAAGCAGTGTTGATATGTAGATATTATCCTGCTTAACAAGATGTTTTTGTTCCCAAAGATCTTTTTTCTGCAATTTTCCAAAATCTAATGGAAAAATCGAATATCATTTTGTCGATGCAGTCCTTGCGATGCTAACCTTCGGGACAAAATGACATCATCCCTGCACCTCTCTATAATGGCAGATCGTATAAAAACAGCATTTCAGGTCCTGTTTTGATTTAAATGCAGATAAAATAAAATGCAAAGTAAAAATAAGCATTAGGAGACCCGTGTGCTCTCTCTGGGTACTTTTTGTATGTTTTGCTTCATACACTAGCTCAGTCCAGATCCTTTAAATTGGGCTTTTGAGTATTTTCCATCCGACTGGGTTTTAATTTAACTCAAACAGAGGCAACAATCCATATTTCTCTGTGTATTCGGAGTCGCAGTTGTAACATTCCCTCTGAATATGAACAGCATTAGACTGTCCAAGCAAGCCAAGCATCACAAAGGGAAAATAAAGAAAGCAGATAACAGTGGGAGGAATTCTTCTGCATCAGCCTCACTAAGCCCACCAGATGTAAGGGATAATAACAGATGAAGAGAAAAGGCTATTGAAACCTTTATACCTTCACATCCAACACTGTTTTTCTGCAGCGGGGGGGGTGTATCGTGAACCCTGAGGTGACCTCATTTGTTTCTTTGCAAGCACAGCTAGTTATTTGCTATGATGAAACAATGGTGGAGAAGCTCTCATACATTTCACACACTTCATCTCTCCTTTCAGATGAGCAGGGGATATTGATGGTGTGATACGGTGTGTGTGGACACGAGACTGTGTGTCAAACTAAGAGAGCAAACACACTCAGCAGGGGGGGGGCACGGGAAAGTTAAGACAAAGGAAACTTGTGTCTTCTAGAAACTCTGGATGAGGGACGCCTGGAGGTCGAGAGGACGGCTGCTGGTTCGAGTAACGCTTCCTTCTTCAAGAAACAACTTCTGAAGTGCTTTTGAAACCAGTCGGAGGTATTACAACAAGGTCTGAGTCTCATGGGGTGCGTTTCACTTCGGGTAAATTGAGTCCTTGCGTCCCTCACTTGCGTGGTTTCCCTGCGACTAGTCCCAAGGAAACCACGAGAAGCAGCAATGGGACGTCGTGTCCTCCGGAGCGTCACGTGAAGCTACGTCCGTTTGTGATGACGCCGCACAGCTGATCGTCTGACAGCAGCCAGATCAGTGCATGCGAGGCATCGTCCAATCAGTGAGCGATACACAGTAAGGGGGCGGGGCGAGTGTCTGAGGATTTCACCGCAGGACGGTCTGGTGGTTCCTCGGTCCTCCGGCACAAATAAGGCCACTGGGACGCTACTCAAGATGGCGCAGACAAATCGACTTCCGGTGAGACCGAGACCGAGGAGCGAGGAAATGAAAAATAAGAGAAGTGAAAGGCACCCATGGTCTTCATCGTTTCAAATAGCATTCCGATTTACTTCATCAGCAGTCATCCCTTTCAAACGTTTAAATGTTTATTTGTGTTTGATTTGACTTAATGTACATTATTTTATCTCGTCGTAATTGGACATTTTCACTTGTGAATTCAAAGGAATATCTCTATTCTATTTTTTTTAAACTATCCAACTTGATTTTTTTTATGTTTATACAAATATTTGTATTATTTTTTCCTATTTATCTTGTATTTTATAATCAAATAGAGCAAGTGTCACAAATCCCAACACCCAATGCATTTATCATACCTGGAAATAGAGCCAGAGTATCAACAACCCTTTATTAAAGTAAAAACGAATTGCATCAAGCTTCCTTATTTAATTACAAAACATGTGTAACTATCTTTTAACTACTCAATGCTGACCATGTCGGCAGGGGGAATCTATCTCAGGAGACCAGGCGCTTGTGAAAATGTGTGTATGACTGTTTCCTGATCTGCCAGCACTATATTTAACATGTGGTTAACTTCAGGCACGTCACGGTTAAAGCAGCAGAACAATTATGGTTAAAATAACCCAGCGTCACCGTTGCTTCCCTCTTCATGTTACTATAAAAGTCCCTGCTGATTTCTCAATTTAGCAAACATTACACTTTTAACCAGGCTCCCCCCCCTACCTCTTCGACCTGATCCACCACTACACCCCCTCCCGCAGCCTTCGTTCATCAGAAGCGAACCTCCTCTCTATCCCCACACGAACCAAGCTCCGAACCTGGGGGGACAGAGCCTTCTCCATCGCTGCCCCCCACCCTCTGGAACCCCCTCCCACAACACATCAGAGACTGCACCGACCCCCCCCACTTTCAAAACCCTGACCAAAGCACACCTCTTCAGACTGGCTTTTAATCTGTGAATTATGCTGTGTTGCTGTTTTAATATTTATTTATTTTTTATTTCTATTCTTTATTCTATTGTATCATGTGTTATCAAACCACTGTAAAGCGTCTTTGAGCACCTGGAAAAGCGCTTTGAAATAAAATGTATTATTATTATTATTATTATTACTTGTGCCCCGTGCAACCTGAGCTCGGCATACTTTTCAAGATAAAATGCATCAAGGGTTCAAACAGCACATTCCTAACACGTCTCCAAAACAACTTCCAATAGTCAAGCTTCTCTCGTTCATGCTTCTGTTGGCCCTTACACGTGAATGCTGCAACTTATTGTTCATGTGTTAACTATACCCTGTTCTGACTTTTTTGGACTGGGAAAATACATCTCAAGGGACTTCAGTGCCATACGACCATCTGCCAAAGCTATAGTTAACATTTGGTAAGGTTTAGAAACACAGACTACTTGGAAAAGGCTGGAGAACAATTGTGGTTCTGGTTTAAATGAACCACCGTCACTGCCGGTAGGAAACTTGACACAAACATCTGTCTCTGGCGTCTCGTACTTTACTGAAACCATCCATCACACCCCCACCCCTCTCACAAACGTGTCACACTACTTCACCTTTGCCCCTGAAAGACTACACGTGTGCAGCTGGTTGTTGAGAGAAATCCTCAACTCATACACGATAAGATGAGCGAAACAACCACCACAGGCACTCCGAGAGTCTCTCTACCGAAGCCGCCGCCTTCAGCAGCGCCTGTGCAACATCTGGGCTATGGTTGTTAGAGATGAAGATATTTTAAATATATATATTAAGCAGCATACGGTAATATTACATTCAGTGTTCAAGGTCAATGCTATCATAAAGTATTCAGCGAGGAAAGGTCCAATGTGACCGTCATTCATGCTAATGGGGTCATAAAGAGAGAGGGAAGGGCATGTTTAGAACAGGACGGAGGTCAACGGTTAACAGCCTGTCATCTGTCCAGAGACTTTTTAAAGCTGAACGTGTATGTGTGGAGGCGGAACAAAACCAGTTCAGGTCAGTTGTTTCCCTGCGACAGAATCTTACTGCACTTGCAAATAATGGTATATATATAGTATAGGGGTGTAACGGTATCCGTATTCGTCCCGTACCGTCACGGTTCGGACGTCACGGTTTGGACGTCACGGTTTGGACGTCACGGTTCGGCACATGCAGTCACACGGCGAATACGCCTTTTTTTTCCGAGTGGGGAAAAAGTCAGTCATTCAGGGCAGCATCCACTACACTATTTATAATCCAGGGGGCGGTATTGCGCCTAAAAGCTGTTTGCCAGCCGCCCTTAAACAACAAATGAAGAACAAGAAGAAACAACAACAAAACGAACTAAATACAAGAAGAAGAAAAGTCAGTATGGCGATTTCAGATAACACACAGGAGCTAGAACCCACCTGCTTCTTCTAAATCAGCTGTGTGGGAACATTTCGGGTTCCCTGTGGACTACAACAACGATGAGGTGTGCGAGTGGTGGATCGGACGAGGACGGTGTGTCGGCGTTGCTCTACAGCGGTGCGGTATGCTAATAGCAACACACGCCAAACATGCTAAATCATATCAGACGGCATCACCCAGATTAGCCAATCACCAGAGCCCAAAGACAACAGCTGATCAACAGCTGATCCCCGCTGTTTTCAAGAAGCCAAGAGACATGAGAGCCGAGAGACCAAAATAAATAACGGAAGCTTTTGGCATAATGTTTTTCAACGGCTTTGCGCTCTGGAAACACTTTCTTATTATTTATGATGTAATATTTTCAAGACATTCTTTTTAGTTTTACAGCTTGATGAAACCTTTTAGTTTGACATCAGCCATTATAGATACTATGGCCATCTGAGTGTTTATGGTTTGTTTTTAACTGTTTAATACAGTTAATGATTCAACATGTCAGAGTTCCTTATTTTTAAACTGAAACTTGCGCTACTGTTCAAAAGTAAATAACAACAAACCTGGAATTACGCATTTGGGACTTTGTTTTTCTTTTTCTTGTTGTACCGAACCGTGATCCCCAAACCGAGGTACTAACCGAACCGTGACTTCTGCGAACCGTTACACCCCTAATATAGTATATTTCAGACACAGGATATTCAAAGTGCTTTCCATAAACACACCAAACAAATCAAATGGATGGAAGGATACTGTATTTATCACAACTTGGGATCCATTCGCAGCATGGTACTTGCGTACCGTGCTGCGAATGGATCTGGCCCTTCCTACATCCAGGACATGGTTAAACCGTACACCCCAGCACGTGCACTCCGCTCTGCATCAGCCAAACGGCTCGCTGCACCCTCACTGCGAAGGGGACCCAAGTTCCCATCAGCAGAAACACGTGGGTTTGCTATCCTGGCTCCAAGATGGTGGAATGAGCTCCCATTGACATCAGGACAGCAGAAAGCTCACACACCTTCCAGACTGAAAACTCATCTCTTTCGACTCCACTTCGAGGATAGAACTACTAACAAAGCACTTATATACTAATAAAGGACTGGCTTCTCTAAAGCCAGTTGAGTAGCACTTGATATGTTTTGCTCTATGAAACCTGATGTACTTTATGATCCTGTTTTCTTCAAGTTTGTATCTTGTTGGTCGAACGCACTTATTGTAAGTCGCTTTGGATAAAAGCGTCAGCTAAATGTAATGTAATGCAATGTAAAGTAAAGCAATGTAATGTAATGCAATGTAAAGTAAAGCAATGTAATGTAAAGCAATGTAATGTAATGCAATGTAAAGTAAAGCAATGTAATGTAAAGCAATGTAATGTAATGTAATGTAATGTAAAGCAATGTAATGTAATGTAATGTAATGTAAAGCAATGTAATGTAATGTAATGTAAAGTAATGTAATGTAATGTAATGTAATGTAATGTAATGTAAAGTAATGTAATGTAAAGCAATGTAATGTAATGTAATGTAATGTAAAGCAATGTAATGTAATGTAATGTAATGTAAAGCAATGTAATGTAATGTAATGTAAAGTAATGTAATGTAATGTAATGTAATGTAATGTAAAGTAATGTAATGTAAAGCAATGTAATGTAATGTAATGTAATGCAATGTAATGTAAAGCAATGTAATGTAAAGTAATGTAATGTAATGTAATGTAATGTAATGTAATGTAAAGCAATGTAATGTAATGTAATGTAATGCAATGTAATGTAAAGCAATGTAATGTAAAGCAATGTAATGTAAAGTAATGTAATGTAATGTAATGTAAAGTAATGTAATGTAATGTAATGCAATGTAATGTAATGTAATGTAATGTAATGTAATGTAAATCTTGGATATTGGGGGTAAAAACACGGATAATATAGTCAAACATTGAGTATGAGAATCCATAGATTGTGCAAGAGGTGCAGAAGTATAATAACCCCCTTGTGTCGAATGCCCTCTGTAAAAGCAGCGGTTAAAGCGGGATACTCGAGCCCATAGCATTAAACACAGAGAGTTCGGGTTGTCTCAGAATAAAGCAGAGCACAGTTGTGGCCTTCAGGAATCTGTTTAAAACCAAAATGTCACACTGAATCTGTCAAACTCAAACACACAGTGAGAGAGGAACCAGAGAGGCAGGGCTCTGTGGGAAGAGGGGGGGGAGAGAGGGGGGAAGAGAGGGGGAAAGAGAGGGGGGGGAGAGAGGGGGGAGAGAGGGGGAAAGAGGGGGGGGGGAGAGAGGGGGGAGAGAGGGGGGGGAGAGAGGGGGAGAGAGGGGGAAAGAGAGGGGGGAAGAGGGGGGGGAGAGAGGGGAAAGAGGGGGGAAGAGAGGGGGGAAGAGAGGGGGGGAAGAGGGGGAAGAGAGGGGAAGAGAGGGGGGAAGAGGGGGGAAGAGAGGGGGGAAGAGGGGGAAGAGAGGGGGGAAGAGGGGGGAAGAGAGGGAAGAGAGGGGAAGAGAGGGGGGAAGAGGGGGAAGAGAGGGGGGAAGAGAGGGGGGGAAGAGGGGGGAAGAGAGGGGGGAAGAGGGGGAAGAGAGGGGAAGAGAGGGGGGAAGAGGGGGAAGAGAGGGGAAGAGAGAGGGGAAGAGAGGGGGGGGAAGAGGGGGAAGAGAGGGGAAGAGAGGGGGGAAGAGAGGGGGAAAGAGAGGGGGAAAGAGAGGGGGGAAGAGGGGGGGGAAGAGGGGGGGAAGAGAGGGGGGGAAGAGGGGGAAGAGAGGGGGGAAGAGAGGGGGAAGAGGGGGGGGGGAGAGAGGGGGGGGGAGAGGGGGAAAGAGAGGGGGGAAGAGAGGGGGAAGAGGGGGGAAGAGGGGGGGGAAAGAGAGGGGGGGAAGAGGGGGAAGAGAGGGGAAGAGAGGGGAAGAGAGGGGGAAGAGGGGGGGGAGAGAGGGGAAGAGGGGGGAAGAGAGGGGGGAAGAGAGGGGGGAAGAGAGGGGAAGAGGGGGGGGGAGGGGGGGGAAGAGAGGGGGGGAAGAGGGGGGAAGAGGGGGGAAGAGGGGGGGGGAAGAGAGGGGGGGAAGAGGGGGAAGAGAGGGGGGAAGAGGGGGGGAAGAGAGGGGGGAAGAGGGGGGGGGAGAGAGGGGGGAAGAGAGGGGGGGAAGAGGGGGAAGAGAGGGGGGAAGAGAGGGGGGAAGAGAGGGGGAAGAGAGGGGGGGAGAGGGGGAGAGGGGGAGAGGGGGAAGAGGGGGAAGAGAGGGGGAAGAGGGGGAAGAGAGGGGGAAAGAGGGGGAAGAGGGGGAAGAGAGGGGGAAGAGAGGGGGGAAGAGAGGGGGAAGAGAGGGGGAAGAGAGGGGGGAAGAGGGGGAAGAGGGGGAAGAGAGGGGGGAAAGAGGGGGAAGAGGGGGAAGAGAGGGGGGGAAGAGGGGGAAGAGAGGGGGAAGAGAGGGGGGAATGAAGAGGTTTAAAAAAAGACACCGCTCACTTAAAACGCTGTATTCAGTGATTGAGAACCAAATCAGATTCAGACCGATATAACATGCGAGGGACACATACTCCAATGCATCACGATAAGCGAACATACGGACTAAGATTTGTTTTAGTTTAGGTTTTGCTGTACAGTGTAGCTTGGGAGATGTCGTTTGAATAACAACAATTCATATCTGTATATGATTATTTCTTAATTAGCAAGGATACTTTTTTAGTTGTATACCAACAGTGGAAGTACATTATGAATATGTTGTACCTTAAATTAATGACACCGCGCACGCACGCACGCACAGGGGACCTTACATTGACTTACATGCATTTCCTGGAGACTTATCCTAACCTTAACCCTAACCAACACATGCCTAACCAACACATGCCTAACCAACACATGCCTAACCCTAACCCTAACCAACACATGCCTAACCCTAACCCTAACCTTAACCCTAACCAAGTCTTCACCCTAAAATTAATGATCCCCCTTATGGGGACCTCCAATTTGTCCCCATAAGGGAGGCGAGTCCCCACACGTGACTGTGTAAACAGATTTAGGTCCCCACAAGTATAGTAATGCTAAGCCACACACACACACACACACACACACACACACACACACACACACACACACACACACACACACACACACACACACACACACACACACACACACACACACACACACCACACACACACACACACACACACACACACACACACACACACACAGTAGTAGGTTATAGCGTTGACCTTGGGAACTCGCAGCGATCTCTTTGTTCCGGTGCGATGGAGCTCCATCACGGTGGAGTTCGGGACGTGACACTATCTCTCTCTGCAGGAGGGCGATCGATGTCTCAAGTAAACAAAATCTGACAATTGTATTTTTCAGCTCAAATGCAACCCGTGCACGAACTCCCACCATGAAATATCAACATGGAGCCGAGCCAAACTGCAAGATCACATCATCACGTATACACGTATACGATGTGTGTTTCAGATGTAAGATGTGAAAATGGCCGATACCTCGATAAATATATAACTCCATGACACGTGACTGACTTCCTTTGGAGCTGCCTAAAGATGTCGTGTTCACTACTTTTTGGGTCAATTCTTAAGTGTTGTGTTAAATCAACTTTATATGTTGGTTTTCAAACTAACCCGATGCAGTTGAACTTGTTGACAACGTAAAATTAATTATTGTCATTGTTTCAACTGAGTGTGAGCTGCAAGCTGAAGCATAATGGAAATGAGCTTTTTATCTGTCATGACAACGTGTTACTGGTTCGTTGGGGGTTGGTGTCTGCAGAAAACCAAACTGCTCTCTACTTTCAGCCCCAATGCGACAAAGAGGGAAGACTCACGTCCAAAAAGAAGTGCAGCCTTGAGTTACTATTGTTTACGAGTATTCAGTTTGACCATAACCCCAAGGCCGGCGCTTTTAACCGTCCATGAGCAGAATGATTGAATAAACCAAACGGAGAATTCACCGAACAATGAAGCTGACCTTTAAGCGAATCTATTGAAGTGTTTGAATTCAGCCAGCATTTATTTTAATGCCATACCAACTTCAACTTGTATTCAGTCTTGGGTCGAATAGCAATAGCAACACTTCCACTGATAAAGTGAGTGCACAGGAACAACAGTATGTATTATTATCAAGATAAGATCAGAGGTACTTTATTTATTCCAAATGGGATATGTTTGCTTTGAAGGAGCAGACAAAACCACACAACAAGGCGAACAAGTAGAATTTAAAAAGTAGAAATACATAATACTTAAAGGTGGGGTAGGTACGTTTGAGAAACCGGCTCGAGATACACTTTTTGTTATATTCCATGGAATGCTCTGAACATCCCGATAGCAATGAACATCAAAAGCACGACCAATCATCTGAGCCGGCTAAAGTAGCTGGATGGCCTACCTGCCTGTCAGCCTTCCATCGGGGCACACACTGCCCGCGTGCCCTCGTTGGTCATGTGCGCGTTCCTGTGTGTTGGGGGAGGGGCTCTGTGAGGAAGTGGCAGATTTCTTCCGGCCGTGTATTTTCAAATTCTATCGCACTCGAGCCGCTTTCTCCAAAATGACCCACCCCACCTCTAAAGAAAGCAGTAGGGATGTAACGATAGAAAAAACTCACGGTACGATATTTCTCGCGATATTGAAAAATAAAGAAAAAAATGTGAATTTTTTTTGTAATTGTTTACTTTAAATTGTTTTTCTTTATTAAATAGTACATCTGATTTGTACATTTTAAAGTGTCAACAATATAATAATCAGACCCTGCAATAGAATAAATCAAGTTTCACTTTAGTTTTTCAAGTAACTCTCAGTCACTCAGTCACTCAGTCACTCACTCACTCACTCACTCACTCAGTCAGTCACTCACTCACTCACTCACTCACTCGCTCACTCACTCAGTCACTCGCTCACTCACTCACTCGCTCACTCACTCAGCGTCATCAAGGTTATCTTTTAGGAATAGGAGCACGTCCACATGTCCAGGTAGAAGCTGGGATGTTTGGGCGTTTGCAAAACCCCCTGCTGTGGAAACAACTCTCTCGCTTGGTACTGGTGTTGCCGGGACAGAGAGACATGCGTTGCCATGGGTGACAGCAGTGGGTCAAACTGTGCATTGTCTCTCCACCACTTCAAAAACAAGTTGTTGCCAAGAAGGTGAGGCGTATTGACAGAGATATAAATATACTGTTGGTACTTGTCCATGTCTCTAGGTGTGTACATGTAGCCCTGTAAATACCATGTCCTTTTGTGTGTTCTGTTGTTGTTTGTTCATGTTGTAACCTACTTGCTGCCATGTTGGACAGGTCTCCCTTGAAAAAGAGATCGATGGTCTCAATGGGACCATTTGGTTCAATATAATTTACCGCAATATCGCGATATTCGATATATCGTTAGATCCCTCGAAAGCAGCATTCAAAAGTAGAACATCTACAGTAGACCATGAAGATACAAAACATCTAGAAACATTAAAACACCATTGAAGGGCTTTAGACACAATATAAAGCAGGGTATTATTTTAAAACATGGGTAGAACGTTGCTTTTTAATGCGTCGTTCCAAAATCCAATGGAAAAAATCCCATTTGTGTTTTTGTGGAGGGAGGCAGGAACATTTCTCCTTCAGGGTCAGACTACTGAAACCACTGAAGGAAGTCGCTGACCTTATGAACACAATTTCGCCTCCGTTGCCTCTGGACCTATTTATTCATCCTGTGTGCATTTCCACCACAGAACTGCTTCACTGCTCCTTCATATTTACCCTCAACGCTTCTCGAACAGCAGGTCTGCTCAAAGATGGTTGGTCAACCCTGCCGGAGACGTAATGACTCAGCATACCATAATAACCTGTCCAACAACATCATCTGGTACCCAACGCATGTTCTGAACAGAGAATATGGACTGCTAATAGGGCTGCGCAATTAACCGTATTTTATCGCAATTACGATGTTGGCTTGCAACGATTATGAAAACCATCTAATCAAAATAAAACGATTTATTTATTTATTTTTTTCCAGTTGAATTAAAGTTAAAGTTCAGGGTAATCAACTGTAAAAAAAATACTGTTCACATTTTGTTTTCAATAAATGGATGTTTATGGATAATCGTTTTTAATAATCGTGATATCAATTATTGACCCAAATAATCGAGATTCTGATTTTTCCCACAATCGAGCAGCCCTAACTGCGAATGGGAGATTCAATCAAGCCAGACTGAAGCATCCTTTGTGCTCCAGTCAGTCCTCTCAGAGAACACAGAGCTGATCCCAGATCAGATGCACGCTGAATGTTAAATGTGTGTTGTTTGTTGTTCATGTATCGTGTCTTAATATTCGTCTATGTTGATGTTACACGTGGAGCTGCTGTGATGCAAGTCACATTTCAGACTTGATCCTTAAAGTACTGTATCGTATATCCTGGGATGACGCAATCAATCAACAACTTCGATTAAATTGTGTTGCGTTTTTGTTTTAGCTGTTTTATCTTTTAAATGCACTGTAAGGCGACCTTGGGTGTCCTGAAAGGCGCCTCGAAATAAAATGTATTATTATTATTATTATTAATCCTGCAGGGGGCATTTGGTTATGAGCAGAGTATGTCTTGTTCACAGGCAGGAACACACAGGAAGAAAACACACCGATGGATGTGGATCATTCCAATAGTTCATAGCATCACAATAAATAAGTAAATAAATATCAAGAATTTCAAAGTTTGAGCGCAGAGGGGATGAATGATTTTGAAAAGCAATTTGTATTAAGAGCAGGTAGAGCATATCTACAGATGAAATGAATCAACCCCCCCTTTCAAATGTATAAGTGATTATAGGCAACACCAGACACGTCGCCTTCAATTATCTCCGTGACGACCAGCAGACTGCGCTCTCCGCGTTGTGCTCCCACCCGCAAAAGTCAAACTCAGAGTCTTGGAGTTCAGCAGATTGTTTTCCTCCTGCGCTGGCACACCGCTCGGTGAGTGAACTGGCAGCAGGCCCGAGGTGAAAGGAAAGGGCTGTAGCTGAATATAATCCCTTCCTTCCACCATTCTCTAAGTGGGAGAAGGCTAAGCGGACAGCCAGACCCTCGGATGTAAACCGAGGCTCTGGCTGAAGAGCTATTAACGTAGATGTTGAATTAATCATAGTTCCACTCCATTCGGTTTGCAGCGGATAGTTCCTTTAAGTCATAATACCCTGAATTATTCACATTTCCTTCTGGAATAATTTGTATTGAATTCCATATGTCTTACAGTCTGACTGATTAGCCTGTTAATACAGAAGCGAATGTGCTTTTCACACACTTTCTGTATATGTATCATTTGCAAACCACGATACATTCCACTGACGTATTAATCATACGATGAGTCGTCGTTCTTAGGATTAAGGAAAATGTCACTTTAATGTTGCTCCGTCATTTTTCAATCCGCCCACCCGGTGAGGCTCGTTGGACTTTCTCTCTGGTTGACGCATTATTATTCATGTTATTTCCAAGAAGAGACGCCACCACTCAAACAGTGGAGGACGGTGTCTCACAGATTGCTAGGACATGTCTACGGACACTTTGGTTACACGTTGTTGTCTTTTGCAGTCGTGTAGATATGGAACCGTAATGCAAAATATTTTTTTTAGCAAAGAAAACCACTTTATGTTCATTCTGACTGAACCGATTACTTAGATTACCGTCGTGGATTTCCTTGAAAGTAGAACGCGGATATTAAATAGAAATTGACTTCTATTGTTTATGGTGACCACTAGAGTTCCCGTATAGTCATCTAAGTGTAATACACACATTCATGCTCCTCAGAGGACGAACCTTTTGCATTTTCCAGACTCCATAGGCTTCCCACTGTGCTGCCTTCAGGATAAACGATCCACAAGACATATAATCAAACAGGAAACTAGCATTTAATGAGTACATTCACCCAGTGCACTCAGCTCATAAACTATAACCGTAACTTATATCATCATGGATTTCCCCAAATGCACGAAAACCCAATGTGTGCTATATTAGATAAGCCCAACCGACACAGCCCAATAGAGCTTCACTGTGATATGCGAAGATTGAATTTAGAACTGCAATACAGAAACAGAACAATACACATGTATCCCTGAAGGTTAACACAACTTTGATGAAACAAGAGTTATAGTTTAGTTCGTGTGTCGGCAAAAGCACAAGATTGAGTTGGCTCGGAAGTATCGATTTAGGGGTAAATGCGGTTGTACCGGAGAGTATTTGGGGATGCACGGGTTGCACATCAGGGGAAAGAGACAGGACAGTGTGTCTGGCAGGGAGGCAGAGTATTCACAGAGCGCTCCAGCAGCTCTCCACCCTCATGAATATGGAGGATGCCCGACCCCTGAGGAAAGCTGTCATGTCTGACACTACTGCAGCATGGGCACATTTCTGCAGACAGGTCCCAGAGCAGCCCTGACAGCAGCAGGTGACGAGGTCCGCCTGAACCTCGTCACAAATATTCATTCTTTACTGACGGCATGTTTTAGTTCCGGATAAGACATTGATATGTCGATAAGAATTATGTTGGTTCGTTGTTGTCCCATTGCAGGGTGAAGGAGGACTCTTTCCTTGTACGAGGAACATGTTTATTTTTGCTTTTTTTGATTGGTAAACCGCTTAAAGATGTCCCGCCCCTGAGGCTATCACGTGCATTGTGTTGGAGCGGTAGCCAATAGAAAGGTGAGTGTTCAATAGGGATGTCACTCTGTAAGGAAGTAAAGAAAGAGATTTTCAGGGAGAAACTACTTCTGGAGGGCACTTTGAGCTTTTAGTGTCCGTTTGCAGACCATTAAGCCCCCGCCACACTCTCCCGAAATTGACACCAGATGGACACACGAATATGGAATTGTGAATTTCGTACGAAGATGGCCCCGAACCACACACAAAGCCAACAGTTACATTACATTTAAGACGTACAACTGCAACGAAAGTAACAAAAACAATTATGTTAAAGTACTATGATACTGTACTGATATTTTCAGACTTTGTTCTTTACTTTCTCCGTCACGTTGTTTCCATAGCAACAACAACCTGTCAACTCGCCTTCAAAATAAAAGCATCTAAATAAAGTTAACCTAAATTATATTTAAGACATACAACTGCAAAAGTAACAAAAACAATGTAATGACCTTTTCAGTTTCACAGAACACAAATCGGGTTATTTACATAATATGTTTACATGATTTTGTTGTGCAGTAAAACAACCCGATGGACACACGATAAAGGAACTGTTCAAATTCGGCTGTGATCGTAGCGACATCGGGCCGTTCGTGAGGGCATCTTAAGCCTTCGTATGACCGCCGGTGGAGTTTCTCAGGCTCCGGCAGCAACTTCGCGAGCGGTGGCAAAATCTTTGGCATGCCAAAATATTGCCGAAGGACCTTGAGAAGGTTCATTTTCGTGTTGAATTTGTGTGTCCATTTTGTGTGTCCATTTTGCCCTTCGTAAGGCACTTGTGAGGGCATCTTGTTAAATCGTGTCATCTTCGTCTGATCATCGGTGCCATCGGGCATTTCCCGCCCCGATGGAACCGATGATCAGACGAAGATGACACGATTTGACAAGATGCCCTCACGAATGGCCCGATGTTGTTACGATCAGAGCCGAATTTGAACATTTCCTTTATCGTGGTGTCAATTTCGGCACAGTGTGACGCGGGCTTTAACATTCACAAAAGGCCATATTACACACTACAGGAAAGAGAAACCCCCCCTCTTTAAGTCCGACTGAAAAATACACTGATGCATCTTTCTAAAGAGAAGTGGATGAGATGGAAACCAAAGCAACTTCCTTGTATGTGTAAACGTACCTGGCAATGAACTTGATTCAGATTCTAATCCAGGATGGAAATGACCCTCTAACCCTCGAAGGATTTCAGTAATAACCTTTTAAAATTGTATTAGTTATTTCAATGCTAAATAGTTTTTTAGATAACTTGTCCTTTGTGAAGTTCACGGTCAAATGAATGCGATGTCTTCATTCTTGTTACTTAATTATTTCCTTTCAGTGCAACCTGGTGAATTGAATATGTAGAAAAGAGAAAGCAGAGATGTTTCCAGGTAGCAGGAATCTGGCTGTACGCTGCCAGCTGCTGCCAGGTGAGTGATGATGTAAAACAGAAGCTGGATGTAACGCTAGAAAAGCTAACAAAGGTGCAGGTATAGCTGCATGTTTTTATAGAGCTGCTCACTTCGTTGTTCGTCATGGAGCATCCCTGAAAGCCACCATGCCTGCAGCACGGTCTGGAGGACAGACCTTAACGTCAGGCGCAGCGGGGAAAAAAATGATGTTAGTCAGTAGGCTCAGGGGCATCAGCTCTGATCCACTGATCCACCTGCCACCGAGCGGGGCCCACAGGGGTCTCCGAGACAGTTTACAGCGACAAGACTGAGGCAGCATGTTCCTACAACGGATACTCCGTTGCCCACTGGCAGAAAAACAGCCAGACTAACAGGACCGAGAACCAGAAGAACACATTCTGGGGCCTTGGAGACGAAACGAGAGGCTTGTTCAGCTGGCAGACCCTTCCTCTCTGCCTTCTGTTGGGGGATGATGAACACAAATGGTGACAGATCACACAGAAATGTTCCATATTGTATGGGTTCGAAAATTAAGCCTAGAAAGTGGTGTAGTTCCTTTATAGCACAACATTAGCCACCTTTAGCTTAGCGGTGGTGACGTGAAGTCATGTGACCGTGCTGTAGTTCCTTTATAGTACAACATTAGCCTCCTTTAGCTTAGCGGTGGAGACGTGAAGTCATGTGACCGTGTTGTAGTTCCTTTATAGCCCAACATTAGCCTCCTTTAGCTTAGCGGTGGTGACGTGAAGTCATGTGACCGTGCTGTAGTTCCTTTATAGCCCAACATTAGCCTCCTTTAGCTTAGCGGTGGTGACATGCAGTCATGTGACCGTGCTGTAGTTCCTTTATAGCCCAACATTAGCCTCCTTTAGCTTAGCGGTGGTGACATGCAGTCATGTGACCGTGCTGTAGTTCCTTTATAGCCCAACATTAGCCACCTTTAGCTTAGCGGAGGTGACGTGAAGTCATGTGACCGTGCTGTAGTTCCTTTATAGCCCAACATTAGCCGCCTTTAGCTTAGCGGTGGTGACGTGAAGTCTTGTGACCGTGCTGTAGTAGCTTAGCGGTGTGACCGTTAGCTTTTTATATGTGTTCATATGTGGAGATGAACATGTGTTTGACACAGAGATTGTATTCTACAAAAATCCAATGAAAAAATCACATCGACTTTTTTAGAGGAAGTGAATGTGCTAGCTTCAGGGTCAAACTAAAATAAAAATCATGACTGCACCATATTGCTGGAGCGACGCGTCGACATTGTCGACGCGTCGACTTCAAAATATCGTCAACGACATATTTCCGCGTTGACGCGTCGCTACACACACGTGGGTGTGTAAACAAAGCAACAAGCAGTTCGCAATCGCACTTCAAACACAATGGAGACTGAAACGGCTACCACCTCCTCCTGACAAGATTGTGCACGAAGCCCTCAAACGAAAACATCTCGCCCTAGGTCTTCAAAAGCACGGGAATATTTTAAAGTTAGTCCAAAACGCAAAGATATTGTCATTTGCAGTCTTTGCCAAATGGAGTTGGCATATCACACGAGCACAACGGCTATGTTGGAACATTTAAAGCGGCAGCTAGCTGTGGTGGCTACCATTAGCAGCTAGCATTTGCTCTCCGATTTTTACATAAAAATGGAATTATGGATTATAAATGCAATATTTGTTTTATACATAGACGTTAAAAACCTATGGATTAATCGATTCAGCCGCGTTTTGTCTCGTTTTAATGCCATTGAACACGTCTTTTGATCAGATTGACAGCTACGGTGAGACGATCTCCCGAGAAGCTCTGTAAAGGTACGTGTTGTGATGACTGTATTTGCTTCCCCTGTCGCGAGTCCGGATCACTCAGTGATGATACTATATACCTACACAATCTGTGGAGTCTCAGCTGTAATCGGATATCTTGTATGTGCAGCTACGATGAGTAATAAGGGTACTTTCATCTTGAGTTCTGTGCCAATGTCCGTTAGCATTTTTCGCTCATGGGTCATTTAGATGCTTCTTATAAGAGTTGTGTTTTGTTTTGGTAAACATGGTTTGTATCGTCAATTAGCCGAGATTATTTCCGTTAATCTGGTATAACACATTAATAGTTTGTTAAATATTAAGATCCCCTGAGACACAGTATCGTGAAACATTTTTTTTTACATTACGTTTTTTATGAATTGAACAACAGAAAAATAATCGTTCGATTAGTCGACTAATCGATCAAATAATCGCCCGATTAATCGTTTTCGAAATAATCGTTTCCCCCCAGCACTACTGCACCACTCTGAAACAGGTCGGATTGATTTGTGAGGCTTGTTTTCAGAAAATGACCAATGTCATGATGTAAAATTGATAATTAATAACCAGGAAGAGAGGGAAAGAATCAGCAGCTTCAAAGCTAATCGTGGCTTTCATGTAATGTCATGAATCTACCGTTTGAAAAACCAATACCAAAAAATGTAAACTTGATATTATTATTGCAAAGATTGAGGCCAGAAAATCAGGTATACTTCAGGAACATGACGTAAAGCTCAGAGACGGTTACATCAGCTGCAGTGAGGCGTTGTGTCTTAACAACCTGTGAAATGTGTTCACACTGCAGAACTGGAATCTCATTAATGTATCTCACGATGTGACATATTGTTCAAACTGATAAACACCTCATGCATTACTATCACTGCTATTTAACAAACCGTACAGTGCTTTCTGCTTGTTATAGCCCATTCAATGCACATATATTTCCCATCACTTTTAACTGCCACCTTTATAGCCGCCTGTTATTGCGAGGCAAATATTATGGAAATAATATAGATTGGAAAAAAATTCATCAGGATTAACCATTTTTGTTGTTATTCTCCATGCATTAAGCCTCTTAAACTGAGCAATTTAGCATTAATATATTATTAAAACTAATACATCACTGTATACATTGTATTATGCTTTATATTGTAGTACATTGTACACCTTTTGTCTATTTTATTTGATGTTGTTTATGGACATTTGATTTTAACTAATTCATATGTTTTATAAATATTGTGTCTCTCCCGTATTTATTTGATCCTTTATCGGACATTGTACTTTATTTGAATATAAATCAATATTATCTGTATTGCAAATTCTTAATTTAATGTTTAATGTCAATATTAATTTATTTGATTCCATTTTGTATGTGTCTTTATTTTATTTATTTCATTCTTTAATGGAGCAACTGCCACAAACTATTCTTACAATGATGATTATGAAACTGTTGAAAACCTCTCCTTGATTTAAGGACATCTAAGTATTGATAGTCGGCTGTCCAAAGCACTGCATACTATTGTATGTATCTGGTCTGAAAGTTAAGTCCTGAAGCCAAACAATATGCCAACAACGTCGTTAGTCAATGATTAATGCAAATTATGAAATTTATAGCAATAATAAATCCGTGTTCGGCAGCCTAATCACACGGATTTTCGGAGTGTCTGAGAGTGTCCTTGAACGCACCGCCAAGGACAGGTTTTGTACATCCCCTGCTCTGGGCTTTGATAAAAGATAACGGCAACTCAATGTCCCCGGAGATAGATTACCCGTCTGAAGTATGTTTCCTTCCCAATATGATGATTTTTATAGCACACTGAACATAATGGATGGCAGGAAATCAATCTCCAAAATGTATCGGCTGCTTTGGAAAAGGTTGCCAGGTATGTAAACCACAGGAAGATGTGGTCTGTTTGCCAAAGTCCTGGTGATAAATGTTGAGTACCCCAAAGTTTTATCTTAGAAATGTACAGTACGGTTCCCAAGCACATAGAAACTGCCGGATGCTAACTTGCATATGATGGGCAATTTCACCCGTTGCAGCCATGCCTCATACTGCTAAAACCCCTCTTTGGCAGCCCTGTTACAGAAACGCGGATGTTGGGTCCTTAGCTTAAAAAAAATAAAAAATTAAAGTTAAATTCTGCTGTGATAAAACGCCATCCTGTTCTAAACCACATCAAGGATTATGTCTCATGTTTATCACAAGGTGAATTATTTTTTTATTTCCTGCTTTTTAAACACATGTGCTCTCCAGTACAGGTTAGCTCTGAGTGTTAGCGATGCTAATGTAAACAAAGACGAGATTACGTCCAAAACACGTCAGGCATTGTTTTCTGATAGCAACTTCCAGTGAGTCCGCCGCCGATTTGACGTCAGATCGGCGGCAAATCTGTATCCGCTCGTTGTAGCCCTGTTTTTAAAAGATTTGGGTACGGAGGAAAAGAGAGAGGGTTTTATTTTCTGACGCTGCGTGAGTTCCCCGACGCACCGGGGACACATCTTGATGTAGAAAATACATCACACAGTTCATTTTGCATGATAGGTCCCCTTTAAGTTGTGTTGTCATTAATGTTAACAATAGTTAAAAAACATGGCTTGGCCGGTTTGGGCAATTCTGGAGTGGTGTTGGGGGTTATTGAGGATACGGAGGCAATTCCAGACATTATCAGGATCAAAAATAGAAGTTTTGACCAGAAAATTGCAATATGTGTGCTCTCGGTTGGCTGATTGTTATACACTTTGGGTCGATTTTGAAAATGCAGGGGACATTGGATCATTTGGATTGGACGGCTTCATTATGTATTTACTTGTGCTCTATGGTCGCAGAACTTTTGATGGTAGTCAAAATCAGCCCACGAGAGTGCAAATATGGCCACTTTCTGGTTTAAACTGCTATTTTTGATCCTGGAAATGTCAGAAATGTATTAAGCATCCTCAATAAACCTCCAAGAAAAAAATCTGCCTCGCCAATTTGTTACTATTGTCAAACAATGGCTAAACATATATGTTATGCTAATTAACACAACTTGTGCTAACTGTACAAATTGCCCAGCATATGGCATCCGGCAGTTTCTATGTGCTGGGGACCCCTGCTATACATTTCTAAGATAACACTTTGGGGTACTCAACATGTCCAGGTTCACTAGTCTGCAGGCAACTAGAATAATGTGCGTTCAAAAGGTTGAAACATGCTCCCTGCGACGTAAACAGCACCCACGTAATCTGGTGTTTCATTTCAGCTGTCTCGTATCAATGTACTAATGAAGGGCTTTGTTCTGACACTTTTACATACGGCAGGTTTCTAATCCTGCCTGGTGTTGTTGAGGCTCAGTCTTCCTCGCCTACACATGGCAGGAAGAGCTTGGCATCACTTGTGCCTCGATAAGCAGGAGGCAGGTAGAATATGCTGAGGGATGCGGCGAAGGACGAGGATGAAGTGGAGGGGTGATTTAGCGAGTGAGGGATAATAAGCAGAGCTGGAGACGTGACAAGAAACGGGATCAATGGGAGGCAAGAAAGAGATACGGAAAAGAGGAAAATCCCAACGCTAAGACGATGCTTTCACAGCCAGCAGAGCTCCACCTCCAACACCAACATGCACGAGGGACGGTGGTATACGGGAAGACATAAGATATTGTAAGAACTGCCCTGAGTTGTTTGTCATTATCAGGAAAAAGCGTTTTTTTTCCTTTTACTGCGGTCGGCCAAACGTTCCCATTCTGAAAGCTGCAAGAATCGCCCAATTACCGAAGTGAGAGACTTTTTGAACAATAGATAAAACACAGAACAAAGTGAAACCCAGACTCTTGATGATGACACATGCTATGTTGGTATTTGATAAATATATACAGAGCCATTACCATTGACTGAAGGGATTTAATTAATGTCCGTGTCTAGCAGCATATTTCACGGGGACATTTAACATATTCCGATAAAATCTACTAGTAGAGTTTGAATACACTCCCTAGCAACACATCGGCCTAGTCCCAAATAACGGCTCTATTTACTGCTATTTATGAAACATGCTCAAAAAATGCAGCGCTCAAATATTAGATATTAACATTTCTTAGCATTACTGACATAAAGAGAACTTTTGTGACCGTCTATAAATCTCTCTGTAATGAACTTTGTTGTGAATTACACATTCACCAACCTAAGTGTTCCCCTCCCAGCCGACTGACAGTTAACTGAAACCCAACTGTCAGCCAAATGCTTCCCGATTCCCCGCCTCTTCCTGCCTCCTGAAATGACCTGTCTAAATTCCTCCGTGGCCATTCACTCAAAAGCAGGGCTTCACCAAGAAACGGTGCTTCCTTCACAAAATCCCATTCGATGCTTACTGCGGAACATGTGGTAACTGTTTTGGTTCAGACAGTACAGTATGGTTTGCTGAGAAAACTCCTGGTAGAGAAAAAGCTGAATATTTAACGATATCAATGCTCGATATGAACGCTGTTGTGATTCTGAACGTAACACAAGTAGCTCTGTAATCAACCCTGTTGTTACATTAATGTACGAATGGACCAGCTTAGGTTTGCTTCTTTAACCAGCTAACGTATGCTGAGGAAAATGGTTTTTGTTTAGGCAATGGTACACACATTATATCCTAGACACATATCAATTGCTGAAACTACAATACGTTATACGATAATGGCCCTCAGTACAGAAAACCCTAAATACCAGAGACATAATCTGAAACAGACCCACGGCTGAACAGACAGACGAAGATAAAAGCGGCCCTTTTGCTCCGAGGGTTCGCGACGACTTGCCTTTAAGACATGTCGAAGAACTCAAAAGCAGTTTGTGATGAAAGCCGATTCTGCTCTGTGAAATCTCATGACCGCTTCCTCTTCAGTTCCACAGAAAGCTCCCACTGAGAGAGAAGCTATGAGAGCAGGGAGCGAGACGACGACTGGCTTCAAGCTTCTCCATCACACTGGAAATCTCAGTTTGTACGACGACGAGATGACCGGGACTTCTTTTCACCGATGTTCCGACCGTCAAACAAGCACTTTGTCCACTTAACGTGGATTTCCATCGGACTAATGTGACCGCTGCCCGGCAACCGATGTGACAAAGCATCAGAAAGAGCTTTTATTTCCGATTCCGGAGATATCAGTGACCTGCATCTCACCAGCGAGACAAACAATCAACTAATTGCCGTGGTTGGTTTGACAAGCTGTAATCTGCGTGCGGCGCATAATGGACTCCTGTTCATCAAAAGGAAGCAAGCGGGGCTTTTGGGGCAGGTGGTCACAGATGATGACTTATTGATGAAATCATTGTGTTGTCTCTGCATGTCTGTGATAAAGGACAGGATGTCAAAGGGGATCGGTGACGTTGGCTAAATGATGAATGGCAGCCACCACCTCCTCTCTGATTAAGTGACGCTTAGTCACAGCCAGGTGGGCTCATCGTTTAAAAACAACCAGTCGCTCTGACGTGTATTGTCTGCACGCACCTCTCAAAATGTATTCCATTTTATTACAGTACACGCTTTTATCCAAAGCGACTTACGTACTCAATACTGTGGGACACAACGACATGCTGCCTGCAGTGGGGTTTGAACCTGTGACCCCTGATCCCAACACCAACGCACAACCCACTGCGCCACACACCTCCATTTTCCTGATTTATTTTATATATATTTGATATATGACTTCTCCATGACGTAACACAACAAATCTAAAATGCTTTATATATAATGGCACTCAACCTATTGAACATTACATTATATTTAGGGCCGGGACTTTAACGCGTTAATTAAGATTAATTAATTACACAACAATTAACGCATTTTAATCGCACTTATTTTTGCACAGCGGAACGTTTCTCACTGGATGAGTTTCAGGCGTACCGATTATACTGGAGCACCAACTAACGTTCATGACTTCAGCATGGGACTTCAAACAACAACAAACCACGGTGAACAATAGTCAAACATGAACGAACAAGCTGATGAGACCGCTTTGGTCGGCCCCGTGGATGGGACATTTTGTTTAAAAAACGGACGGATGGAAGCGTCGACAAGAGCACGGTTCTGTGCAAATTATGCAAAAAAGAATTTGCATATCACCGCAGCTCATCAAGCCTAAAGTATCACCTGAATGCAAAGCATGTAGCAGCTAGCATGTAGCAGCTAGCGTGGACGTTAGCCCGACTCCGAGTGCACGGAACCACACCCTGACCCGACCCACACTCAACCAGACGACTGGTTTCAGGGCCAGGATCAGTCAGTCCACGTCTGAGAGAATACCCAGCTCCCTGCTCCCTGGACTGCACTCGACTGTCGACCACCTGGAGTAACCTCCATGTGGAAACTGCTTCTCACTGCTCTCAGGTCAAATATGTATATTTGATTAAAAATGCGATTAATTAAATACAAAGCCTCTAATTAATTAGATTAATTTTTTTAATCGAGTCCCGGCTCTATTGGGTCTTTATTCTATGTGACAATATTTGATTTTGCATTTCGTTTTATATATTTGTTCTTATTTCTGTAAATTACATGGCACTATTTTATGTATTTTTCTCTTGTGTAAAGTCTGTATGCTGCATTGTTGCCAAGGATGTTAAACAACTTATAAAACCTTTGAATGTTTCATAAGGATTTGTTCTTTGTGTTTATAATGTTGTGTATATATTTTATTATCCCAGACCATTTATCAAACTGCATTGAGAAGACTGTGTAGAACCGGAACATGCAGTTATATTTGATAGACATAAGCAATAAAAACGTCTCTGAATGAAACCCAATTTATTTCTACCTCTAAATGAGCTTCACTCATGATTAATTCAAACCTCCTGGTGTTGTGCGTCCCGCCAGTCGTGCTGTACACGCGGCGCTCCCCTCGACATCATCAATTCCATTATTTCAAACGTTTGATGTCATTACGCGAATCTGTGTTCTCCCAAAATTAAACAGAGAAAAAAAGTACTTTTCCTGATGAAACTGTAGAAAGTTTTCCCCGTGTATTGTTTCATACTTTCAGGAACTCGTAATGAGTTTTTTCAAATTAATCAAAAGAATGACTCGTGGAGTAAACACGAGTTAAACTGGATGTTAACCGAGGCTCGACCCACTCTGAGCTTTCCATATAGCACAAGGAAGTCCTCGGAGCCTTGTTATTGTGGGATGTATTGGCATTGCAATAAAGAGGATATCTCTGGGTGAGGAATCCGATGTGGGGCAGAGTGCTGCTGCAGGTGTTCAGACATTCCCACGCTCCTCCTGAGGAAGCGTGAGTATCCTCTCGTGTCATCTATCTAACAGGAACAACTACCGATGAGGATAAATCCATTGTGTGCAACGGCTCCACTCAGATGGAGAATAATAAGCATTCAGTGCTCAGAAATCGATGAGGAAAACAAGTATTATTTGCGGTTATCTCGACTGATTCACGATATTGGAGGGAACGATCATTTCCGCAGCTTTATTCTCAGTACATTACATGTAATTGCCTTTTATCCAAAGAGACTTACAATAAGTGCAAAACCCATCAAGATTCGAACTCTGAACAACAAAGAGAGTGCAGATATATTCACTTCAAGCAAGACCATACCAGAGTACTGGAAGTGCGTGGGAATTCGTTCGAATTGCCAAGGTACACTTGAAAGAAATGTTTTTCCAATATGCAACGGAAGATATTCAGAGGTGCTGATGTCCTGGAGAGTATGGTTTTCATTCAAAAGTATATTACATGATTATCGTGTGAGGTTTTAATAATAATAATAATAATAATAATAATGCATGTTATTTATATAGCGTTTTTCACAACTCAAAGACGCTTTACAGTATGAGTGAGGGTAGACAAACAAGGACAGGCAAACAAGTAAGTATAGTAGGCAGTCAAGAGGAAGTTGATTGACAGGGGGCGGGGCTTATGGGTAGACCGAGTTGAACAGATGTGTTTTGAGGCGGGACTGAAAGACTGCGAGGGACTCAGAGTCGCAAAGATCTTTAAGAGGGTCTGCACCAAACACATATGCTTGGTTAAGTCTGTAGAACGCCATGTGTAGGCTGGGATATCTCTGTCATGCGAGCGTAACATGGTGAAAACAATCAATCTAAATTAACAACCGGGACGGAAATGTTCGGATTTCCAAAGGGCGGTTCTGTGAATAAATTAAAAATCAAGAACCGAAATAATTGAACTATTCATATCTTAGACTGCACTGTAACTTTTAATGTTTATTTTATTAGCTTTTCTTTTTAATGACTGATTTCAAATGCCTTTGTCTGAATGTCTTTCATTTTTGTAAAGCCCCTTGAATTGCCTGGTGCTGAAAGGTGCTATATAAATACACTTGCCTTGCCTTGGAGCTCCACAACACTTCATTTTAAATGGTATTTATGAAGCCTTTAACGAATAACATATTACATGTCACTTGTTCGACCCTTTTATCCAAACCCACTGCGCCACACGCCTCCCCCATATATATGCTCCAATTTGCACATTGCGATTTCCATTCAAACTCGATTTATTATGTAGCTTTACTTGCACATACACATATGAAATCGGGTTTCAAATACTAATAAATAAATAAATACGTTTATTAAGGATCCCCAGTAGCTTTTGCTCTCGACAAAAGCTACTCTTCCTGGGGTCCGACACTTAAACCAATACAACAATAACACAGCAACATGTAGGACATAAGTCCTGACATCATTAACAACATTAAAAACATCACCAATATCATCAACAACATGCGATCAAATAAAATTAAGGTCCACAGCTCACAAGGACACGCGGTCATTAGAGATGGCCCTTCAACCTCTTCTTGAAAGAGGCGCTGGACTCTCTGTCAGTAGGTGGTTTGGCAATGAGTCCCATTCCTTTATAGCTCGATAAGACACAGAAGACTTCAGAGGACGTGTCCTGGGTTTGGTGCCAGTAGAAGGCCTGATGCAGCTCGTCTAGTCTCGTGCTCGTCTCTCGTGTAAACAATTTGATCATAAAAATACAGTGTGACCAATGCATGGCCTGCACCAGCTGTTCTGGTCCGTACCGTAAGAAGCACAGCTGAATATATGAACGCTTGATTTGAAAATATCTCGGTTTCTGAAGCAGAGAAATAACGTAAGCTGTGAACGCTGTGGAACAGGTCTGGACTCCGAATAGCCCCGGTGCGATAATTAGCGGGTGATTTACGAGTTGCTGAAGGTGTGATGTATACAGACGCAGCTACACCTCCTGAACTATTTACGATGTGTAACACAAGCAGCAGACGCCGGCGTGTGCTGCTACATATTTCTGAGGAGCAGCGTGATGAAGGCAGAGGGCTTTAATGTTAGGATGTGTTTCTCTTTTCAAAGCTGGAACCATGTGTGTCGCACGGTCGCACAGTGACACTGTTTATGCATCAATAACCGCACGGGTAAGATGAGACTTTATTTATCCCGAAGGAAATTGTTGTGCCAGAGTTACAAAGATACATTACACACAGCAGCATAATAATACAACTATACACTCGCAGTGCAGTCAAAAGAGCAATTACATATCTACAGGAAACAGACGGCGACATAATGAAGGAAATATTAACAGTATTTAGTAATGCAAAAAAACGGAGTGGCAGATACGTAATTGCACGTTATTAAAAAACATTATTAATAATAATATTGGACATGTTATAGCAGCGAGTGTTTTGTAATGATGGTAATGATGTATATATATATATATATATATATTGCACAGAGTGTTGGTGTGGAAGGGCTTATTCGCTTCCTCTTGGTTCAAAGGGACGCCGGAGGTTAGGTAACGGCTCGCTAAACCACCGATTGATCTTAAAGCGCTGTAGCATCCCCGCTAATCAAAGAGAGAGGATTGAATTTG
>CM070486.1:4026015-4046015 GCA_036324585.1 Champsocephalus esox | reverse complement strand
TTGTTTGTTTGCTGGTTTGGGACGTGAGGTTGGGGGCATTTTATTGTATTTAAATCGGCTCTATATCGTCCGTATTTATTAGCAGAATAGCCCATATGTCCTGAAAGCTATTTCCTTATGTGCGCGCTGAAAGGATTACTCTGCTCAGCAAACATCTTTCTTAATAAAGCAATGCTAAACGGATGAGCTATCGCTGGAGGTAAAACACATGGTTGATGACGAACAAAAGTGACAAGTGAACAACACATACATTACAGTTAAGGAAGGGTGCTGCCATCAAGGACACGGTGAGGCCGGGGGACTGTAGTCACTCAATGCGTGTGTAATATATCTCTGGTTGATGTTGTCAAGGCAATATGCTGGGATTTAAACACAGCCGCAACACCAGGAACAAAAAAATGATGTACTACACAGGTCTCCGACTTTATTGCAAATGAAAGTTGATCCTCTCTGGGAAATAAAATATGATACATGACAAAAGATCACAGGACTGTTCAATCGGATTTATGTATAGGCTGACTGGTTTCCACCCCACCGTGGAGCTTATCAAAGCACTAGTATAGTTTCAAAGCATTTGTCGTGGTGCAATGCACCAATTTGCTGATAGCTTGAGATGTGAGAGCCTAATCTATTTGTACAGCTTCCCTCTGTCCAATCAATTAGGCCTTAATAAAACAACGAGTACTTTTTTTATTTAAAGATGGGAAGCAAAGATGTCGCCTGGAATCTTTTCTGCTCAAATAAAAGTCACAAATCTGAAGAAAATAAGTTAGTCCAAATAAATGGACACACAAAAATGATTTCTCTGCTAATTTGTTTTAGGTTAAGGTTGAAAACAGCACATGTATCCTTTCATAAGTCCCTTCCTCTTCAGTGTGTGGCATTCTTTTAATTTGTTTTTATATGTTGATATACTTTATTAATCCCTGTGGGGAAATCGTTTCTCTGCATTTTACCCATCCTAGTGTTAGGAGCAGTGGGCTGCCATTTTGAACGGCGCCCGGGGAGCAGTGTGGGGAACGGTGCCTCTGGGACACCTCGGTAGCACTTGGTCTTGCCGGGACTTGAACTGGCGACCTTCCAGTTGCCAAGTCCCTATCGACTTCGCCACCACCACCGCCCCAATGAGTAGATGTGGCTGTATTCTGGAAACTCTGTATTCATATTTTGGTTTATAAATGCGTGTTCTCAATCCTAATGAGAACGCCTCTTGCCGAGTGCGCCAGCCTGGTGGTGTTGTCAGGGTAAAATGAATGCGCTCTGAATAGGAAACTGGATTCAAAGCCTGAGTCAATGATAAGAAAACCGGCGATGGCAGTAGTTTTTGCAGCTCTTGCCGTTATGGCACTCATCCAGATTTCAGACTTTGCAAGCCATTAGGTCGGTGCATATTCATTGTATAAGACTTAGGGCACATGAGTTAAGACTGCTGGGAGTGTTCCTCTAAAGAAGCTCTGCCAAAGCTGTTAGACGGGCATATATTATGGCAGATAGGTTGCGACCAGGGATCAGCTTCTATAAGCTAAATAAGAGAAACACGTTGTTGATCTCGCAAGCAAACAGCAACATTCATCTTACTGTAAAAAGACAAGAAAACAAAATGGAAAACTGTACAATTCCACATAGAAACACTATTTTACATTTGTTTTTATGTAAGTCAATAATTACATGTTGTGTTTGGTGGTTGGCATACATGTCTGCCTGAATGCATTTGGTTGTGCAAAAATGTTTAATTTAGAAGGATTATATTCATCATTTTGTACCTTTGTAAGAGAAAAGTTATGTATGTTTTCCATCCATCCATCTTCTCCCGCTTCTCCGTGGTCGGGTCTCGGGGGTATCAGTTCCAGCAGAGAGCCCCAAACTTTCTTTCCCCTCATCAACCAGCTCTGACTGGGGGGTCCCAAGGCGCTCCCAGGCCAGCGAAGAGATATAATCCCTCCACCTGGTCCTAGGTCTACCCCTCGGTCTCCTCCCAGCTGGACGTGCCTGGAACACCTCCCTAGGGAGGCGCCCAGGTGGCATCCTTACTAGGTGCCCGAACCACCTCAACTGGCTCCTTTCGACGCGAAGGAGGAGCGGCTCAACTCCGAGTCCCTCCCTGATGACCGAACTTCTCACCTTATCCCTAAGGGAGACGCCAGCCACCCTGCGGAGGAAACCCATCTCGGACGCTTGTATCCGCGATCTGGTTCTTTCGGTGACCCATCCTTCAGGACCGCAGGTGAGGGTAGGAAGGAAAATGGCCCGGTAGACGGAGAGCGTTGCCTTCTGGCTCAGCTTCCTTTTCGTCACAGCGGTGCGGTAAAGCGACTGCAGTACCGCTTCCGCTGCTCCGATCCTCCGGCCCATCTCACGCTCCATTGTTCCCTCACTCGAGAACAAGACCCCGAGATACTTGAACTCCTTCACTTGGGGTAAGGACTCATTCCATGTATGTTTTGGGACGTAAACTATTGTAATTCTTAGGCTGTTGTTTGTGGTTTATCAATGTAGCCCTCATCTATTTTTAAAGTCCATTAACCCTAACCCTAACCCTAACCCTAGCCTGAGCCCTGTTTTGTCCATTTCTCCTTTTTGTATGTTGATGCATTTTCTGTGACCTGCTGTCACTAAGCCAGCTATGTGCTCACACTCTTCAGCCCTCTAACGCCGCAGTCATTCAGAATGAATTGCTCATGCTGAGTCAGACGGTTCCTCATTCAAGTTCTGCTCATGCGTATGCACATAGCAGAAAGACGATTCCTGGTTCTGGCTTTACAGTTTGACCATTTGCGGTAACCACGTGGATTTCCACACATTTTTCCTCCATGACTGGAAAAGTCAACACAGCATAAAGAAGGAAAAGGGGAACGTCAACGTGAGGATGAGGTATTCCAGATGAAGCCTCTCTCCTCTACTTCTTCCATGGCCTCACAGATTATTGCTTCCTTTGGCTTGAAGAGGACAAATACAACTTGTAGCCCTTCACCGAACATGCTACAAAATTCAATATCTGGGCAAAAGCAAATCCAAATAAGCTCTTCAGAAACACAATAATATCCCGGCTTCCATGTAATAGAGCCCTTCAACGTTTTCTCATGTGTGCTCTCAAAACGCCTTGGGTAGCAGCACAAGGCCAAGTAAATACAGCGTAGTGTTTCCCTGCGTGTTCTCCTCATTTCCTGAGAGCTCAGGGCCACAATATTATGACTGGAACCGTAAGAGTTATTTTGAAGCGATTTATTCGTGTTTGAAGCGAGAAAGAGGAGAAGAAGCTCTTGTACAAGCGAAGAGAGAAATGCACTTGGAGGAGGAAGTGAGTGAACTTTGGTTATGATTCCAAAGTATTCGGAGGTATATTCAATCTTGAACACTTCCGAGATAGTTTCCAACAACTATTTCATTCGTTGACCGTGGAAGTGACAAATCAGAATATGAATTGTTTGAAACAGAATTACCTTATTGTCTGGTTCCGAACAAAGGACTTGTTGAAGAATGCACCTGTTGTATGAGCCTGAACAGCACTGAAGGCTGTAAGAAATGCTCGAGTCAGCATGGTTACTCTCCCACCCGTAATGAATTGAATCTGCACAGTGAAATACGGTTGCTCTTAATCAGCAGTGACTACGCATATTGTCCACACAGAGAGAACGCTGCGCCGGCCTCTGTCTTGCTTTTGGCATCCTTTGATATCTGAATCACAGAGTGTGCACTTACAGTAACTCGTGTCAAACTGCAGGATTGTTGGCCGTTGATGTCAGAATTTTTCCATCATGCCATACGCGTGTAAAGCTGGCAGATGCAGCTGTTGGTTTCCATTCTTGAATCAGTTGAGAGGAACCGTCTTAAAAGGGAAAATTGGTCATGCGAGACATGCTAGTGTCTCACCATATCATCCCCAAATACTTTCATTTACTGTGGCTTTACCTTCTGAGCATGCTTCTCCAGTTAAATTGATGGAGGAAATTGGTTGTTAAAATATTCTTTCATAGATAATAGGTTTTATTAAAGGTCCCATGTCATGGCCATTTCCACTGATCATAATTCCATTGCTGAGGTCTACTAGAATAGATTTATACTGTGCAATTTTCCAGACTCACATTGGCTTCTCACAGCATCTCTGTAAAGTCTGTGTATTCACTCTCTCCACTAAACGGCTCGTTGCAGCTCTTGCCCCCCCCCTCCCTGTGAGCCCAGTGTGCTCCGATTGGTCGGGACCAGTCGGGACGTTGTGAATCGCGCTGAGCTCCGTGGAGGTGTGGTTTCCTTGTTTAGCGATACACGGCGAAACACAGCGAAACTCACCCTGAGCACACACAAAGTCACAGCCGAAGTAAAAACAATAAGTGTGGCTTGATGTTGAGTCAGAAAAAGGTTGATAGGCGCTGTGAGAATGGGTCTGCGGAGAGGTCCCAACTGTCTGTTATCAGCCTGCAGCCAGGGAGGAGAGATCAGCAGAGCTGCTTGCACTGAGTGTGTGAGGAAGTCCATGGATTGGTCAATTTGGAGCAATCAGCGGGGGCTTAACGTAACGGCTCCGCGGATTGGTCCATTTCGTTCCGGGGACGACATGACATCATGATGTCCCCGGAAGAATCAAATGGACAGTGACGTATCTCCAACGAGGCGTTTTGGGGAGGTCTTCTCTGTGTTAGAGTTTTACTCGCTACAGGGTGTACTTTGAGGGTTTTGACTCTGCAGACCGGTTACATGCAGACAAACCTTCATAACAACAAGGGGACGGGCGATAACCGGAAAAGCATGACATGTCACCTTTAATGTCTAGGGCTGCACAAAATTCTAAATCTTATCGTTATTGAAATATGGACACGTGCAATATATTAAAATGGCTGTAGGTGCAGTATTTGTTTAAGAGGGCCTATTCCGCTTTTTGGGGTTCTCTCTCCCCTGTAGTGTGTTTTGTCAATCGTCTGTAAAGGCTAACATCCCTGCGTTCTCTCCCACACACACGTGTCTCTTCGTAACTGAAGCAGTCGAACTCAGACTTTCTGAAAGCAGGTTTATTGAGACTGTTGCAACGCTGAAGATAAACAGTGAACACGTCAAAGACAGAGCCTAGAATCAAGAGGGGCACCAGATACAGAAAATAAACACACCTCACATGGACTACGTGTGATCTTAGCAGTGGGAACCAAAGACGATCCAACCCACTTTGAAAAATAAATGGAGTTGGGAAAAATACACAAACAAAACACACACAGGTACTTCTCCTGGCCAATGAATGCCCTCTCTCTGGAATTACAGTCTCTCACATGACAGGCTACATTTAAGAAGCTTGCCCCCCCCCCTCCCAGATTTCATGGACCATTTGTTTCTAATTAAGAGGATCTGTTTTTATAATGCGTGAGCATTAGGGCAACAGGCGTCAGCAGTACAAAGAATCTTCCAGAACTGTATTTTAACAGATGGTTGTATTAACTTGGTATTTTCTTCTGCAAGAGCTGTGGTTGCCAAACTGGGGCCTTTGGGATCTCCGGTGGTCTCTGAGGAAGTTCCAATGAGTCCCAGGCAAAATTTAAATTACTTTAAATATTTACTGAAAGCAACCACGTATGGAATTCCTTTTATGTATTTTTTTATGATGGCATATGTTTTTGTTCACAGAAAAGCAATATGACAGTAATGAGTCCTAACAGACTAAACGTAGTCAATACTAACTCTTATGGTTAATCCGTCTGGAAGTCAACGGTTATTTGAACGTGTTGTTGGTCTTTAGTCCGAAATAAGGAAATAAAATAAAGATATTTTAAAATGTTGTTCTACGACATAAAACCCATCAGTAAATACCCAACTGGAAAATTTAAAAACTGACAGTTGCTAACAAGTGTCCAAATGTGATGACTAAACATCATCACGGCCAACATTAGCCTCCTTTAGCTTAGCTGTGGTGACGTGAAGTCATGTGACCGTGCTGTAGATCCTTTATAGCCCAACATTAGCCGCCTTTAGCTTAGCGGTGGTGACGTGAAGTCATGTGACCGTGCTGTAGTTCCTTTATAGCCCAACATTAGCCGCCTTTAGCTTAGCGGTGGTGACGTGAAGTCATGTGACCGTGCTGTAGTTCCTTTATAGCCCTACATTAGCCGCCTTTAGCTTAGCGGTGGAGACGTGAAGTCATGTGACCGTGCTGTAGTTCCTTTATAGCCCAACATTAGCCTCCTTTAGCTTAGCGGTGGGGACGTGAAGTCATGTGACCGTGCTGTAGTTCCTTTATAGCGTTATAATGACAATGAAGTGTATCCACCAAGCCATAACAAATCACTCCATGAAGATCTTTCTTTAAAGCTTCCAATTGGCCCAACATTTAAACAACCAAACTTTGAAATGCAATAATACATTTATCTGGATAGCAGTATATGCCATGCTTCAACATAAACAATAGAGCTCATCTTTTTCTACATATATATTGACAAAATAACTTCCCAGATCAGAGGTTCCCATTCTTGAAACTTCTCATCAACCCCACCTCAAAGCAACCCCTGTGGGTATTTCTGGAACACAATATTTATCAAAGGAGGCTGTGAGGTCTGAAGCTTATCTTATCTGGGGGATTACGTAGCAGTTTCCAGAACACCTGTCTGACAGAGAACAACATGACAGAAACAGTGTGTGAGTTAAGCCTCGGAGAGAACAGAAAACAGAGAACATGGCCTCCTTTTCACATCTCTGAAACGCAGCCTGGTTAAACTGGTGGGCGCCCATTTGTGCTCATTTCAGCGACAAACTTTAATTGAGACCCGCGGGGGGGGGGTGACTGGGGGGGGAGATAATCATGCTTTCCATGGGTGATGAACAGAGTGTGCCTGCACCGGTGAGATCAGTCTGCTCTCCCCCTTTCTTCCACAGGACGGCTCATCAAGCCAACATTAGAGGCTGATTTCTTTCTTCATTGTCAGCAAATGTCAGCATGAATTTTCATCAGCACACTGCCTCTGAAAAGACACCCAGACCTCTGCACTGCCATCATACAAGCACCCTGGGATTGGGAAATTAAGTGCTGCTCCTATAAATGGATCCCCAACCCTCATACCAGCAGCACTAATTCAGCAATCCTTTGAAAATCTCATTATCGTCAAATAAAGTCTGGGATTGGCACTTGTCGCATATTTGTAACTAAGTGTTTTTAGCGTGAGCATACCATATCTTTGAAGGGTGTGCATTTATACCAATGACTTTCTAACATCAGATTCTGGCATAGGCGGAGTTTGACATTTGCGCTGGGGGGGGCAAACCTTTATTACTGACGTCAGTACACAGTCCCAACTATTACTAACTACGTGGGTGCTACGGATACAGTAGCAATAAAGCCAGCGCTCACCACACTGAGTATGACTTTCCCACATAGGAACGCAACTCGTCCCGTCATGCACGCCTCATGCCCGCCGTACACACACACTCATATGGAAGGGGCGGTCTCTCCCGCCAACAACAATGCATTACATAACTGTGCACATCTTATACTTATTTGATAACTACTACATGCCTTGGTTACTTGAACACGCTACAATATTATTAACTAGTGTCCTACCTTATTAAAATATCGATATACGAAATATTTGTCTTGGAACAGTTTTCGACGTAGTAATGCTGTAACATGTTTCAGCCACTAGGGGGAGCAAGGGGCCGCACAATCCGTCTATGGATTCTGGTCTGTACTGTAGTTTAGAACAAAGCCTCTCTGTCCATCGCAGTTTAGATGCAGAGTGAGACAACGGGCACATCGTGTTGAGGGAATTAAATCATAGGAGGGGGGAAGTTGAATGAGTAATGAGATACTAACCGCAGAGTGAAAAACACGGAGGTAAAACCTGTGATTCACCGACGTGTATCTGAAGAGGGATGCCTTCAAGAGGCCCAATTCTGCTTTTGGGGTTTTCCCTTTCCTTTAGTGGGTTCTATAGGTTTTAGTGCATGTCAATGGTCTGCCTGTATTCCCTCCAGAGGAAGTTTGCTCTCACTTCAAACTGAACTTTCCCATGGAATTTCATTGGCAGTTATCACAAACTTTATAACAAATACTGTGCAAAGAATAAGAAATCACGATTACCGCGGAGTCGGAGGAGGCATGGTTTTCATGTATCGCACGTAATTGTGACAAAGCATCCCATAACGTAGATTATGTAGATTAAGACCTCATAATTATAATAAAGGGGCTCATAATCACAAAAAAAGTCAGACAAGATATAATGATAGGAAAAGTGTTGTTCTTTCTGTGGTGGATGCATTGTTCTAAATGACACAATAAAAAAGGAAGAAGCACCATAACACATTTATGGCGGTATCACATGGTGATGAATTGCTACAAAGGCTGCTGGAAACAAGCATTTTATAGCCTCGCTGCAAGGGAGGGAATGGGGGGAGGATATTACTTCCGTTGCTTCATATCAATCAGAAAACATATTCACTTTGGCAGCCATCCTTCATCTGGGTGTTTTGGGGATTCCTCCATTTATGTACGGGTAGGCAAACCTTCCATGGGGAAGCAAAGGCAGCCTTGGAGTACGGAATACAGGATGAGATGTGATGAACTCTTAACATCAAGCAGCATTTCAATACGCAGAGATGCTGCAGTCTGGCTCAGAGGTCAAGTTGTGGTCAACACACATTACGAACTTTTTAGGACCGACTTGCCAACAACTGGACTGACATATTTACTTTTTACAATTTCAAAAGATGCTGTCCTTCAGAGTAATGACGCCCACCGTATGCTTGTCCTTTTGCTTCTGGCTACTGAATCATTTTAATGGACACATCACAATGAATTTAATTACTGACTGCCGGGCACTGCAAAGAAAAAGAGCCTCAAAGTCCTTTTTTGTTAAAGGAAACATTTTATGCAAATGTTCAGGTTCATATCAGCATATAGTGTCTCTACTTTAAAGAGTCCTCTCCTGCTGATGTTCAGGTGTATATCAGTATGTAGTGTCTCTACTTTAAAGAGTCCTCTCCTGCTGATGTTCAGGTGTATATCAGCATATAGTGTCTCTACTTTAAAGAGTCCTCTCCTGCTGGTGTTCAGGTGTATATCAGTATGTAGTGTCTCTACTTTAAAGAGTCCTCTCCTGCTGATGTTCAGGTGTATATCAGTATTTAGTGTCTCTACTTTAAAGAGTCCTCTCCTGCTGATGTTCAGGTTCATATCAGCATATAGTGTCTCTACTTTAAAGAGTCCTCTCCTGCTGATGTTCAGGTGTATATCAGTATGTAGTGTCTCTACTTTAAAGAGTCCTCTCCTGCTGATGTTCAGGTGTATATCAATATGTAGTGTCTCTACTTTAAAGAGTCCTCTCCCGCTGATGTTCAGGTGTATATCAGTATGTAGTGTCTCTACATGTCTCCATGCTTTAATGTTCAAAAAGCTCTTTATTTTTCTCGTACTGCCTGTGCTGCAGCACCTCTTTTCACCCTCTGTCTGAAACCAGAGCCCAGTCTCCTCTGATTGGTTAGCTGGTCGGCTCTGTTGTGATTGGTCAACTGCTTATGGATATGGTCAGAACACCCCAAAAAGCCTTAGAGGGTCCCTTTAAATGCAAAAACAACAACTTAAACAGGCCAACTGGGGACTTGTCTCTCTTTCCTTAAGCTGAACCCACCTGCAGCTGTTACTGCTCGTAGCGTCGCCCACGGTGATGACGGGTGGCCGCCAGATACATTAAATCATGCAGAGCGCTCCTGACCTTTAAGGACAAGTATTGAATACCTAAAAGAGGTTGATTTGCAGGGAGAGTTTGCGAGGGGAGATATTGTTTACAACATTCAAAACAATGAATGTCCTTGTTTGCCCGGCAACAAAAAGCCATCACAGTAATAAATGAGCTGGAAAAAAGACCGAATGGCAACTATTGCTGTCATTATCTGTTTCCTGTTTAAACAAAATGATGTCTTTGTGTGTTTATATCTTCAGTAGAGAAAGACACCCGCAATACTACAAAGAATAGCTGCATAGATTTGCAGGTGACACTGACAGAGGATCCTTCAGTAATTGGTAATTGACTGCAGCTGGAAATGGTATCAAAATATCTTTATACTGGATATCAGACGCCAACGTTGACAGTAGAACAGATCATTGTTCTCGATTGTCCCATGTGATATCTTCAACCGCACGCCCACCCGTTCCCCTTCGATACAGAAGAGCAGAACAAACTGGACTGTGCCTGTGTGCCGCGCCGATAACATCCATGACAAAGACGATTTACATGCTGTAGGCTTCAGCTGCATCGTATTAGTCCCAGTGGGCAGGATTACAGCGCTGTTGTCCTCGGTGGCCCAGAAACGCTGATAAAAAAGGGACTAAATGAAAGAATCATTCAATATGAAAGACTCAAAGTCGCCTGTAGATACGAATGTCAAAGTTCTCCAAAGTAAGTTCACTCAAAAGTCTTTGAAAGAAGAGTGTCAGTCTTCTGGAACAAACTCCCAGAAACCTGCTTGTCCGCTCCAACTCTCACTACTTTTAAATCCAGGCTTAAGACTTTTCTTTGTGCCGCTGCTTTTAATTGAACTATTCATATCTTAGACAATTGAAATGCAGGATGCAGCGCTGTTGTCCTCTGCGGCCCAGAAAAGCTGATGAAAACGGACTTATTAATAAAATAAACATTCAATACGAAAGACTCAAAGTTGCCTGTAGATGTCAAAGTTCTCAAAGTAAGAACAATCCACCCAAAGCTCTTCAAAGCGTCATTCTTTTAGTTTGGGGCTCAGTGGAGACGGTGACAACTAGACTTGTGGCTATTAGCATAAAGGTGAGAGGTGGTGTAGTCTATGATTGTGCCACCATAAGAGTATAATGTCTATCTTGTGGACATTTGAAAAGCCAATCGCTGCCAGCCCAGAATAGAAACTACAAAAATATACAAAAAAAAGTAATGACCATCATTCTCATAATACAGCTCCTTAAATCCCCCTTTCTTCAGAGATGTGAGGAAAGATGTGCACCGCTCTCTGTCCTCACACATGCTGCTTCCTCCCTCCCTGAGGCACTGTATCATATTACTAATCAGATTATCTCCCGTCTTTAAGAAACTCGTCACCATCCCCTAAACTCGTCATTGAACGGACCGGATAACACGGGCTTGCGTTCGGGTCTTTTGTCCTCGTGACAAGAACCTAAGCGTTGTGTGAATCTGTTGATGGACGGTGAATGGTCCTAAATCCCTGGTTTCCATCTCTTTGTATTTGGATTCCAGGTGCCTCATGTAGAGTCTAATCTCGTCCCCGGATAACAGCTTTTGATTCAGACGAACAACCGGCATGACTTAATAGATCAAAATGGATAAGGTACAGTGATCTGTGAACACCGGGGATTAGAACGACAGGCGATGAGTGAACCGCAGGAATACACAACACATAACAATAAAACAATCAAGTAGTACTTTCTTCTGGTACCCCTAATTATGGCTGCTCGATTAATCATATTTGAATCGCGATTACGGCTTGCAACGATTACGAAAACAACGTAATCGAAATAAAACGATTATTATTTTTTGATTGTTTGGGTTTTGCAGTTGAGTTATAATTAAAGTTCAGGGTAATCAACTGTTAAAGACATACTGTTCAAATGTTCTTTCTCCAATAAATGGATGTTTTCAAAGTCAATGCATAATCGCAATTTAATAATCGTAATTACAATGATTGACCCACATAATCGAGATTATGATTTTTGCCATAATCGAGCAGCCCTACCCCTAATCTAACAAATACAACTGTTGATTATTCCCGTGTTTCCGTAGAGGGACTTGGGACAATTTCAGAAAAAAAGGGCAATCAAAACGGGGCTAAATGTTTGTGGAGAGATCGTAAGAAAAACAGTTATCATGCACGAATCTAGATACATTCAAAACAAAGTGTCTTTTGATTTACATCAGCAATTACAGCCTGTTTCTTGTTATCTTTTGTATACATTTTACTTTGTGCTTCCCTGAATGTTAACTATGTCTTCACAACGGGAATATAATGTATGAGCAAAAGTGTCCTATTTCCAATAAACAATAATATGATGATTTCATTCTTCATATAGCCTACCTATGAAGTGTTTTTAAGCTCAATTGCCACGGTGAATATATGACCAAAATGTGTCCCATTTGTCCAGGACATTAGGCGCATTCACACTGCGGTACTTTTCCCACAAAGGTTCATCAGAACTCTTTAGTTCGCATGAACGAAGTACAGATCGCGTTCACACCGGGAAAAGTCCCTGAGGGAGGATTAGGCAACTGAAGCCGCTGACGTCACTTCTTCTTCTTCTGCTTTGGGTTTACTGGCAGGCCGCAAACCACTTCACGGCGTATACTGCCCCCCGGAGTCCCCGGCCGGAAGTCCCCGGAGTCGGGGAAGGCTTCAGTAGAAGCTGCTGGGACTCCCAGCAGCTTCTACTGAAGCCTTCAGAGTAAATCGCCAGAACGCCGACACCTCCTCATCTCCCATGTTTTATTTTGTGTTGCCATAAGTTAGTCTCTCCGCGTTTCTGCGCTGGGCTAATGCTAATGCTAATAATGCTAATGCGAGGATAATAAAATGGCGGCTTCACAAAACTTTTTGGGAGTGTTACGGGGCGTGGTTTGCAATCCGCCCAGCCAATCAGAAATATAGCTCTTTTCTCACAAAAGAGCCGCTCGAAAGTCCCTGCTCTCTAGCAGGGACTTTGGAGCGGGTAAAAAGGTTCGCATGAACTCATTTTAGTACCGGCTCTTTTTGGTGTGAACGCGATAAAAGAGTTCTCATGAACCTTTGTGGGAAAAGTACCGCAGTGTGAAAGCGCCTATTGAACTCGTTTAGGATACATGGATGGGTACCAATTTCTTCCAACAAGTTTTAAAGTAAAAGCAAAGAACTGTAGCAGAAACGCAACTGGAGATGAGTTACTTTCTTTAAATGCTTGCTAAGACTTAGATTTAGCATAAAATACAACAACAACCGAAAGAAAATAAGTCTGCCTCTCTAGTTTCGACTCCTTCAAACCAGGTAAACAAACGGTAAGAACTCTATCAGAAAGCTCTCCATCGAAAACGGATTCCCAAGTCTCGAGACAATATTTACATTCACACAGGAAACCAGATTACTGTGAGAAATTGAGTTTCTCCACCCATGCCCTATTATTCCTCCAGTAGCTGGGAAACATAACAATGGGGGGGGCCATTTCTGTGAGCATGACGATACTAATTACAGCGTATTATGATGACGATGTATTGAGAGTGGCACCTTTGGAGTTCTAGATTCTAGATTCTCTCTCTGGGATATTGAAAGTGCAATCCGTTAGAACAGAAAGACAGCTGAAGGCAAAGCAAATGTGTTCTGTCTGAGCCATGAAATGCAGAAGCTATTAATATGTTAGTACAAACACTCACTCACTGAAGGAAATTCATCTCCTTCCTGCTGTGGTGTTTGGATCAAAACCCGGCATATATCAAACGAACGGTCGTACCGCCTATATTGGTTGTTTTAATCAAATCCAGACCATCTCTCTCACAGACGTTGAATTTCCAAGCATTTATTCCTTTCAATACCCTGCTTAAGACACGACTGGTCAATTTGGACATTTCAGACGTTGTTCATTCTCGCTAAGAGCAAGAGAAGCACAACGTTTTAAAAGATCTGGAAGTCAAAGACATGAACAGAAGACGACGTAACGGGTATGTGCTCATTTCTGTGTTTAAAGACTGGTTAATGGAGTAGAAATGTGAACAGACTTGGATGGTTACATAAAGTCATCATTTTTAAATCCATATTGTGAGTCAATTATTTGGTTTATTTGGCAGCTACCCTTAATGACCCTGCACACTACCCCCTTACCTACTTTGTTTTCCTTTGTCTCTATGAGTGTAAGTGCTGTTATCACCGCTGCTATAATAAGTCGTTTCAAAAGAGCCTTGAATAACTTAAATTAGTGTTCTTCTTCCTAGTAAGTTAAAAAGCTTTTTCCTTCGAGGCAGCATGTTTCTGTTACGGCCCCTACACACGGCGGCGTGCGTTGCCGCTTGGCGGTGGGCGTGTCTTGAGCTTGGGGAGTCAACAAGAGCAGCCCGACCAACAACCAACCACATGAATGTCCCGCCCCGGACATACAAAGCAAAGCATTCATGCTGGCTAAATATACTGTCTATGCTTGCTAGCTGTCCATTCAAACGAAGTACACTGGATATAAACTCCCCAAACAAGCGAAAACCTACCAGTTTCCCCCACTGTCCCTGCCCCCTCCCCCATGCCTGGCTCCTCCGGTTTGTATCCCTGTATGTAAAGAGGGACTGGTCATCGAGTACCGGGTGATTCCCTACCGCCACGATCATTTTCTCCTCCCTTTGTTGACATATGGGAAATAACTGCGGTCTGGCTCTCCCAACATACACCCGGTTTGATTGGCTACTGCTTGTACTGTCAGATTTACATACGATTACATGATTGGCTGACGCCTCCGTCGAGGCGGCAAAAGTAGAACATTGCTCTACTTTTGCAGCGAGCACCTCGAGAGAAGCTACGCTTTGCTCCCACAATGCAGTTTGGCGAATCGTGACGTCACCCCATTCAAAGTGAATGGGCAGAAGCGTTGAAGCGGCAACGCACGCCGCCGTGTGTAGGGGCCGTTAGAGATGTCACCACAACGTTCACTGCCCTCGGGGGGGAATTAAACCAAATATCTTGTAATTAACTAAGTGGCTGCAGACACTGGCCATTGTTCTGCAGCCTGGCCATCTGCAGGCTGCTGCTAATGGAAACATATTGATCTGACTGTTCCATATTCAGAGAGGGAGAGTGAAACTCACACAGGACGAGAGTGAGAGGTGGGCAGAGTCAATACGGACCACATTAGCAGCTGCAGGGACAGATGGAGGTATCGATGAGATGGACAGTATTGCTCTGTAGGAGAGGCTCAAAGTGTATAGGGAAAGTCCTCATTGTGACAGACGGAGGCAGGTGAAACATTACAACATATGTTGGAGGTTTTTTAATCAGTGAAGAATACAATCTTCATTATATTCATGAGTTTCTGTTGACATTTCTTCTTTGGAAGTGTTGTCTTGTCCGATGTGAGGGTCCAAGGACAGAGGGTGTTGTATCCTATTCTGTCCACTTGAGACAAATGTAAAAATGTTGAGATCCGGGCTGAATAAATAAAGTTTGATTGATTAAAACTTCGATTTAAATCTGTGGACTGGGTGAACTCTACAGAACTGCTTTAAATCTGTATTTAATTATGCGTTTTATATATTTTAAGAATGTTGTTTTAATATTTTTCTTAATTAATTTGACCTTGTAAAGTGTCTTTGAGGTTCCTAAATAAAATGTATTATTATTAATAATTTATTATATTTTAATATTTATCGTTTCTTAACTGGATACTACTGTTTCTTCCAATAGCGCTAATGTACTCCTTTTCACATCTTTCTCACATTCCCTTGTTTTATGTAATTTAAGTGCTATAACTTTGTATACTTGTATATTGTGAAAAGTATCCTAAGTTTTACATTTCTTTAGTAGAAGGGTTGCTCTATCATATTGTAAACCAGCTTGTTTCTTAATGTATACGTTGTATTCGAAAGAGAATATTTTTCTACTTTTGTTCTATTATGTTGTTTCTCTTAAGGCGCATTCCCACTGCAGGGCCTCGCTCGGGTTAGTACGGTATAGTTAGGCCTTGTTAGGACTAGCTCACCTTATGCTGTGTTTCAATTACAGTTTAGTAGCTGGGGCAGTAACTATAGTAACGCAGTGTAGGCGGAGCCGTGACGTCATCTTCAATGCGACCCACAGCAAACCAACATCAGCCGTTAGCTCTTAGCCCTCAGAGCTCACAGCTCCTCATATCTGATCAGAAACTAGACTAAAGTTAAACAAGTACAAACCACAGACTGCCTGTGTCATGGCGAATACAGTCGCTGGTTTATTTACGTCTGTAGAGGTCGTTGTTTTGAGTGTGGACGGTCGGAGCATATATAGCGTTAGCTTAGCCGATCTCCATTCAGAAAACATGCATTTTAAAAGGGTGTTCGCCTGCCGTCTGTCTGCAGACTTGTCAAAGCATTAATTCATGGTTTTTACTAACCGGTATCAGTATGTTGTTACTTCGGCATCATTTTGAAACGTGTATTACAATTAAATCACGGTCAAATATGTTCATCTTGTTGTAGTTGTAGCCCCCTGGCCAGCGATTCTCTCTCTAGTTTAGCATGCTCAGCCCGGTTGTTGGCCCGCTAAGAACCTCGATTTTATGGGGCCAGAAAAACTGTGAAATAGTACCCGCTAGCCGGTACTACGCTATTATTGATTCATGTAGAACACCTTGTTAGATACTGCAGTGAGAAAACATTGGGATCAATAAACTATACAGTATATAGTATCTTATCTAAACTAGTAATCTGAAGGTCAACGATGAAAGTTCAAACACGAGAATAAATAACTGAAACTGACATTTTCAACTGTTCCTGAAGACTCCTTTCAGATACGGTGCTTCATTTGACACCTGTCTTCCTTCCCAGAATGATCCAACCTCTTTCCCTCCAGCATTAACTGAGTTGTGAATCATCTGCTGGGTTAGTGCAACAGCTGTAGCATCAGTGGCCGCTGGGAAGCTGAATACAGGTATTGACATGCAGGTAATGCATATTGATTGTAGAGAGGAAACCCATCACTCAAAAACATGTGCCTGCCATGTTCGATACTACAATCCTTTAGAGTAGATTCATCGTCACGTACAGCGCATTTCCTTTCAAGAGCAAACCATATACACTGGTAGGGGTTATTTGTATTTACTGAGGATCTGTTTAATCTCGATCGTCCTGCCTTGACTGAAAGTGCGTCCTTCAGAAAACATATTTGTGAAGAGAATTGTGAAAAGGAAAAATCTGTAGAGGCGTTTCATTTAAAAGCATCACCAACTCTGTTTTGAAAGGCGCTATATAAATAACTTGTATTTGTAATATATAACTGTCTCACTTGCTGCTACAGAGCTTGACACGGGGTAACCACTACGTGTTTTCTCTCACGTAACAGAAAGCGTGCACGGCTGTTTATCAGAGAAGCTTAATGGAAAACGTGTGACCTTCTCAAACAGCGGAGAGACACAGAGAGTGAGAGCAGCAGCAGAACCTTCAGGAAACACATCGGGAACGTTCAGTGCGTGGACACGGTTGCCGTTAAATGGGACACGCAGAAAGGAACGTCTTAAATACACAACCAGCGACAAGAAGAGATCAATGAAGTACTCGGAGTGTAAAGTAATACTTAACAGTCGAAATACTCCACTTTTACCATTAAAAGTCCTGCATTCAGAATCTTAAAGAACGTCATAAAAATGGACTCAAGCACTTATTAAACGGGCGATTTCAGAATCAAATATATATATATTTAAATGACTGTATTTATTATTATTGATGCATTCATGTGTTCATTACAGTTGGTTAAAGTGGAGCGAATGTTCATGGGTTGATATACTGTTGCTGGATATCTTAACCTATACTTAAATGTCAATTTGTATGTATTAGTTGGTGTATATGTTGTATTAGTTAAGTAAAAAGCTGTCAAATAATCAGAGGAGTAAAAAGTACAATGTTCGGCTTCACAATGGAGTGGAGTAGAAGTATGAAGCATTACATTAAAACACTCAAGTACCTTTAAAATTGTCCTTAAGTACAATAATTGAGTACTCGTACTTCATTAGATTCCATCAGTGTAGGCAAAAGGAAATAAAAATCACCCCAAAAAAAACAAAATGTACCTTTTAAGAATCTGTTTCATGCATTACATATTCAAAAATGTGTTTAAATTAATTGGATCATGATTTGGAGTAAATGGTGCTACTAGTGTGTTCGACAGGAAATATTCAAGTAATCAAAATCTGTAGAAAGCTATCAAATAATCAGAGGAGGAAAAAGTACAATGTTGGCTTCAATATGAAGAAGCATAAACACTCAAGTACCTCAAAATGTTCCTTAAGTACAATACTTGAGTGCTTGTACTTCATTAGATGGAGGCAAAGGGACCTTTTAAAAATCTGTTTCATGCATTACATATTCAAAAATGTTTTTAAAATAATTTGATCAATTTGATTTTGGGGGGAGACATTGTGCTACTTGTGTGTTCTCCAGGACATGGTCGTTCTTTAGTACACTTTAAAAATGTGTTGAGAATAATGGGGCTATACTAGGGCTGTCCCGAATACAATTCTTTGGGCTCCGGATATTCGGTAGTAATCAGCAGCGAATATTTAAATCAATGTTAATCAAAGAACATTCATTTAGTTATTCTACAGTATTGTTGTTTCATAGTTATCTGTTAATGTAACCCCATTTGTGTTCTTTGAAATTGAAAAGGATATCGCATTAGGGTGACCAGATGTCCCGCTTTGCGCGGGACTGCACAGCATTTTCACGACTTTTGGTGCGTCCCGCAAATTGAGACGATGTCCCGCATATTTCATTTTGATTGGCTAAAACGCTTTTCTTTAAAATCAGATTCATCCAATGGCTGTTGAGAAAGCAGGGAAGGCTATCATCAGGGGGCTGTGTTTGCTGTCAATCAAACTGTAACACACGGCGGGTGCTGGTCAAGTGTTAACCAATGAGAGTAACTCACTCACACCACCCACCCCACCAAACAACAACAACAACGAACGCAGGCGACGCAGCAGGTTATGGAAAATGGAGGAAACTGAAACTACAGCTAAGAAGAAAAGAAGATGCACATACAACAAAGACTGGGAAGACACTTACCCGTGGGTGAAGCCGGTGCAGGGCGACTCTCAGAGAGTTTTTTGCAATCTTTGCAAGAGTAATTTTTAAATTTCACATGGCGGTGAATACGACGTCAAAAGACACAGAGAATGCGATTCTCACAAGAAACGTGTCGCTCAAAAAGAGACATCCCACTCTGGAGACATTCCTACTCAAACCAAACAATTATGGTCACTCAGACAAGGTAACAGCAGCAGAAATAACCAGTGTTTACCATATAGTGCAACACTCCCATTCATACCGGTCAAATGACTGGTAACAAGCTAGCGCCGACCATTTTTCCAGACTCTGAGATAGTAAGGAAAATGTCATGTGGTCGTACAAAAGCAGCGTCCATAATAACAGATGTGCTTGCCCCTGCCTCTGTGGAGAGTTGTTTGACAGAGTCAAAGACACCAGTGGTTCTGGTGACAACATAGCCCACACACTGTGTGTGGGGGCCCACCTTCTGTTGCTGTGATGGACAAAACTGAAAGCTATTTTATTTTATGTATTATTATGTTTCTGTTCCCTCCTGGCCAGTGTTGGTTTTATTGTATCTATTAATTTATGTTGTGCCTACTTGTACAGGTAATACACGAGTTGAATTAAGAAGATGCATTCTAAACCTTGGTTAGCCTTAGTTTACTTTTCTTTATTAAAAAACTGCATTTTGACTTCACTTTCTGCTCTGTTGTTATATATTTGTTAGGTTTTTTTTTCCGGGGGTTGGGGGGTGCTGTTGAGAGGGTGTCCCACATTGTCCCACACAACCATACTCCTTGTCCCACATTTGGTTTGTTGGGATCTGGTCACCCTATATCGCATTGTGTTACTTTCGTTGCAGTTGTATATGTCTTAAGTGTATTTTGGCTTGGCTTCCTATTTCGTATGGACATGCTTTTATTTTGAAGGAGAGTTAGCGCTGTTGACAGGAAGTTGTTGTTGTTGCTATGGAAACAACGTGACGGAGATTAACGGAGAAAAAGTAATATCTACATATAAAGACGGAGAAAGTAAACGATAACGTGTACGGTTAAGTGTTAGCACCCCCCGAAGAGGCACAAGCTCTTACGTTGATATTGGAGATTTCAATAAATTCAATTATAACGAATAACGAAATTGAAACCTGAATAGTACTCCAACGAACGAATATTCGGATATTCGGGTACAGCCCTAGGCCATACACATTAAATTTGACAGGAAATGGTCATTTTGAATAACTCGAGCGCCGTCACCCATGCCGGTCATGTGCTCGCACGTCCTTGCATATGATGATGCACTTACGGATAA
>CM070486.1:3288515-3336015 GCA_036324585.1 Champsocephalus esox | reverse complement strand
TGTTTTATGTGACTATCTGCCTCACCCTCTCAGACTTTCAGTTGCGCACGCTACTAAAGAGACGCGCTACCATGGAAACCAATGGTTTTGCCTGTGTGCGTGGATTGACATGTTTATATTACACGATCAAACCAGGTTATCCATGACATAAGTCGTGTGTGTGTGTGTGTGCGTGTGTGTGTGTGTGTGTGTGTGTGTGTGCGTGTGCGTGCACTTCTCAGTTTGTGACGGTGCTATCTCTACGCTGAAGTTGGTGGTAATTGGGCGCCTGCTTCCAGATACTTCATAAGTCAATATACAAATCCGTTGCCAGTCAGATTAAATCCATTCCACAGAAACATTTCCCGAGATCTCATAATCCTCTTACAGTACGTCTCGTCTCCTAAATAAGGCGTTGAGGTATAAGCACGAGCTGAATGAGTACATACTTTCGAACACACACTGCAAAGAAACACGGAGACATAATGGCGTCGTCACGGAGACACGGTGCTCAAGGCTCGGAGCACCAACAGCGGTAGTTTGGAGAGACGGACACCGTATTCAGAAACACTGCAGACAGGTATTCTATTATTATTATATTTCACTCCGCTGACCTTTAGCTGCTTGCTCTCTCTGCCCCGCTCCTCTTCCGCGGTTCTCTCGTATCTGATGGCAGCACAAGGACATCACAGATTGTCTGACAAAGGTAATTGATAGTCTTGAAAGTCCGTCCAAACTCTGAGAGGCTGTACATTATCTGACCTGTCACTTTTTACAGCTGATAGTGATGAGGCTCATTTAAAAGCAGCGATAAGAAGGTACAGTAGAAGGAGACTCGAGGGGACGAAGCAAAGTCAAACTTCTCCATTCAAGTTACCGAGTTCATTAACCCTTGCCGCGCTGATGACTCGAATGGAGCTCGTCGTACGGCGGGCGACATGCGAACACTTCCGTTAGATAAACACGCTGCAGTTTCAGAAACGATGCGAATATAAAACAAAAAGACATGGAGACGAGGAACATGTTCGAACAGGATTATATAACAATGGATCAGGACAAAAGGAGAGATAATCTTTTCCCTGGAACCTTTCCGAATCTCTGAACACAGGGGGATACACATGTATGTATACAAGACATGGAGAAAGTGGATTTTGCATAATAGGTGACCTTTGAAGCGCTGCATAAACTAAACGCTGCAAATACAAAACCCAACGGAAACTAGGGGACGCTTAAAAGCAGCTGGGAACGGAGCGGTTGACCCCCCCCCAAAAAGCATACATTAATGTAATCAAAGGCAGGTCTTTGTCTCGTAATAACAGCAGAAACCGACCCTCGTGAAATCTTCAGTGAATCTATATATAGTCGACCCGCTATATTTGAATCTGTGAGAATTAAATTCAATTAATTCATGAGGATTAGAGTCCGACCTCTGATTTTAATGAGGCTAACAGGCTTTTGAATGAGCTTCACTAATCAGGGGTGTGTTATTCATGTGCCACAATAAGGAGCTTCATTGTCCTCGGGTAAAACCCTGTGATAGCTGCACGAATGGAAACCAACCGTTGTAGTTTTTGATGTGAGGAATGTGGTCATTTGCATCAAAAATAACCCCCGTTGTGTTGAGCATTCGCAGATTTCTTTGCAGCGACTTTTCCTCGCATGTTCTAAGGCAGTGGTTCCCGACCTGGGGGGCGCCAAAGATCGCAGGGGGGCGCGCCAGGCCTCAGATGATTTGAGGCCAAATATCATATTTAGACTTTTTTTTTGTGAAGTTAGTATTAAAGGCATACAAAGACAGACATGTATAATTATTTCTATATAAATGTTTCTTCTGGCCGTAAAGTGTCCAAACCGGGCTTGTCTGGATAAGCGCATTTTTAAAACATAGTCATCGTCCATGCCGGTTTCAGCTGGATTATTTGTCAGTTGCTCCGATCAGATCGGTCTCCTCCATTCTGTAGATTATGTACGACTTTTGAATCCTCGTAAACACAGCGGCAAAATCCGGCTTACTTTGAGCACGTGTTCTAAACAGTTTAATCCCTTTGTGAATTGTTTCCACTTCGCGCCGTCCTTTAATTTCTTCATACAGCGGGAATCCAGATGAATTAATCCTGAGTCCAATAGCCATCAAAGTCGCTCCAATAGAGCTCCTTGATCACGCTTTCATCCTCCTTCAACAACACACTTCACATCTATCCAGTTTGTGACAGCAGTTGTAGCATTTTGAGACTTTGAAACTTTAATTACCGCTGTCGCGCCCCCCCTTGTGTGTGGGGGGGCGCGACTTCCAACGTGAGTCATTTGGGCTCTTGGGAAAAAAGGTTGGGAACCCCTGCTCTACGGTATTTCTTGTTTTAAAGAGGCCCTATTGTCGAGTTGGCCCCCTTAAAGGGTTGGAGTATCAGAAACCGAGAATATATGTTGAGATTGATTTCGTAATTGCGGACGCAGACTTCTTTCCGCCTCTTTTCCCTTAACAAAAAGACTCCAGCCGTCCTCGTGGTGTCGTTGAAATGTGTCTGATGTTGTTGTTTAATGATGCACAAAATCAATGATCAGTATTCCCGCCTCCTGTTTCAACCGCTCTCTATTTGACATGAGAGGCACATGTCGCTCGGCCATACATCTTCCTTGATCTGTGAAATTACGTTTTGTTTCTGAGGGGTCGTCTGCGTCGGAGGGTTCCGTGTTCAACGCGTTCAGCTTTGAGGGGGAAAAAGGATGCCAGAGGATGAGTACACAGATCTGTAGAAAAGCCCGGAGAGTCTGTCAATCAGAGCGGGATTTATCAGCACATCAAAGCCGGGTCTGCTTTCATCTGCTCCACGTGTTGTCAGCGCACATTACAGCTGGGAGCGCTTAGGTAGATGGGCAGACAAGGTAACGCCAGATGAAAGAAGCTCCAGACGAGGAAGAGATTTATGGGTTTATCCTCAACTCCACCGCAGTCCGCCGAAAGGACAAGGCTAACACTTAGCATGTTGTTAGCATTCACATCAAAGTGTGTCTGGTGCTTTGATTGCCTTTGCCTCTCGTTGCAGCACGGTGTGTTACATCACTTTGTTAAATTATTATTAGATTGAGGTTGTTTCTCTCCAAGAAAGTGCTTTGAAGAATGTTTGAAGTTGTGTTGCACTTCAAGCTAAATAGAGAGTGGCGTCATCTGAATACAAACCTTTAAAAAACTGTGTATTTTATAAAAAATTGAATGTGGAAATAAATAAGAGATCCAGCGCGTGAGATGAAGTATTAGTTCCACCTTTACGAGCTGTGACGAACACATACATATCAGTATGTAGTGTCTCTACTTTAAAGAGTCCTCTCCTGCTGATGTTCAGGTGTATATCAGTGTGTAGTGTCTCTACTTTAAAGAGTCCTCTCCTGCTGATGTTCAGGTGTATATCAGTATGTAGTGTCTCTACTTTAAAGAGTCCTCTCCTGCTGATGTCCAGGTGTATATCAGTGTGTAGTGTCTCTACTTTAAAGAGTCCTCTCCTGCTGATGTTCAGGTGTATATCAGTGTGTAGTGTCTCTACTTTAAAGAGTCCTCTCCTGCTGATGTCCAGGTGTATATCAGTATGTAGTGTCTCTACTTTAAAGAGTCCTCTCCTGCTGATGTTCAGGTGTATATCAGTATGTAGTGTCTCTACTTTAAAGAGTCCTCTCCTGCTGATGTTCAGGTGTATATCAGTATGTAGTGTCTCTACTTTAAAGAGTCCTCTCCTGTTGATGTTCAGGTGTATATCAGTAAGTAGTGTCTCTACTTTAAAGAGTCCTCTCCTGCTGATGTTCAGGTGTATATCAGTGTGTAGTGTCTCTACTTTAAAGAGTCCTCTCCTGCTGATGTTCAGGTGTATATCAGTGTGTAGTCTCTCTACTTTAAAGAGTCCTCTCCTGCTGATGTTCAGGTTTATATCAGTATATAGTGTCTCCTCTTTAAAGAGTCCTCCCTCTGGAAGGAACACAGGGAGACCATGTACATGCACTAAAACCTACTTAACACACAACTTCAAAGGGAAAACTCCAAACAGCAGAATAGGGCCTCTTTAATAATGACCTCTGAGAAATTCTGTTAAAAAGTTAATTCGCAGAAGTAACAACTCTCATATCGACATATGTCTTTTAACTTCTCTTAGTAAGCACTCTGTGTTGACTGGAGATGATAAAAGTGTTGTGTCACGACTGATGACCCAAAGCAACCCCCTCCCCCTTCCCACCAGAAGAGATCTGAAATCAGAGCGTAGAGAAATGGCCGGTGACTGAAGAAAAGTTTACAGCGAGATATGTCTGACTAGTGTTCTGCCCTCAATGCTCAGACGGTGCAGCATCACAGCGAACAGCTCAGCTGTGAGAGTACGACGTCCACGTGTTCAACCCCAACAGCCTATCACTGCTCAGCGTGTGCAACCCCAACAGCTATCACTGCTCAGCGTGTCAACCCCAACAGCCTATCACTGCTCAGCGTGTTCAACCCCAACAGCCAATCACTGCTCAGCGTGTTCAACCCCAACAGCCAATCACTGCTCAGCGTGACAGAACATATATGATGACGTTTAGTTTGCCCGTTGATGTTTGGTCCACTGAAGTTGAGGAATTGTACAATTACATTTGTCAGAGCCGGAGAGCAGAGGGAAAGGACCCGAATGCAGAAGACTGTCGCTTCAAATAAAAGTTATTTATTTATTTATTTAACACCAGAACTGAAATGCACTCAAGACTAATCGCAAGGACAAGACACAGGTGGGGAGGGAAGAGAAACTCCCGGGGTCCTTCTCACTTCGGTTAAATGGATTCCTTGCGTCCCTCACTTGCGTCGTTCCCCTGCGACTAGTCCCTCCCACCAAGGAAGCAAGGAGAGACGCAAGGAAACCACGAGAAGCAGGGAATGTAGGAGCAACGGGACGTCCTTTCCTCCGGAGCGCCACGGGAAGAGACGTCGGTTTGTGATGACGCCGCACAGCTGATCGTCTGACAGCAGCGCTGTCCCCGTTGTTTCCACACACACCGCCGCCTCACATTTACTGACACACACATTTGTATCATGTAATCAAATAAGAACTCATTCTCAAAAAAGATAAACGCCATTCTTAAAATGTATAAACGAACAATAGTTAGATTCATATTGATCAGAGAGCACGATAGAAATACAATCATTGAGAGAAGAAAGAGAGATATGTTATCTATCAAACCCAGTTAGACTAACATTCATTGGATTGCACACTTTGGCACATTAGCATTTTAATAGCACTTAACGACTGAATGGAAATTCCAATAAATGAAAATGTAAAACGAAAAATGAATAAAATGATTTGTGACCTCTTTGTTGTTCAGATATATCTCTTATTTGTAACTAAATGAAACATGAATTGAAACAAAGCACGGTATTACTGAGGAGGGACTCCCGTGAGGTTCATGTGTTTTCTTCACTCCGCTGGGGAACTGCTCTCATGTCAAGAAGCATCAGATCAGTGCATGCACTGCCTCGTCCAATCAGTGAGCGATACACAGTAAGGGGGCGGGGCGAGTGTCTGAGGATTTCATCGGAGGATGGTCTGGTGGTTCCTCGCTCCTCGATCCTCGTTCCTCGCTCCTCGATCCTCGCTCCTCGATCCTCTCTCCTCGCTCCTCTCTCCTCGATCTTCGCTCCTCTCTCCCCGATCCTCGCTCCTCGATCCTCTCTCCTCGCTCCTCTCTCCTCGATCTTCGCTCCTCTCTCCCCGATCCTCGCTCCTCTCTCCTCGCTCCTCGCTTCTCGATCCTCGCTCCTCTCTCCTCGATCCTCGCTCCTCGATCCTCGCTCCTCGCTCCTCTCTCCTCGCTCCTCGCTCCTCTCTCCTCGATCCTCTCTACTCGATCCTCGCTCCTCGCTCCTCTCTCCTCGCTCCTCTCTCCCCGATCCTCGCTCCTCTCTCCTCTCTACTCGATCGTCGCTCCTCTCTCCTCGCTCCTCTCTCCTCACTCCTCGCTCCTCCCGCAAAAATAAGGCCACTGTGACGTTACTCAAGACGGCGCAGACAAATCAACTTCCGGTGAGACCGAGGAGCGAGGAAATGAAAAATAAGAGAAGTGAGAAAGGCCCAGGGGCACCAGGTGAACACAGTCAGGTGATCAAACAGGAAGTAACAGCAGACGTAACGCAGGACCCCAAAGACAGAAAACTAACACGGGAAAGAAAACGAGTGTCACATACTTCAGTCAGAATCAGACTGGATTGGAGATACTTAGTTCCGGATGTACGGCTGTTACACCGAGCAGTATGTGTACATCCGGTTGTGTTAATATGCCATATCATTCAATTCGACCCTGAAAAGGAATTTAACTTTAATATTTACGGGTAATTTACGTCTACGTCCTTTATGTTTAAATACACCAAATAAATGATGTCTCTTCCTCGTTCCTTCAGCACAAAGCTGTAGCGCTGTTACGCTGTGCGTGTATTCCGTGTGAGTGTTATCATTATCTTCAGTGCTCACCTTTCTAATTCCACGCATCTGCATGCTTCCTGGATGTGTACATGATGAACACATGACCTCTCTCTGTCCTCCCCAGCACTGAAGGACGCTCGCTTCCAGCTGGTGAACTTCTCTGACAACGAGCTGAAGGTGTCGCTGTCCAACGTGTCGCTGTCGGACGAGGGGCGCTACGTCTGCCAGCTCTACACCGACCCCCCCCAGGAGGCCTATGCTGACATCACCGTGCTGGGTACACACACACACACACACACACACGCAGAGACACACACGCACACGCAGAGACACACACACGCAGAGACACACACACGCAGAGACACACACACACCACACAGAGACACACACAGACACACCACACAGAGACACACACACACAGACACACACAGAGACACCACACACCACACACACACAGAGAGACACACACACACACACACAGACAGAGAGACACACACAGAGACACACACACAGACACACACACAGAGAGACACACACCACACGACAGAGAGACACCCACACAGACACCAGAGAGAGACACACAGAACACCACGAGAGTGCGTGTGTGTGTTTGTTGGAGTACTATTCGGGTTTCAATCTCGTTATTCGGATATTCGTTTTGTTTGTTTTTACCCGTTTTTTTCTCAAATTGAATTTATTGAAATCTCCAATATCAACGTCAGAGCTTGTGCCTCTTCGGGGGGTGCTAACACTAAACCATAAACGTTATCGTTTACTTTCTCTGTCTTTATATGTAGATATTACTTTCCTCCGTTAATCTCCGTCAAGTTGTTTCCATAGCAACAACAACAACTTCCTGTCAACAGCGCTAACTGTCCTTCAAAATAATAATAATAATAAAATGTGTGTCAGTCCCTCCAGGTAACCCCATCATCGAGGCGCGTGACGAGGTGCTGAGCGAGGGCAACGAGACGGAGATGACCTGCACCGCCATGAGCAGCAAGCCTGCCGCCAGCATCAGATGGATGAAGGGAGATAAAGAGATGCCAGGTACACACACACACACACACACACACACACACACACTCCCTTAACACAGTAAGGCACAGAGTTAAAGTTCCCTTCATAATTATCACTTGATCCGTCGTCTTTTCGATCTGTTATCTGAACAAAGAATGAACCAGAGAAAATGAATTATGGGCTACCTTGAAGAAAATTAAACGGCATCCACTGTTCCTCTCGTTCTGAAAATGCATCCTGCAAAGGACTCAGCTGCTTAGTAAAGGTGAAGTCAGTCCACTGAGCGGAACAGAACGTATCAGCTGCTCAGAAACCAGTTTTCACTCGGTGTATGTCCCCTCACACGTCTGACCTGTATCTGGGTAAGGTCCAAGGCGTGATTGCCATGTGCTCAGCAGCTTCAGTGTAGATATGGCAATGAGAAACCGACGTCACAGGCTCCTCCAACAGGGCAACATATATATAGGACTAGAAAATAGGGCAAGAGAATGTTTTGAGATGTGCAAGTAAATACAAATAAAGTAGAAATAGTGCAAGAAGAGTCTATACACGTCAATGGAATGTGATATATAGATGAATACGTTGCAAGATGCAGAGCGATTTGTCACTACGGAGTCGATGTTATTACATTACATTAAAGGTGGGGGAGGTAAGTTGGAGAAAGCAGCTTGAGTGGCTAGAATTTGAAAATACGCAACCGGATTAAATCTGCCACTTCCTCACAGAGCCCCTCCCCCAACACACACGAACGCGCACATGACCAATGAGGGACACGAGGTAAGTGTGTGCCCCGATGGAAGGCTGACAGGCAGGTAGGCCATCCAGTTACTTTAGCCTGCTCAGATGATTGGTCGAGCTTTTTACAGCGCCACGGCTTCAAGAGATGACATTTATTTATGGGTTTATTGTCAAAGCACTTCAGATATTCATTGCTATCGGGATGTTAAGTGTTTCTGAAGTGAATTACCGACCCCACCTTTAATGTGTGTTATATCCAGTTACTGAAGGAGGAGGTGGGGGTGTAGTTGCAAAAACAAAAAGGGTAGTCTGTAGAGTTTCAGAATATCTTTAGATAATTGAAATGCAGTCGTCAATAATCCAGAACAAAGGTCATCATGAGTTTTTGCATAAACTGTGTTTGTCTAATCTTAAATGTCTTCATGTTCTCACTGCAGTTCCAACCATGTCAAACATGCACACACGTTAATGTACAGCACCAGTCAAGAGTTTGGACTAGATTAATACTGAATACATCAAAACTACGAAAGAACACATATGGAATGATGTAGTAAACAAACCAGAATATTATGTATACCTCACGAAGCCAAGAGTGAGCAAAGCTGTCATCAAGGCAAAAGGGGGCTACTTCGAAGAATCTAAAATATAAATCCTATTCTGGTTTGTTCACACTTTTGTATGTGTTCTTTTAGAGTTGTCACGTCTTCAGTTTTAATCTACAATGTAGAAAAGAATAACAAACTTGTCCAAACTTTTGACTGCTACTGTATATAAACATTTCTACTTTTAAAAGTTGATTATCTCTAACTTTTGTTCAGAATCGTGGAAAAAGGTAGGACCCAAATGCAGAGTACAAAAAGGTAAAGGTTATGAAACAAAAGCGAGCTTTATTGAAAAGCTGAAAAAACACAAAAACATGGCATGAAAAACACAGGTAGCCCAAACACACAACAAGGAGGGAGACAGGGGAGACTAACAAGAAGCCTGACGTGAAGGGAGGACAAGCAAACAATGAACCGACACTGAACACAGGAAGAGACTAAATACAGGGAGGGGTAATCACGGGACGAGAAACAGCCGGGCAGGGGAGGAGAAACACAAGGGCAACAGGTGAACACAATCAGACAATCAGACACACCAGGGGAACTAACGACAGGATAACAAGACACAGGTGGGAACAGAACAGCAAAACAAGACGGACTAAGCTAGGTGGAATAAGGGAAAGGGGTTAGTTAAGATAAGATGAACCTTTATTAATCCCCGAGGGGAAATTCAGTTGTACAAAGCAGCAACAGGGTAAGTGTGAAAAAACAGGACAGCAAAGATTCACACGGATTAATAAAATCTAAAATAGATAAAATCAAGAAAAAATGTAAATGATAATAAAAGACTAAAATAGGAGATGAGTAAAAATAAGAGTAAAATAACTGTAAAATAACTGTCAGCATATGTACATATTTGGTCATCTAAGTTATAAAGTACGGAATAAGTTAAAGTGACATTTCATATAAGGGAGGACAAGCAAACAATGAACCGACACTGAACACAGGAAGAGACTAAATACAGGGAGGGGTATTAACGGGGCGAGAAACAGCCGGGCAGGGGAGGAGAAACACAAGGGCAACAGGTGAACACAATCAGACAATCAGACACACCAGGGGAACTAACGACAGGATAACAAGACACAGGTGGGAACAGAACAGCAAAACAAGACGGACTAAGCTAAAACCGTGACATGACATCAGGATTGTGACCACTTTAGCATGCATAGCGCGTTTCTACAGTAGTTTATTGCCATGTATGTAAATGAAGCCTTTTTAGGGTCAGTTTCTTTCTTCCTCTGCCGGCTGTTTCCTTTTTAGTGTCTGCATCAATGCGAGTTGCTTTTCTTTTCTAAAATGAAGCTCTGAATATCTTCCGTGAGAGCAATGTGGGTGTGCAGCGGTGGTCAGAGCCTGTTGGCACTGTGACAACTTTCATGCCTTCATCAAAGGTGGAGGAGCTTCAGAGGCCGAGCGGCGAACAGGCCTCCTGCCAGCCGAGCTGCGCCTCAGAGCCAGAGCTTTGTGAAGTCTTTGGAACAAAGGTCCTAATCAGGGGCTGTGTCTCCGGCCCCGAGCGACTTCACCTCCACACCGCATTAAACCCTGCGTGCTCAAATCTGAGAACGACGCAGCGTGCCAAGGTCAGGGATTGTCTTAAAACTAGAAATTCCCGACAATTAAAAAGAAAGCGTGTTTTCCAGCGTCTCTGGCCACTCTTCAGATCTCTCTGTTTTATTGTGTGTGGGAAACATGAAGCATGTACTAATCATAGTCTTTAGAAACCTTAATGTGACCAGATGTAATGATAATACATGGAATTTTGATCGTGCTTTTCCTAATGCTCATTATTATGCTATTATATTTAGACTAGATGTGGGAAGTCAAGTATTTAAATGCTTACCAGTGTGTACAAGGGACGGATTGGCAATGCAGCTCTACATGAAGCTCATGTTCATCAAGATGCAAAGGTTTTATGTGATATGCTCAAAAGCTACGGTGTAGAAATGGCAATGACCCGAGCTCCTCCAACGATGCAACAAAGTGATATAATAAAAGACAAAAGTACAAATCAAAAATAGAGCAAGAAGTCTATACACACGTAAATAGAATATGATACAAGAACAGAATGTACAATTACATATTGTCCAGTAAGATAACATTAAATACGGTGTGTTACAATGCTAACTATTTGGATTAATAAATAAATTGCAAGATGACAAACAGATGCATGTTTATGGAGGCATGAGAAGCTCCTAAATGTCGTAAACAAATGCCCAAATATCTATTGTGTCGTTACAGGAAATGACAAAGTGAGTGCCTCTAAACACAGCTATAGAAACTGACCATCACAGCGATACGTCAACACATAACATATTTAAGCAATAGCTCACGACAGGAGCTATTGCTTTTATAAAACGGTTACCAAGTGTGGCAATATGAAAGAAAAATACACACTCCATTGTAAATAGTTTTTATTAGTAAATAATGATGTTCAAAGTAAAATAGTCCCTCCGTCACTGCACAGAACATAGTGTGAGGTGGTTGCTAGGCAACAACACTAACAGCTAGCGAGACAGAGAGTGTTGATCTGTTATTTGGCTGTTTATTTACATTAATGTGTTTGTTGCCGTTTATCGTGCACCCACTGAAAACCTGTCCAGCATCAGTAGCATGCTTACGAGGTCACTTGTATAGGTTGAGGTTGTTCTGTTGCTTGGCGTGGCGAGAATATTGCCCCACTTTCTCCGGTCCCCGAGATTCGGCTTCCAGTCGCTCTGGAGAGAGCTTTCGCACCTGTGGCCACTAACGGCCATCATTTCTCTGCTTTCAAGACCCGCATCAGAAAGCTTTTGAATGGAGCTACTTCTCCAGTTGGTCTACCTGCTCTTCACGTAGCTCTGCATGTCGTCGTTTAGGTGCTTTCTGGAGATAGGCACTCCTCAATCCACTCCTCCATTGTAAGGCCCCCCCGGAGGTCGAAGTTAACCTTAAATGTGTCCATCTTAAGCTTTGTTAGTTAGACGTAATGTAACAGTTGTAACGGTTGTAGCTTTTCTCAGACGCGAAGGGATACATGACTTGTGAAAAGTAACTACAATTCTACCCGTGGTATACGCTGATTATATCACGGCTAAGAACCAATCCGATTGCTTGATTTGACTTGTCCGTTTTATAAATGTATATATACTAATACTGTCAGAATTATCGCGTTAACGGCGGTAATTCATTTTTTGAATTAAAATTGCGTTGAATGGCCCGCCCCATACGTGCCACCAGTGGCAGCGCCAGGCTATGGCTGGGGTAGGCTACACCCATACCAAGAAATGGCTCAGCCCCACCATGAAAAATGATGTTAAAGTAAGCTAAATTGCACAGACAGCAGTTATTCAGATTGATTTCAGGAGCCACTTGTCTGGAAATACCGAAGACTAGAAACGGTTTTGTAAACTTGTCGTCACGTAGTGATCGACTTCTCAATAGAACATCTTTGATAATGTCTTCTGGCGAATCAGAATCAAGATAACGGCGTGGTGTTGTTGCAGGAAGTCCCAACGAAGAATACTTTTGCTGTAGTACAGGTAACACATAACTGGTACGCAGGTTATGTGCGTAGTCTGAAATGCGTACCGTCACTTGTCACAAAGCACATTTGCGTACGACAGAGTCGGTCTCCGTGTGCACAGACAGGGCTGCTGTTAACGTCGGTCTGTACAACTAAACGGAATTGTGCCAAAACTACGCCGACCAGCTGCGGAGGGAGACTGCCCCCCTTCACTGGAGAACTGCGCTAAAACAGCTGATCACAACGTTCACACTCTGTGGTCACGAAGTACTCCACTAGCCCCCCCCCCTGTCGACTTTCCTGAAGTACTCCCCGTTGATAGAAATCAACACGTAATGAATTAAGACCCCACGGTTTGATGATTGATAGGTGTGTGGGCTGTCTTTCATTTTGACATGCAGAACAATGTTATAATAAACATAGATACTGTGTGTTAAATGGATATATCCGCCTTCTTTCATTTATCTTTCCATTTCCAACAATATACATAAATAAATGGCATATTTTGGACATAGTTCGAATGGAGATTAATCTGATTAATTAATTTTTAAGCTGTGATTAATCTGATTACAATTTGTAATCGTTTGACAGCCCTAAACATATTCTGTATACTGAAGAAATACTGATAAACTATTCAGGGTTAACCACATCATCTTCTTTACTAAGTAAACAGTGTTTAGCTGAATTGCTCATTTTTAAAAGGTTGAACTGCTGATGTTTTTATTTTTAGTTTTACACACCTTCTGTCTTTGCAAATACAACTTAAGTTACGCTGCTGCCGTTTAAAATGCAAGCTATTTAGACGACCGAGTCATTTTGAAGTCGTGTTGTCAAAAAGGGAAGCTGGTGATGCTTAACATATGGAAGACAGAAGGAGTGCAAGAGGGTGACAGGATGGAAATAAGAAGAATGGCTGAGGGTGCCAGAGTTTTTGACACCAGGGCAGAATTACTTAAATTACCTTCGGCCGTGGCTTCTTGCCTGGAAGACTTATTTCTAATTAAACTCCCCCAGAATTAAATTTAATTACCTGGAGTGATAATCAGGCTCTTTTAAATATCATTTGAAGGTTGCAATTGTCATGCTTGCCAACCATCTTTCCTAATATGCACAGACTCATTATCTCTCTATTATCACCTCGTCTTTTCTCTTACTATCACCCCGTTGTTTAGCCATTTATCAACAAATGTCCAGGCCTCGATGAATCCTGGTGGGAAGTAGTGTAGTACAAATACTTCGTCACTGTACATGTACATGCATCTGGTATCAGTACTTTACTCCACTGCTTATTCTTCTGACGGCTTTTTACTTTGACTTGTTACATGTTGAACCCAAATACCTGTACTTTCTACTTCTTACATGTTGAACTCAAATACCTGTACTTTCTACTTCTTACATGTTGAACACAAATACCTGTACTTTCTACTTCTTACATGTTGAACACAAATACCTGTACTTTCTACTTCTTACATGTTGAACACAAATACCTGTACTTTCTACTTCTTACATGTTGAACACAAATACCTGTACTTTCTACTTCTTACATGTTGAACACAAATACCTGTACTTTCTACTTCTTACATGTTGAACTCAAATACCTGTACTTTCTACTTCTTACATGTTGAACTCAAATACCTGTACTTTCTACTTCTCTCATTTCCAAACAGCTGGTTCCTTTAGTCTGAATGTGTGTTGGTGCGTGGTCATTATTCTTTAGAGTCACTGCGTGCCTATTGGTTGGAACACGATCCGTGTATCCATCACTTCCTGGTCTTCTCTAAAGAAGAGGGACCAATGGAAACGTTGTCATGTTGCCGTTGGTCACCATGGAAACATTCATTAGCTAACAATGATGTTATTGTTCTATTAATATAAAGGGAGGTCAGGTACTCTTTAAAGCAGCTGCTAGCTATGGGTACTTTCTACTGAAGTACACTTCAAAGCCTCTTTACTTTGACTTGAGTAAAGAAGTTTAGTCAGTACTTCTACTTTTACCAAAGTATTTCTAAACACGAGTATCTGTACTTCTACTTGAGGAAAGGATGTGTGTACTTTTGCCCTCTCTGGACTGCAGTGAAAGTCAAGAAGAAGGGAGTTGTATCTCTGCAAGTCAAACATGTTTTATCTTCTGAGACAAAAGAAAAGGAAGACGGATGTTTAAAAAATAATAGGTTGACTGACAAGGACCAGAACAGCCATTAGCCTCGAGTCTAAAGAGACGACCACGGGGCGATTTCAATTACCCTCCTCTTCCCCGGCAGGAACACCCTACAAGTTGATAAAATAATATTTTGGATAAAGTAAAGCGATTGAAGTGCGGAGACATATCTTTTATTTAACTCGACACTGCTCCCTCACGGCTCTGCACACAAATGTGGTTAAACGATAAGGAGTGAGACGTAGAGGAGGCGCAGGGAAAGAGGTTTTATTTGAGGATCTACACAGCAAGTGCCACTTGATTTCAGAGACGTTTGCTTTTCCTATTTTATCTTTTCTAGTTCTCTTTTACTCATAATCATCCCCTGCTAGATACTGTCTTTCTAGTTTTATAGAACGCAAAACAAGGGCACCAGGACTGCTGCACTGCATTAATCCATTATTATTTAACTTTTCCATATTACACAGAAGTCTACTTGTGTATTTGCACTATTTAGCAATAGCAAAGGGTCAGGACATGTCAAGGAAAGCTGTCAAACAACAAGGAGAAGCCTCTTTTGTAGAAGCTTAACTTCTACAAAAGCCTGCTCTATCAGCTACTCCTTGAAACTAGCTCCCGATTAGCATGTTAGCGTTTAGCTTGTTAGCTTTATTTGTATGTCTGTCTAGCCCTGCAAACAGTCACCAAGTGTCCAAATGTTATGGTAATGTCTTCCATGATAACACATTTATAATATTCCTTGTTGTGTAAAAGGTGTTTCTTTATCCGTTGTTGTCCTCCTCAAAGAAAAACACTAGCATGGCACTAGCATAGCACTAGCATAGCTTGTTACATTGCTAACTCATGTAGCCTACTAATGTCGAACAGTTCAGCATTACATTATTTTGAGCATCACGACCCCTGTGAAATGACTCTTTTCAGTTTCATAATGAAATCAATTTGCTTCAAGAATATGTTGGAGGTCTAGACCAGCTGAATGATTGCATTATTTAATCCCTTTTCTAGTTAGCAATGAGCTAACAAAAAATGTGCCGGCTCAGCTAACTCAAAGGTGATAACACAGCAGCAAACTGATAATACACATTTGTTTATTATAAACTATATGTCACCTTTATAGTATAGTTCTTACAGTCATACTTATATGTAAATATTGATATATTAGTCCTTCTCCTACCTCAGTATGCATGACTTATTCCTCTTGTTAGGAACTGTTGTGCTACTGTGCAATGGGAATGAGGGAACATAATGTATTTCATAATTTGTTTCCATATCTCTATAAGAATGTAAATATATGTAGATGTTTATGCATAAAAGTATGTGATTACCTCAGTGAATAGATCTGCTGTGCCATGTCAAAACAATAAGCAGTTATTCCTCTAAAACATGTACTGTATGTGCTTTATTTATCTTGACTGCATCACGCACACACTATTCAGGGTTCATCAATCCTACATGCTAACACGGGGAGACCATGTGGTTAAATTGCTTTGTGGAGGGTAGCTGCTGTACGTCTTGAGTGTGGTGCCTCCAGTGAGTGGGCTTTGATAGAAAACAATGGGCGTATTTGTTGTGATGCATTGTGGGTTTCCCCTTAAGAGCGGCATTGTTAATACTTGAACAGATTCATACTTGATGCAGCACATGTGTAGTTCTGTCAGATGTCCATCATATGTCTCCTGGAGGAGTGGACAGCAGACACTTTTTAAGCTTGACAGTGCACAGCAGGAATAATTAGTTTTATCTCCACCCAGCACACATGGATGCTGAGCTCGTCGCTGCCCTGTGGTCATGTGAAGATACCTCAATGCTGGCGTGGAGGAAACAAGAAAATCACATTCACCTCACATTCAACATGTTCCACTCTCCTTAGTCTCAGCCGTAGCATTTGTTTTATATATTAGCACTCGGGGATATGCTTCCCGTGCAAATGGATCCACAAATAAAGACTTGTTTGTCTGGTAGTGGCAAATCATCTGGAGTACATTACCATTGATGGTTTGTTTGGGGTAACTGTGGCTCAGGGGGACAAAATGGACGTCGACCAATCAGACGTTAGATCCTGAGTCCCTGGGTCCTTCTCACTTCGGTTAAATGGATTCCTTGCGTCCCTCACTTGCGTTGTTTCCCTGCGTCTAGTCCCTCCCACCAGGGAAGCAAGGAGAGATGCTAGGAAACCACGAGAAGCAGGGAAATGAGTTTTAAGAGCAATGGGACGTCCTTTCCTCCGGAGCGCCACGTGAAGCGACGTCCGTTTGTGATGACGCTGCACAGCTTTCTTCACTCCGCTGGGAAACTGCTCACATGTCAAGAAGCATCAGATCAGTGCATGCCCTGCATCGTCCAATCAGTGAGCGATACACAGTAAGGGGGCGGGGCGAGTGTCTGAGGATTTCATCGGAGGATGGTCTGGTGATTCCTCGGTTATAGTTCCTCGATCCTCGCGCAAAAATAAGGCCATTGGGACGCTACTCAAGACGGCGCAGACAAATCAACTTCCGGTGAGACCGAGGCCGAGGAGCGAGGAAATTAAAAATAAGAGAAGTGAGAAGGGCCCCCTGCAGTCAACATGTCCAAGCATCCTTGGGTTAAATACTTGATCCCAAAATTGCTCCCATATGTCTAGGGCAGGCGTTCTCAAAGTGTTGATGAGTGAGGGCCAACTTAGGTACCCAATATTGGATTGAGGGCCGCCCAAGAAAAAACGGAACACAAAATAATTCCAAAACAAATCCTTTCTTTATTGTACTAACCAATTACCGCAACTCGCGAGATGCCTAGTTGCCATGCAACCAGTAGTCGAGCAAACTTTCCACAAGCTGTCATTCATAATTTAGGAATGACAGCCCAGGGGGCGCAGTTTTACCATTCTTAAATTCCATTCAAATTCTTACTAGATACGACCATGGAGGATTCAAATATCACGCATGCATTTCAGCGTGTCACGTTAACTATCGCGGGCCGCCAGAAACATTTCCCAGGGCCGCCATTGGCCTGCGGGCCGCACTTTGAGAACCCCTGGTCTATGGGTATTGAAGTCTATTGGATGCAAGTGTCAGCTAAATGTAATTTCACATTGTTTTTACACGTATTCCTTCGATACACGATAATACTTTAATGGTCAAATCAAGTCTGGCATTCGACTTGCATCACAGCAGCTCCATTTGTAACATCAACACGGACACATGTCAAGACATACCATCACAATCACTGAGAGAGATATGCGGGGGAAAGCCCCTCTGGCATGCAATTGATCTGGGATTCAGCTCTGTGAGGATTGACTGGTTGTTTGGACAGAATTTAAAACTAACAGATGTTTAAGATTTAACTTTATTTCAATACATTTCTAATATTCAAAACAAAAGATCCTGACAACTTGAACACAGACCACTGTTTCAGGCATCTCAAATACTTTTTGGTTTGAAAAACTTCCGATGCTTTCATGAATCTGAAGCCTCTCGTGGTATTTATCCGAGACAACCTCCTCCCTTAAACCTAGCCCATCATAACAAGCCACAGTACAGGAGTGGGTAGAATTTGTTTTTCCCACATATTTTGCAGCCAAAAATCGAAACTTCTAGACAGATGTTCACCTCCAGCCGCATTCGTCTTGGCAGTCTCTTTCACTTTTTTATGCTCCCAGTTTTTGTTTTATTGATCGGCTACAAACACACCGGCGCAACAGTGTGTTAGGAAGTAAGACAAAGGGGTAAAAACAATCGATCTCTCTTTGCGCCTCTGCCATGCAGCTCTGTCTGCAGCTATTCCTCTTATTTTGTATGACGGTGATGAGGTATCCTCTTCATTGCTATTGAGAACATATTGTCCATTTAATATTACAGAGCGGCCACTAATCAGAGGCTACTTTGCTGGCTTCAGATCTACTAGTTTTCTGCTAAATCTGTTTTTATATTACATTCCATATCACTTATTCAAAGCGACTTACACAATACTGTGGGCAATCCCCACGGGAGCACTTTGGGGTGAAGAGTCTCAGGGACACAACGACATGCAGTGGGGTTTGAACCCTGATCCGAACACCAACGCACAACCCACTGCGCCACACGCCTTATATAACGTTGTATGTGTCACAGCCTCTGACAGTATTGTTAACTGATTCACCTTCTCTGACTATTTTCAAGGACAACCTCTTTACTTCCTCTCCACACCTTGTTCAAAGGTCACATTGCAGCCAAATAATAGCTGTCTTTATAATGCCTTCGCATTTTCAAAACCAATGTTTTTCTCCCCCGGCAGCCTTCAGTCCAAAGGTTCCATCTTTTCGTCAAGTAAAACTTAGTGAGCCTTCAACAAAAAGTTGTTCAAAAAGTACTGCCAGAGGAACTAAGGATGCATAACACAAAGGTTCAGTGCAAGCTGGGAAGAAATCCAAAGTTAAATTTAGATTTCCGAAAGTTTTTTGTTGTGAAAGATAACGTATGTTCACTGTAAAGCTGGCCGACACCTCCTGAGCTCCGTTTTCATTATGTGAGTGTAGTGCTGAAAAGAAATCAATTGAGCCCTAAAGGAAGAAGCCAACCAACCAGCAGAGACATTCAGGAGATTAAAACAACAAGCGGAGCTGTGTTAGTGTTCGTGTTTAAATTAGAAAGTATGGATCAACATTTGGGAACTGCATGAACAAGGGAAGAATGGAAGTTACATTTCTGTCTAAAAGGTCTGCATGGAGGTTTTCTCCCACAGTCCAAAGACATGCATAGATTAGGTGAAATATAGATTTGATATTGCCTGTAGGCGTGAACAGTTGCTTTGTGTCAATCCTACGAAAGGCTGTCGTGGTCGAACGACAACAGCGTTCCTAAAAATGCCTCCATGCTTTTCAATCAAATCAGGAAGTTCTTAGTGCGGTATCCAAATGTTGGGTTGGAGTTGTTTTCGCAGCAAGCTCAGCATAAAATATCAAGGTATACAAGTATGCCAATGTCAGTTCTGCCAAAGTCTCCTTTCGTTAGTATATTAATCCAACTTTGACGGGTCGCGAACATATTTTTTTCAAGCCATAACCCGTTTATACCCCAAAGAATACAGAGAACACCTACAAATTGAGAAGGATCATCACATGGACAGAAGACTAATGCTGTCGATAAAATAAGGACACAAAACAAAATGGTTGTGAAAAGGGTTAGGTAAAGGGTTGGTAACCATAAAAAAGAGATGATCCTCAGATGAATCCCAAATGGTAAGGGGTGGAGTTATAACATTTTGTGTATTGGATGATGTCCTCCATCTTCTAATGTGTACCGAGTTTAGCGCCTCTAGCTTTTTGCTTTGATCTATACCATTGACTCCCATTAAAGCAAAAACAGGATAATCCTACACAAATCCAAAGTGCTAAGGTGTAGGGCCATGCAATTTGGTGTCAGTAATAGTCTCCTCCTGCTATTAATGTGTGCCAAGTTTGGAACCTGTAGCTTCTTTCTTTGATATAGCTGCCATTGACTCCCATTGAAACAAAACCGGGATAATCCTCATATAAATCCAGAACGCCAAGTGGTAGAGCCATGAAAGTTGGCCTCAATAATAGTCTCCTCCTGCTATTACTGTGTGCCAAGTTTGGAACCTGTAGCTTCTTTCTTTGATATAGCTGCCATTGACTCCCATTGAAACAAAACCGGGATAATCCTCATATAAATCCAGAACGCCAAGTGGTAGAGCCATGAAAGTTGGCCTCAATAATAGTCTCCTCCTGCTATTAATGTGTGCCAAGTTTGGAACCTGTAGCTTCTTTCTTTGATATAGCTGCCATTGACTCCCATTGAAACATAAACCGGGATAATCCTCATATAAATCCAGGACGCTAAGTGGTAGAGCCATGAAAGTTGGCCTCAATAATAGTCTCCTCCTGCTATTACTGTGTGCCAAGTTTGGAACCTGTAGCTTCTTTCTTTGATATAGCTGCCATTGACTCCCATTGAAACAAAACCGGGATAATCCTCATATAAATCCAGAACGCCAAGTGGTAGAGCAATGAAAGTTGGCCTCAATAATAGTCTCCTCCTGCTATTAATGTGTACCAAGCCATTGACCCCCCATTCTAACATATTCAGAAAAGTATCATCGTTATGGTTAGGGTTTGGCAAGTTTATTCATAGAGCACCTTTCAACACAAGGCAATTCAAAGTGCTTTAGAAAAATGAAAGACATTAAAGGTGGAGTAAGTTTGAGAAACCGGCTCGAGAAACACGCGTTGTTATATTCCATGGAATGCTCTTAACATCCCGACAGCAATGAATAAATTAAATGCTTTGACAAAAAATCCATATTGAAATGTCACCTGTGGAAGCCGTGGCGCTGTAGAAAGCACGACCAATCATCTGAGCCGGCTAAAGTAACTGGACGGCCTACCTGCCTGTCAGCCTTCCATCGGGGCACAGACTTACCTCGTGCCCTCATTGGTCATGTGCGCGTTCGTGTGTGTTGGGGGAGGGGCTCTGTGAGGAAGTGGCAGATCTGTTCCGGCTGTGTATTTTCAAATCCTAGCGCACTCGAGCTGCTTTCTCCAAAATGACATACCCCACCTTTAAGAGCATTAAGAAACATATTATCAAATGGCATTTAAAAACAAAGATAATAAAACATGAATAACAAAGGTACATGAATTAAAGTGACAGAGCAGTGTGAGATACACACATCTGAAATGTTTAGCTCTGACTCTCAAGCATTGCTAACTTTTTAGCAGACATAGTTTTCTTTGACCTCCCTTTCTTTCTACTTTCCTTTTTAACTTATCCTTTAGTTATTTCAAGTGTTTCATGCTAAACAAACCCCCCTTTGGAAAATTCTAATCTGACCCCATGGTACCTTTTAGATTTCGCCCAAACTAGGGTTTGAAATAGGCTTGTTAAACACTGTTATATCACACATGTTTGTTTGTTTCCAATAGGTAAGCCCAAAGTGGAGCTGACCTACGACAAGATGTACACCGTGACCAGCCGGCTGACCTTCACCGTCAGCAAGGAGGACGACGGCGTGCCGGTGGCGTGCATCGTGGACCACCCTGCCGTGAAGGACTTCCTTGCACAGAAATACCTCGAGGTTCAGTGTAAGTACTTCTGGTATGCCGTAAATTAGAAATCAGCGTGGATATTTTAAGCTGCCATATGCAAGTTTTTCAAGTGTCTCATCAGCTCAACTCCACAAATTGGACTGTGATACAGAAGAGTGTTCCATCGGCACTAATTAAACGGCATAAATTTGCTACTTTTCCCAACTAAAAGTTTGCTGTATGGCACTGTCATCGCAGGGAAATCATCTCAACGCGCGGGTTACACAAGGAGAAGGTTGGTCTGCCACAGAGTAGAGTGTTCCATCTCCACTAATTAAATGACATCATTCCCCCCCCCCGCTGAACTGTCGGTGCATGGCAAAGTCATTAGCGGGAAACCAAATCAGAGCAGGATGAGTAAAAAATGTAAATATATAAAATTGTGCATTTGTGAATATCTTCCAAAGAAATATACGAAGGCATCAGGTTGTGTTTGCTTGTTGTTAACATGAGTTGCCATTATGTTGCTGTTGCAGTTACTTGATATTATTAAATAACTTTCACAGTATTCCCCTGACATTAAAGCCTACAATAATATAGCAGTTCAATCCAGTTTGAGGTAAAAAGTTAATTAATAAGGCTGCTTTTATGCTATTATGTGCATAATACATATGCCAAGATGCTTGGGATGTTAAGTGTGCACTAACCAGATGCAGAGAATTAAACTCTTGAGCACGCACAAAAGAAGGAATTTACATCTTTGTGATATTGAGTGCTTCTGAACTCCTCCAAAAATTGGCCATAAGTGGAAGTAGGCGTGCACTTTAATCAAGTGTTTGCACATGAACACCTCTGTCTCTCTTTGCAAATCCTTTAATGAAAAGAGCAGAAGAGAAGTCGAGGGAAAGGTATTTCTTAATGGCCTCCAAAATCAAACAGCTCTATTTATAGAATCTGCAATGATCTCTTATACTCTGATGAAATGTCATGCAAGTAAAATAGTGTACAAAGTAATATTGGTAAATATATAACAAATGATAACAGAGGTAAACGACAAGTGAAATACACCATATCCAACCAAAATAATTGATAACAAAATATTGATTGTCACTTAGGCATGGTATGTGGGATGCAACAACAACATAAACAAATACACTTTGGAATGTTTCTAGAACATTTAGAGAACCTTAAAATACTGAATATGACATTCGGAAATTATGTTTTTTCTCGTTTTTGCACATTATTTGTGCATCTGGCCTCCGAAGTTTACGTTATGATACCTTAGGATACGTTACGATACGTTACGATATGATGCGTTACGGTACGTTACGATACGTTACGGTATGTTACGATACGTTAAGAAAGTTAACGTACGTTATGATACGTTAAGATATGTTACGTTACGATGCGTTACGATACGTTGCGATACGTTGCGATACGTTGCGATACGTTACGGTACGTTACGATAAGTTACGGTACGTTATGATACGATAGGATACGTTAATATATGTTATGATACGTTATGATACGTTAAGAAAGTTAACATACGTTATGATTAGGGCTGTCAAGTTAACGCGTTAACGCAAAAAAAAATTAACGCCACTAATTATTTTAACGCGATTAACGCATGTGTATTTTTTTTCCTCGGCCGCCCCGTAGCTTCAGAGCGCATCGAGTTTAAAATACCATCTACAAGCTGATGCTGACAGCCCCGCTCCTGCCGCCCGCTTGTGGCAGACCACACTTCCACGCTCACCGGCAGGCACCGACTGGCCATCGGGAGGACCGGGAGGGTGTGTGTCTGTGTGGCCCGAGCGAGCGAGAGAGAGACCTTACGTGCATTACCGTACCGCAGTGTGAACGCGGCTGCTGTTGTTGTTAGCATCTGGTGCTAGCTAGCTGCGCTAACGGATATAAGCAGCTGTTTAAATGAAAACGGAGGAGCGCTCTATCCACACAACTGCGCCGAGCACTTGACTTTAGGCAGGAAGCAGACAGCGGGACATTGTAGGAGAAGTCAGCACACTCATGATTGCAGCGTCCAGGCAGCTCCCGTTCGAGCATATGCCTTGAGTTGCACATAGCTCCAACGATCACACACACACACACACACACACACACACACACACACACACACACACACACACACACACACACACCATTTGTATTGTATGAGAGAGGTTCCAGGTTGAATTGAGGCGAATATTTGTAATGTTCAGAGGTTGTTGTGTTTAATATTCATGAGAATATGTGTCATTGTTCAAATGATAATAAACATTAGCATAAAGCATATTTGTCCACTCATATGTTGATAAGAGTATTAAAAACTTGAAAAATATTCCTCTAAGGTACATTTAGAACGGATCAAAAATGTGCGATTAATTTGCGATTAATCGCGATTAACTATTTTAATCGACTGACAGCCCTAGTTATGATGCTATGATACATTAAGATACGTTGCGATACGTTACGTTGCGATACGTTGCGATATGTTAAGATACGTTGCGGTACGTTACGGTACGTTAAGATAAGTTAAGATACGTTACGATACGTTATGATACGATACGTTACGATACGTTACGATACGTTGCGATAAGTTACGGTACGTTAAGATAAGTTAAGATACGTTATGATACGATATGTTACTGTACGTTACAATACTGTACGTTACAATACGTTGTTATGATACGTTATTATTAGGGCTGTCAAGTTAACGCGTCTAATTATTTTAACGAGATTAACGCATGTGTATTTTTTTTCCTCGGCCGCCCCGTAGTTTCAGAGCGCATCAAGTTTAAAATACCATCTACAAGCTGATGCTGCTGACAGCCCCGCTCCTGCTGCCTGCTTGCGGGCATATGCCTTGAGTTGCACATAGCTCCAACGAACCATCACCAGTGTCTCTCCCACACACACACACAAACACAAACACACACACACTCACACACACACACACACACACACACACACACACACACACACACACACACACACACACACTGTATTGTATGAGAGGGGTTCCAGGTTGAATTGAGGCGGATATTTGTAATGGTCAGAGGTTGTTATGTTTAATAGTCATGAGAATATTTGTCATTGATAAAATGATAAACAAACATTTGTATAAAGCATATTTGTCCACTCATATATAAGAGTATTAAAAACTTAAAATATCTCTCTAAGATACATTTAGAACAGATACAAAATGTGCGATTAATTTGCGATTAATCGCGATTAAATATTTTAATCGACTGACAGCCCTAGTTACTATACATTAAGATAAGTTAACATACGTTGTAAAGTTAAGATACGTTATGATACGTTATGATACGTTATGATACGTTATGATGCGTTATGATGCGTTATGATGCGTTAAGATACGTTAAGATACGTTATGGTATGTTAAGATACCTTAAGATACGTTATGATACGGTTATGGTACGTTATGATACGTTATGATACGTTATGATACGTTAAGATACGTTATAATACGTTATAATACGTTAAGATACGTTATGATACCTTAAGATACGTTATGATAACTTAAGATACGTTAAGATACGTTCTGATACGTTATGGTACGTTATGATACGTTATGATGCGTTATGATACGTTATGATACGTTATGGTACGTTATGATACGTTATGATGCGTTATGATACGTTATGATACGTTAAGATACGTTAAGATACGTTATGATACCTTAAGATACCTTAAGATACGTTATGATACCTTAAGATACGTTAAGATACGTTAAGATACGTTATGATATGTTATGATACGTTAAGATACGTTATGATACCTTAAGATACGTTATGATACGTTAAGATACGTTATGATATGTTAAGATACGTTTTGATACGTTACGACGCATTATCTGTGGTGAGTGCGCCACTCTTACATTTCTAAATGTAACTCCCATGGTCCAGGGTTATGTTTTTGCTAAAATGTATAACAGTAAAGAATATCAATGGGCATTGGAGACGGATATTTGCAACGCCAAAGTGTGCCTTAGATATATATATGAATACTGGACTTCTCATAGCGATGGAATCCCTGCCGTGTGGGCAGGGATTAATATGCCAGGCCTTTGTAATGCGGAGCTTTAGATATTTTTATTGATGCAAAATAACAGAATGTATGCCTTTCATGCCCCGGTAACCTTATGTCTTTAGCCTCTGGCATGTCCTAGCATTCTGTTTAAAAAAATAAAACTCTTCTGCAGCCATATGACCTTTAAGAGCGAGAGGAGGAGATCAGATCATCTTCAGAGGCAGCGTGGCATTTAGTCGGCCTCTGATAACAGAGAGAGAGACTCTGTGCATACTGTATCAGCCAACAAAACATTCAAGTTTAATATTATATTCTGAGTATTATCCGTGGAACATTATAACCTATTGTGTGGAACATCTTCTAGAACATCATAATTGGAGATTGTCTTCATTTCTTTGACTTCTGTCGTGCTCCTTATTATCAGGCTCTGTAAGTGACTGAGTTTCCTGAAGAGCAGCTCTTGATTTACAAAGGATTTTTATTTTTTCCTTCCTCTAAAAATAGCAATTTGGCTGATTTGATTGGAGTTAATTGGAAGTGTACTTATTGAATTAGCCAGAGGTGTTAAAGTACAATCTGCTCAGTTCAGGCTGTACCTCGGGTTTGGAGTCATGGTTTATAGTACAGAAAATATAATAAAAGAAAAACCGTAAATAATTTATGAGTTCATTTTTTCATTGTAAATATTCAAATAGTGGCATTGGACAGAAGCCCCGAGATGCAAGGTAAAAATAATGTACGCAGTTTCTGTTGAAATCTAAGTTTAGGTGGTATTTTTGTATTGCTAAATATGAGAGTTAGAGTAGCTAATGTTTTATTTGTTCCGTTTGTGTTTCTACCGACACATGTTAGGTCCATTGAACAATATCGAAACACATTGCAAGTATTTTCTAACTGATTTTGTTCACTATATACATTAAAGCATGGAGACATGTCACAGTAGAGACACTACATACTGATACACACCTGAACATCAGCAGGAGAGGACTCTTTAAAGTAGAGACACTACATGCTGATATACACCTGAACATCAGCAGGAGAGGACTCTTTAAAGTAGAGACACTACATACTGATACACACCTGAACATCAGCAGGAGAGGACTCTTTAAAGTAGAGACACTACATACTGATATACACCTGAACATCAGCAGGAGAGGACTCTTTAAAGTAGAGACACTACATACTGATACACACCTGAACATCAGCAGGAGAGGACTCTTTAAAGTAGAGACACTACATGCTGATATACACCTGAACATCAGCAGGAGAGGACTCTTTAAAGTAGAGACACTACATACTGATATACACCTGAACATCAGCAGGAGAGGACTCTTTAAAGTAGAGACACTACGTACTGATACACACCTGAACATCAGCAGGAGAGGACTCTTTAAAGTAGAGACACTACATGCTGATATACACCTGAACATCAGCAGGAGAGGACTCTTTAAAGTAGAGACACTACATACTGATACACACCTGAACATCAGCAGGAGAGGACTCTTTAAAGTAGAGACACTACATACTGATATACACCTGAACATCAGCAGGAGAGGACTCTTTAAAGTAGAGACACTACACACTGATACAGTATACACCTGAACATCAGCAGAATGTCCTCTTTAATTAAGACCTAATTAGTGTTTGCTAACTCAGACAGTGATGGGTGCAAACTCCCCGTCATGTCTTGTGGTTCGCCAGTTGTCTTTTTCTACAAGCCATTATATAATCCAGCTACATATTTGTAGGACATTATAAAGAGCCAAGAATTAAAGCGTACTATGGTGGTGTTTACTGATGATATATTATCCTGATAGACGAGGTGATTTACATTTCAATCACTCACTGTGTGGGCAATTTGCTCGTAGAGCGGAGTGCATTGTGTGCTCAGTAAACAGCTAAAAAGGCCATTGTCAGGGGATAGCGTAATTAAATAAGCGTGTAATGTTTATGCGTATGAGCGGAGCGGGCTGTTTTGCTGCGTCGACTCCCGCTTCTCCCTTAAGGTCGCCAGGCTGCACTGAGATGGATCGTGCCGTCTCGAGTGCTTATGAGGTGAGGCGCACAATAAAGCAAATAATTCAGTTAGCGTAATGATAACGGCCTTCTTGCATACTGTAGACACTAATTCATTCCCACTGAAGAGGCAGGAGGCGGATCTGGCTGTGCAGCATTGTATTTACCCATCAGGCAGAGACAAGGAAGCGCCGCCATAACTACTCGCGGCTATCAAAACAACTTACAGATGCCCGGCGTCCTTCATGTTTATTGCTCCGAGATGACAAGGTCGGCTGTGAGAGTGAAGAAAAGTTGCCGTGTAGCGCCTGCAGTGGGAAACAAAACCAAAGGCTTGCCGTCTGAACATGCCCACTGAGCAGAAGACTTGGATTTTCGCCCGTCTGCTGTCCATCACGGAGACGGAGAGGCGGCCGCTGACAGGGGTGTGATTCAGACAGATGGATGACCAGACACGTGTTGTTTGTTGCCGAGAAGGTCGGACGGCAGTGTGAAACTTTACAGCCGGGTTTTTGAAATCGTAACTCAGGCCTCGTGTCTGCAGGCTGATTAGACATGTACGCAGCAAACTGTGCATTCGGGATTTAATACTGGGGGGAAACAAGAATAACAATCAGGGAAGTGTAATTACGGCACAGTGACTCAGCAATCAGTCTACTCTGAGATGAGTGGAGGTTTGAACGATGTCTTCGTCATCTCACACAAAGCAACACATTTCTTTGAGAAGCCATTATAGGTTGAGGCTTTTAATATCTTGCAAACAATGTCAGCTATCATTTTGGATCTTTTTTTTAATGAACTTTGATTTTATACAGAAATTGACGGCACAAAAAGGTGTTATAAAGTACATCCAAACATATAATACACAACAACATCAAAGACAACAACATAAACAGTTGGCTCGAATAAAACATTTGTAAATAAGTTAAGAAAAATAATAACGACTAAACACAAGTCATTTTCAATCCAATCCACTTTATTTCTATAGCACAGTTTAAAAACAGAGGGTTTGCCAAAGTGCTTCACAATGAACATAACATTATAATAAAATATAATATTACACGAATAGATACAAAAAGCACACATAAGAATAGAAACAAGGCACATAGAGGCCATGGACAGACAGTGAAAGCATACAGATATGTATGACTCAGCTCAGACTGACTGACTGGTAAGCGAGGGAAAATAGGTGGGTTTTTAGGCGGGACTTAAAAGCTTCAAGAGTGGGCGACAATTTAACACGAGGGGTGGGGCAGGTCGTTCAGAGCCTGGGGGCGACCAATGAGAACGCTCGGTCTCCCCTGGTCTTTTTCTTTGTTGTTGGGACTACAAGCAGCAGCTGATCAGCCGACCTCAAAGCCCTTGAGGGGGTGTACACCTGCAAGAGGTCGGAGATGTACTCTGGGGCCAGCCCATTAAGAGATTTAAAAACAAACAATAACATCTTAAAATGGACTCTAAAATGGACAGGAAGCCATATCATTTCAACACAGATATTCATCAAAATGACTAAGTACAACCAATGTAATGTTAATGTTTTGTGTAACTGTATGTTTAATGATCTAATTCAATTGAATATATACAAGAAAACCAACCTTTTTGTGAGTTGTCCGATGACATTGTCTTTGGCGAAATTCCGACAAACCTTTTGATAAATCAGTTAGAAAACGTATTAAAAAAATTCTTAACAATTTCAAAAAGTCATGTACAAGGGCTGATATAATAATACCATACCAGAAAATAAAAATAAATGTCATACAAGTAATAACCCTAACTCATTCATAAAGAAGAATGAGTGTATCTCTCTGTAGCGGAGGTGATCTCTGGGCCCATAGATCTCGGCCTCCGTGACGGGTAATATAGCGCTAAAACATTGCACAGGAAGCAGGGGAATATATTTAATGTATGTAACTAGTTTGTCTGTCCCTGTTTCCTTGCCCCATGTCTGCTGATTGTGTGCACCTGGTGCCCCGTGTTGTCTCCTCCCCCCTCACCTGTGTCCTGTTGGTTGATTAGGGTATGTGTGTGTGTGTGTGTAGGCTTATGTTTCCCTGTCTGTTAGGAGGCTGGTAGAGTGTGTGTGAGATCCTTGTGGCTGGTGACTGTTGTTATCTGTGTGTGATTATTCTAGCGTCCAGGACAGAAGTTTAAAAAGGAGACTAAATGGAGTCTCTGAGAAGGTTCAAATTGGTACTTTATTTAATGAAAAGCGTGGTAATGTCACAAACAGGATATTGTCTGAACAGAAATACAGCTGTGATCTCTGGCCCTCGTCAGCGGTGAAAAGAGGCCGCCCCCTCAGGTCGTGCTGTTTATATATATCCTCTGCTGGCTCCTCCCTGCAGGCCGTCTCTCCACATTTCAATGTCCGTTGTTACGCATATCAGAGGATAAAGACATTGTACATTCAATATATATCTAAACACGCCTTTTCTCCTCCTTATCTCTTTCATGACTTTTCATTTAACACATTCTAAACGCTGTAATCAATACTCCTAAAAATACAGGAAATACTTCACAGCAGTTTGGTTTCCGGTCGGTCCGAATGTTGTCACATGCTACCCACATCTGTAAACAATAACGTAATCAAATAAACTGTACCTTATCCAACAATAATAATATCTCGACGTCTGTAGTTGTAGTGTTGAAATCAGTAGGTTTCGCTGTGCAACATCATGTCATATCGCTGCTAAATTCACCTCTATATAAATGATATATTAGCCTCATGCTAACCGGAGATGAAGGATTTTCAGAATAAAAGCTTAACAACTGGTTGTGCACAAGAACTTCTGGTTTTTCAGTATAAAACAGCATTTAAACGGACGGTATGTTTAAGGTGCACGATGCCCTCAAAACATTGATTTTAATTTCTAACACTGTTCACACGGTGAAAAGCAAGATTGGGGCTGTTTCCCGTGCTCGAGTTCAATAAATGCCCACCGGGTTATAATTCTGGACGTTCTGCCTCCTTGCTTGGTCGGGCCGCTCAATTGTCAGCGTCACACTCTCAAACACTACATTGATATAGCATGTTCCCTTCGTGTGTGATGTACTGGTTGGACGGTTAAAAGCTGAAACAGATATCAGGACTCTTGTTTTGCTTTCAGTTCTTCTCTCTCTACATGGTAACACAGAACTCAATCCCTTACTCAGATGACAGATTGAATACAAAATTGCATTTTTGTCCAGAATAAAGGATCATGTCTCACACCAAGATGAGAACAGAGCTTTGATAATGCCAGCAACAGTCGGGGGAATGAGAACAATAGAAACTCGTCGGTTGCAAAGAATAGCACAGCAGAAACTGTCAAAGCACCCCGCTGATTGTCAAAACAACATTCTTACATTTTCTCTCCGCCTGCGCTGCAGTCAACACTGCCTTTTGTTTTGTGTGTGATAGTTATCAGGTATTTGGATGTACTACTTGTGGGTCCAAACCACGCCTGTCATTCCCCAATGCTTTGCCTTGTGTTTTGGTGTTGGGGTTAATTTACGATTCCATCAATATTATACCCAGGGTAGACCCAACCCTGCTGAAGAATGATTGATGAAATTGAAGAGAGGGTTGGGGGTAAAAAGGCAGCGGTGGTCCGATAGATGTAAAGGAAAAACACCTTGAATTTATTCTGTTGTTAACATCATGTCAAGTCGAATAAATCCAGACCCAGCAGAGGTGGTGTGGTGTGAAGCTCAATCGGAATAAAAAAATAATGTTCCTGTTTCTTGAACTGCTTTATTCTTTAACTTCAGCTCTACTGGGGCGGGACATGCTAATGTTGTTGTGTGTACTACTTAAACATATAGGGACTATTTATGTGAGCTGCACTGTGTATTCTGTGTGAAGAAAATGAGTGATGAATAAACAAATAGCTGATTATCGTGAAAAAGGATGCGGGGATGATGTGTATGCAGACCCTGAACTTAGCATCTCCCTGGTTCCCGCTGCAAAAAGCCAATGGGATTTTTCCTTTGGATTTTTGAATGAAATAAGCTATACGGCAACAAACGTTGATGATACTTTCACGTCTTGTTTAGCAGGGATATTCTCCACATATTAACAACACTTTTCGAGTTTTGAAGTAAAAAGTGAACGTTAAAGGAACTACAGCACGGTCACATGACTTCACGTCACCACCGCTAAGCTAAAGGAGGCTAATGTTGGGCTATAAAGGAACTACAGCACGGTCACATGACTTCACGTCACCACCGCTAAGCTAAAGGTGGCTAATGTTGGGCTATAAAGGAACTACAGCACGGTCACATGACTTCACGTCACCACCGCTAAGCTAAAGGTGGCTAATGTTGGGCTATAAAGGAACTACAGCACGGGTCACATGACTTCACGTCACCACTGCTAAGCTAAAGGTGGCTAATGTTGGGCTATAAAGGAACTACAGCACGGTCACATGACTTCACGTCACCACCGCTAAGCTAAAGGAGGCTAATGTTGGGCCTATAAAGTAACTACAGCACGGTCACATGACTTCACGTCACCACCGCTAAGCTAAAGGAGGCTAATGTTGGGCTATAAAGGAACTACAGCACGGTCACATGACTTCACGTCACCACCGCTAAGCTAAAGGAGGCTAATGTTGGGCTATAAAGGAACTACAGCACGGTCACATGACTTCACGTCACCCACCGCTAAGCTAAAGGCGGCTAATGTTGGGCTATAAAGGAACTACAGCACGGTCACATGACTTCACGTCACCACCGCTAAGCAGCTAAAGGTGGCTAATGTTGGGCTATAAAGTAACTACAGCACGGTCACATGACTTCACGTCACCACCGCTAAGCTAAAGGCGGCTAATGTTGGGCTATAAAGTAACTACAGCACGGTCACATGACTTCACGTCACCACCGCTAAGCAGCTAAAGGTGGCTAATGTTGGGCTATAAAGTAACTACAGCACGGTCACATGACTTCACGTCACCACCGCTAAGCTAAAGGCGGCTAATGTTGGGCTATAAAGTAACTACAGCACGGTCACATGACTTCACGTCACCATCGCTAAGCTAAAGGAGGCTAATGTTGGGCTATAAAGGAACTACAGCACGGTCACATGACTTCACGTCACCACCGCTAAGCTAAAGGCGGCTAATGTAGTCTGATTTTGACACTTAGATTCAACAGTTGGGGTATGTACTGACATATCTTATGTTGTACACCAACACAAATGTCTTCAGCTTGTGTTAAACACAGACCAGATGTCAGGGTTCAAACCAAAAACACATTCAGAATACCATTGGGTTAATGTTCGCCAACTAACCCAACGTCTGGGTTGCACAAAAAAAGATGTCATCACTGCACCATTCTAAGTATATGCAGAGGGAAGATGTGTAATTCATTACCTGTTCTGTTATGCCAGCATTTAATTTTCTTTCTATCTTTACTTTCAGACAAACCGGAGGTGAAGATCGTGGTAGAGTTTCCTCAGGGTCTGACGAGGGAAGGAGAGAACCTGGAACTCACGTGTCAGGCCAAAGGCAAACCCCAGTAAGAGACACACACACACACACACACACACCACACACACACACACACACACACACACACACTGTTACTAATTAAAATATGCCAAGGGTAGAGAAAACACATTTATTTATTCATTGAGATACCTTGACTTCATTTTAAGGTCTGCTTCTGTGTGTCCCGTTGCTGTGCTATGAATTGCTGTTGAGAAGAAACGTTTTCAGCAGCACGTTGAGAGTGAGTTCAAATGAGGATGTACACAAATACAACTCCAGCAATCAGGCATAACAAATATGAAGCAATTAACCTTTTACCACCAAGTTCTGTTGCAGAAAATATGGTAGAGCTAGGAAAAACACGAAATGAAAATAATCCCTAAATCGAGTTGATCCTTGTCTTTATGGTCACGTTGGTAAAAATTGAAAAAGATGAAAAATTGCGTTTTGAGAAAGTTCTGATTGACTTGACGTTGGGTCAACATCAATTTAAAGTGATGTTGAATGAGCAAAGACAAGTTGTTTTTTTAGGAATGTGAAAGGAAACTTTTGAAGTAAGGTTGTATTTGTATATTTCCTTTTAACTAGAAAAGGAAATACATATTTTTTAAATAGATAGATTGATAGCAATGGTTAGCTATCTAGTTAAAGCTAACTTTAGCTCGCTAGCTTATTTGGCAGATAGCTAATGGTTGCTACCGTGTTTGTAACATAGATGGATAGGTGGGTAGGTAGGTGGGTAGGTGGGTGGGTAGGTGGGTGGTTAGGTAGGTAGGTAGGTAGGTAGGTGGGCGGGCTTAGGTAGGTAGGTAGGTAGGTAGGTAGGTAGGTGGGCTTAGCTAGCTAGCTAGGTAGGTAGGTAGGTGGGCTTAGGTAGGTAGGTGGGCTTAGGTAGGTAGGTAGGTAGGTAGGTAGGTAGGTAGGTAGGTAGGTGGGCTTAGCTAGCTAGCTAGGTAGGTAGGTGGGTAGGTGGGCTTAGCTAGCTAGCTAGGTAGGTAGGTAGGTAGGTGGGCTTAGCTAGCTAGCTAGCTAGGTAGGTAGGTAGGTAGGTGGGCTTAGCTAGCTAGGTAGGTAGGTAGGTAGGTGGGCTTAGCTAGCTAGCTAGGTAGGTAGGTAGGTGGGCTTAGGTAGGTAGGTAGGTGGGCTTAGCTAGCTAGCTAGGTAGGTAGGTAGGTAGGTAGGTGGGCTTAGCTAGCTAGGTAGGTAGGTAGGTAGGTAGGTGGGCTTAGGTAGGTAGGTAGGTAGGTAGGTAGGTGGGCTTAGCTAGCTAGGTAGGTAGGTAGGTAGGTAGGTAGGTAGGTAGGTAGGTAGGTGGGCTTAAGTCTTAAGTAGGTAGGTAGGTAGGTAGGTGGGCGGGCTTAGGTAGGTAGGTAGGTAGGTAGGTAGGTAATATTTGATGGCTAATTTGATAGCTAACATTCACTAGATAGATAGATAGATAGATAGATAGATATGGCGGTTGCCTTCACACAAGTAAGTGTTACAAAGAACTCTGACTAAGGGCCCAGATCTTTTTAAATGGCCATTCCTCCAAGATACATTACATGTATTACATACATGGGCGACTGTGGCTGCGAGGGATTTTCAAAACTGGCCTGTAATTATGAACCACATCAGAATTACTGTGATATTTTCATCAGGTGTTTAATTAGCACTCCTTTAAATGCGGAGGACGGAGCAGAAAGGGACCGTAATGACAGTGAGCGGGTCCTAATGTCCCGCAGGAGGAACGTCAGAGGAACAGTGGACTGAAGAGGTTGAAGGCTTGAATAGGCAGGGTGTTATTTTTGAGTAATGAGTGCTAATTTCCTCACAGTATCCAGGGAGACTGTGAGAGAATAAGAGAGTATGTTGATTGAGTGGGTGCTCGATTTGAACAAATGAAGTCAAAGTAGAAAAATTAAAAAGGAACATTATCAAAGTTAATCTCTCCCACTGACAAAAATGAACTTCCAATGGCCTCAGTATCATTTTGAAACGTATGTCTTAATAGAAAAAGGACCATGTATGAAAACCATATTATTAATAATTTCCATCTGCTGTTCCAGTGGAGGTCGACACATAATACTCGACAAACCCTAAATACATTACATATTCTCTATCACACACGTATTATTACAATTCACTCAAGAAAGCCTCAAATTAAGCTCAACTTAAGGCAGATTTTAAGGTTGTGCCCTTTTCTGTTTTCCCCTTTGCATCAAACGGCCATTTGACCCTCATTAGGCCATTATTCCACATGTATCATCTGAAACCTGAATGTTGTTTTGTTTGGATGACGGCTGTTTGTGATATGAGATGTAATGGGGTGCAAATGATACCATTAGAGCACTCGAGTGTGAGAAAAACAGAACAAGAGCTTCAGGAAGGAGAGCTGACGAACTGTCCAAACATCAGCACGGTCGGTATCCATCGTATTCGATTGTTGACAAGACAGCTCAAATTTGAACAGGACAATACAATCATCAGATGAGACTGGAGTTATGAATATACATTATACAACAGTGATTTGAGGTACTTGGGGATGTGGCTTTTCAACAGGTGTGTAGTGTGTATACAACGTTCCTAGACCACTAGTCCATGTCCACAAAGCGCATTTTTGTGAGTTTCAATTGGTGCTATTAATTGAAATGATTTCTGACAACTATGTAATCTGTCATGTCAACATATACAGTTTTCTTACCCCTAGATGCACGAGTGACTGGACCCTACACTCTTCCATAAGTGGGTCAAAAAGGACCCGTATTACAGTAATATGTGTGTTTATGCCTTTTTTGTCATTTTGGTTAAGAAAAATCACTTATCACTATTTTGCTTAAAGGGGGGGTAGGTAAGTTTCAGAAACCGGCTCGAGATACACTTTTTGTTATATTCCATGGAATGCTCTTAACATCCCGATAGCAATGAATATCTGAAGTGCTTTGACAACAAATCCATAAAAAAATATCATCTGTAGAAGCCGTAATACTGTAAAAAGTGCAACGATGGCCTACCTGCCTGTCAGCCTTCCATCGGGGCACAGACTGATCTCGTGCCCTCGTTGGTCATGTGTGTGTTGGGGGAGGGGCTCTGTGAGGAAGTGGCAGATTTTCTCCGGTTGTGTATTTTCAAATTCTAGCGATCTCGAGCCGGTTTCTCAAACTTACCTACCCCACCTTTAACACTAGAAATATTTAATATTGAATTTTTCACTATTTAGAATTTCCGAATTTTGTTTTACATTTTGAAAAAACAATGAAATTCCATAGGAAATGCATGCGGGTCATTTTTGACCCACTTATGGAAGCTCGCGGTAGCAATACAAGAACTACAATTTCTTAAAATTTGAAAAATTTAAAATAGCACGATATCCAAAACATGTTTTTTGAGGAATAGCTGGAATATGAAATGATAAAAAAATGTAATTACAAAGATACTCTAATTAAACCACCTCACCGGGTCAAAAAGCACCCATGCATCTAAGGGTTAAACCTAAAAAGGTGTTGAAGTTGATCTCCCAGTGTGTTTCATGTGGTGATAACTTATTTCATTCAAGGCAGTGTTTATTTGCGTTTTACCCTTAACTTCTTGACAAAAGTTAAGGGTACAATGTTGAAGGTAAAAAAGGAAATGCTTTTATTTTGAAGTGCAAGTATGTGTTCTGCTTTTGCCCCTTCCTGTTATGATATGCAAATGAATACGAGTATGTTCTTGTTAATCAAAAGTAAACACTTTCAGTTAGGACAAGATTCGCTTGGTTCTTCATTCGAAGCTTCTTATACACAACACATGTGGTGATAAAAGACTTCCTTAATTAAATAAGCTAAGTTCATGTTCTTTAGCATTTTACTTAGGTTTCAACAAAGTAAAAGGAAAAGCGGTCTCTTTGGCCGAGGAAATAGAAAGTGGTTCAACGCTCTGATGGGAAATCAAATGATTAGAAATCAAATGATTAGAGTGTAGGAGGAAATCAATATTGCACTCGCAATGGATTTAAATGGCGACTTTCATTGAGTGGAAATAAAAACCCTTAATTCATTTCAAACTTCTACTTTATCCTTGTTAGCAAGAGTAGTTTCAAAGAACAGACCCAAATCGAACCTGTAAACCAAGCCATATCGCAGAATAAACATGTTTTTCTGGAGCAAGGTGAACACATGAATGGACGGAGCATTTTCGATGTAATAACTTGTGGACCTTGAATCTGTTCTGCCTTGGGATCCATTGTAACTTTTGTGAAAACAAGTTGAACAAAAAGCTGCTGTCCTTTGCGAAAGAGCTTTTCAAAACCACATTCCTAGCTGTGAGAAACTCATATCTTGGTTAGGTCATATATTAAGAACGTTAGCGGTGTTATTAAATGCTTGGATGTTGTTATTGAAACGGTTTGCTTTCATAATGCATGTTGCCGCTTATGCTTTTGTCTTTTATGTGCTACACAAATCTCTTTTACTGTCTGCTCACTGCATATGTATCTTTACAGCAGACAGCATGTCGTAGTCTTAACATTATGTATTTGTACATTCTGTGTCATGCAAATGGCCGGATTCAAGGGTTGTAAATGAAAGGGTCGGTCCCAGTACTCAGCTCAGCAGCTGCAGGTGAATTAAGGGAAAGAAAACAGGACCATTGCATGAATGTGGGTTTTTCCTGACCCAGATTTCACACCGGGTTGCAGTCGAACTGACACCAATAAAATCTCAATCACCATTCAACATGTTTTAAGCAACATTGCACAACTCTAACAACTTGAAATGTTGACTTTATTTAATAGTTCTCCAGTCAGCATAACATGTCTGCGTGTTGGCTTCATACTGTACACCAGGGCTGTCAAACTCAATTTCATCGCGGGCCACATCAGCATTATGGTTGCACTCAAAGGGCCGGTTGTGACTTTAAGACTTTATAAATATACATATATAATATATTTAATATATATAAAATGATGTATTATTTATAATACATAACTTCCTCTGCATTGGATTATTACCGGATAGTGTAATAACTTCATAATTAACTACGTCTGAAAGCAGAAGTCCAGGGCAAATAATTGCAAGTCTCTTCAGTGCGCATGTCACAAAACAAGATGCATTGTGGGACATGTAGTTTATGGGCAACATGCTCCTGTAAAGTGGCGTGTAACCGTATAATAAACTTATTATATTCTTTGTATGCTCTTGCGGGCCACATTGAATTAAGTCGCGGGCCGGATTTGGCCCCCGGGCCTTGAGTTTCACACCCCTACTGTACATGGTTGAAAGCACTTTGGCAATTTACAAATACATTGTAAATTGCTGAACAAGCTCCATAACTCAAATGCATTTCCAGGTAACGATAGCTTTGTTTCCTCTAACGGCAGAATGTTGTTTCCCGTTAGAAGGTGCGGCTGCGAGGTATTCTGTCCTTTTCTCTCAGGCATCATCAGCTCAAGGACATAATAAAGGAAGCATTGAACCATCCAATGGTATCCAAACTAGAACATCCAAACAGTTCTTATCATAGCTGAAACTTTGGGACAACCACTGTTGGGGAAATATTTTTCCAAGGCCCAACTGTCCTGACTGAGCACACGCACCTGCTGTAACCTGGCTGCTGTGCTCTCAGGGTTCTGTCTCCCTGCTCCTGCCTGTTGGCGTCAGCTGATAGATGTGTTATGGTTCTATCTTGTTATGCAGCAGGTTGATTATTCTCTCTGAACTAGCTAAACACTTGGGTCTGGGGTAGCGTTCTTCAGAATTGACGTGGCAACTCTACCGTGAAGTCAGAACCTCTGACTCTTGGACTTGTCTTGTGAATTCTCCGGCCGACGCTCCAAATAAACCCATCAGTGTTTGACATCAAAGCTCTCCCCGTGTCTCCTTTGCGTGGGTGACTCCTCCTGCATTGCTACACAGAAGTTTCCCCCACAACCACTACCCAACTCAGAAATACATTCTCAACCCTAATTCAAAGTTACGATCCGTCAAACGTCTGAGTCTCAAACTCTTTATCATCCTCTGAAGGGTAGAAGTACAAGCTCCACAGTGTTCATACTTGGCTTAGCGACAAGCTCACAACCCATATTCATTTTATTCAAAAATACAATCAATACAGTGAGCCTGGAACTGGAAGTAATTTTCATTAGAGCAGCTGAGGGCTGTGCAGTCATTACCAGCCGATAGCACCAGGGGCCCGGCTGCCGGCGGCCATTTGTATTCCAGACGCCCTTCTCCTCTCACCACTTTCCTCTATCTGTGTCATCCCCGGCTTCCTTCCCCTTCTCAAAACATCCAATCGTCCTATTTTTTCCCAGGTCATGTCTCTCACTCCATTTGATTTCCATACGTATGGTTTATTTACATTTCATCTCATGTGGACAGCACTTGTTATAGACACGGCACGCTCGTTCAGGTTCTCTACAACAGCCATTCAACGCACTTGTGCTTTGTTTGTTTGTTGGCTTCCATTTCATATTTTCTTTTTACTGGATAGTACACCGTTGTTCCCCTATCCTATTGTCTTTCTCCCTCCACACCAATGGAGGGAAACAAGTTAAAAAAGCACAGCAACGAGAGACCGTCAGCTCTCGCTCAGGGGAAATAACAGTAGCTGGCGGCGGCCATTGAAAGTTGCAGCAGCAAAATGGAGCTGTTTTGTCTCCTTTCTTTTTCCTCTTACCCTCTGTGGCTCTGAGCTCATTGTCAAACAAATCTGTCACCCCGCTATAAACCTCAGTCGAGGTATAAAGAGAACAAATACAGACGCTTGGTAGGAGCCCACCTACACAGCAGCAGTTATAGGTGTACGTGGCAAGGATGCAAAGCTGCTCCAAACGTATTGTTGCTTTTAAGTGTACACTGAGGGAGGAATGTTATTATAATATGTATTGGTTTTTTAATGTCTTAACTCTCTTTGATAAGCCTTTTTTCAAGCAAATTGAGGTAAAGCTGTTTACCTTAAGGACAGATGAGTGTTGTATGTGAACAGATATGTACTATATGATGGGAATATGGCTATAGGGCATTGCAAGGATTTTATGATGCAGTACTGATAGAGAGATAACTCTTCTTGGTAAAGCCAATATCCCCATATCTGAGTAAAACACCATTGCCAGAAGCAAATGCACTTACTGGGCAATCATGACTTTGTTGAAAGGGTAAGATAAATGTGCACTTTTCTTATATAAAGTTAAATATTGATATAGAAGTAAACAAAGAAGCAAAAGGTGATGGCTGTATGTGAGACAGATGGAGCGTGGGTGGGGCCAGAGAGAGCTTTGAGAGGCCGAACAACAGATGGCAGAGTTCACCTGCAAGAGAAAACAATAAACAAAGAGTAGGAGGACGAGGGCATTGTTTTTCGTTCCCTCAAAATAACTTTAAAGCAAGATACAAAACAACAACTGGTGATTATGATCAATAACATCTACAGTATACACTTATGAAAGGAAGTTGTCAACCTCGTCTGAAATAAAATCTCTATTTGTCCATGAAAAGGTTTAAGGCGATATAATGGGATGTAAAAAAGGAAGGTTGGTTGGTTTGATGAGTGGTTGGTTGGTTGGTTGGTTGGTTGGTTGGTTGGTTGGTTTGATGAGTGGTTGGTTGGTTGGTTGGTTGGTTGGTTGGTTGGTTGGTTGGTTGGTTGGTTGGTTGGTTGGTTGGTTGGTTGGTTGGTTGGTTGATTGTGGTTGGTTGGTTGGTTGGTTGGTTGGTTTGATGTTGGTTGGTTGGTTGGTTGGTTGGTTGGTTGGTTGGTTGGTTGGTTGGTTGGTTGGTTGGTTGGTTTGATGAGTGGTTGGTTGGTTGGTTGTTGGTTGGTTGGTTGGTTGGTTGGTTGGTTGGTTGGTTGGTTGGTTGGTTGGTTTGATGTTGGTTTGATGTTGTTGGTTGGTTGGTTGGTTGGTTGGTTGGTTGGTTGGTTGGTTGGTTGGTTGGTTGGTTGGTTGGTTGGTTGGTTGGTGGTTGGTTTGATGTTGGTTGGTTGGTTAGTTGGTTGGTTGCCATGATTGTTAGAATAAGTTCATTTGAATGCCTTATACATTTGGTCATTACATTACATGAACTTTGTTGAAAAGTTAGACCATTCATTGGGAAAGTTGTCAATCTTATCGCAACTATTGGCCAAAATGCCACAACTTGTTTGTATTTTTGTATTTGGGATTGTAGGAAACGGTATTTTGATCTCTCTGTCTGTACACACAAACTGAAAGATTGACAATAAAGTTGACTTTGACTTGACTTTGAACCTTTATTTCAAATAGTCATAGAACCTCTGGTTACAGGTGCGAACCAAATGACTGGGAAAAGTTACAAATATCTGAATGTTGCAAGGCTATCGAAATGTAGGTTAGCAGAAATGATGTGCAAAGTGCATGATGGACGTTTTTTGTTGTTGACAGGAATGAAAAGCAAGTGATGCTCATTGATCTAGGAGGTGACAGGAACATTATCTTGGAGGATAAATCCTTTTGATTCTGATCAATGTAGTCTTTTCTTCATTTCCCCCTTATGATACAATTTCTTTGAACCAAAAGATCCTGCATGATATAATGAGACAAATGTCAAAAGAGGTCCATGTCTCCCAGAGGAAGAAAGCTCTCAGATGTGGTAATGCCCTCTGGAGTTCTGTGCCCTGCAGAGGTCAGATTTGACATTTTTAGCCCCCATTAATGCTAGGCGTCTAACAATAGCAAAAGTGATCCAAATGTTTTTAACTTTTTCAATTTTCCTTCTTTTGGGCGTAATGAACTTTGCAGCCCTCAGGCCAGTTCTTTAAACTTTTAATTTGGTTTCTTAATGGATCGCATAACCTTTCACTCCCAGTTTGAATGTTTGTCTTGGGAACTAACGGGTTGCTCTGGTTTTCGTTCCCAGGCCTCAGCGGGTGAACTGGGTGAAGGTGGATGACGACGTGCCGTCCCACGCAGTCATCACCGGAGGCGATCTTTACATCGAAAACCTAAACAAGACCTACAACGGCACCTACCGCTGCGTGGCCTCCAACACGGTGGGGGAGTCCTTCGACGACTACATCCTCTACGTATATGGTAAGCACGTCTAACCCTAACCCTAACCCTCCATCACTCTCCCTTTCTGCTTTTTTCTGAGAGATTGGTCCATTAAAGGTCACCTATTGTGCAAAATCCACTTCCTCATGTCTCTTCTACATCAACATGTGTCCCCTCTTCTTCATGTCTCTTCTACATCAACACGTGTCCCCTCTTCTTCATGTCTCTTCTACATCAACACGTGTCCCCTCTTCTTCATGTCTCTTCTACATCAACATGTGTCCCCTCTTCTTCATGTCTCTTCTACATCAACATGTGTCCCCTCTTCTTCATGTCTCTTCTACATCAACACGTGTCCCCTCTTCTTCATGTCTCTTCTACATCAACATGTGTCCCCTCTTCTTCATGTCTCTTCTACATCAACATGTGTCCCCTCTTCTTCATGTCTCTTCTACATCAACATGTGTCCCCTCTTCTTCATGTCTCTTCTACATCAACATGTGTCCCCTCTTCTTCATGTCTCTTCTACATCAACATGTGTCCCCTCTTCTTCATGTCTCTTCTACATCAACATGTGTCCCCTCTTCTTCATGTCTCTTCTACATCAACATGTGTCCCCTCTTCTTCATGTCTCTTCTACATCAACATGTGTCCCCTCTTCTTCATGTCTCTTCTACATCAACACGTGTCCCCTCTTCTTCATGTCTCTTCTACATCAACATGTGTCCCCTCTTCTTCATGTCTCTTCTACATCAACATGTGTCCCCTCTTCTTCATGTCTCTTCTACATCAACATGTGTCCCCTCTTCTTCATGTCTCTTCTACATCAACATGTGTCCCCTCTTCTTCATGTCTCTTCTACATCAACATGTGTCCCCTCTTCTTCATGTCTCTTCTACATCAACATGTGTCCCCTCTGTGGAAAGAGACTCTGAAAGCTTCAGGAACAAAGATTTTCTCTCTTTTTGATCCATTTCTATAAAAACCTGTCTGAAAATGAGCTGATCAGATTTTGGCCACTTCATGATGTCATAACGATATGTTGTCGTGTGTAGCCATTAGCCAATCAGCAACCAAGGTAACTTTGAGTTCTTTGTAACCAGATGTCTCTCAGAGGGGCGTGGGGAGGGGCTCCTTATTTTCATCTAAAGTAACAGACAGAGAATCAGCACTTTGGAAACAGGGCTGAAACAGAGGGGATTATGGGTAATGCTGCACTTATCAGTTTGGTGTTTCAGCCAATCAGAGACAGGCTCTGGATATATCTGAGACTTGTGATATATTGATGAGAGACAGTATGATAGGGGACCTTTAACATTAACACCAGAATCATTCATACTGACTGATGGGCGGCTGGTTGGATGTGTTATTCCTTAGATCCTGCAGTCAACATGTCGATGTGTCCTTGGGCAAGATATTTAACCCCAAATGGCATGACCAGAGTGTGAATGTAAGTCTCTCTGAGCACCTCTGAATGGGTGTGAATGCTGACTTGTAAATGTAATTGAGTGGTCGATAAGACTGGAAAAGTGTATTTACGATGAAGATCTTTCAAAGATGTATGATTCCTTAGCACCGGTGCTCCTTGCTTGCAGCTGTAGAATACTCAAGGCTAAGCATATTGCAATATACTGACGTTGTAATAGGTGCTGTGTTGTACTACAGGTGCTATATACTTTTAATCCTCCCCTATTTCCGACTGCACTCTTAAGCTTTGATGTAACCCTAACCCTAACCACTGCACATGGATTCAGAGAAACGCATTAAGACGCCAGCAGTAGGAAAGAACATGCAGCAGACTGTTTTTGCCTCTGATAAGCGTGCACACTCGCAATTACTCCATGTGGATTACATTTGATCTCCTCACCAGCGCCTGTAGCAACGCGCCCACGCCACAGCAGCTCCTTGAGATGTTTTTTAACACGGAGCTATTTTCACTTCCAAAGAGGAGGTCATGTCCTCGGTGTTGTTTGTGTCTCTGTGTATTGTTAGGTTAATGACCTGAGGAGGAGTTAACATTCTGCATTTGCTTATGCTTTGTTCATCGGGGATTTTGAAGACTGGCCGTGACTTTTAGGGGATTTGATTTGAATGTTGGTAAAGGGACTTCGAGTATATCACAGCCGTGTGCAGAGAGCATGCAGACGGTCAGGTATAAGATCAACAGGAAGTATGTTTAAAGTCAGTTTGATAAAATGGACTTATTTCAGATAGTTTGAAGATATCACTTGTTGTTTGTGTTGACAAGTAAACAAAATCCAGTGGGGGACTAACATTTCAAAAAATCCCTGCTACAGTAGCAACCCTATTTTTTTTTGTCATTGGAACCAAAATGTGAAATAAGTTGCCAATAAGAGTGAAAATGTATTTTCCAGGAACTCAACCCTAAATCCACAATTATTTGTATTTATTTTCAAATACTAGAGAACACAATTAATTCAATTTAAGTCGAACGTTAAAACCTTATTTGCACACATTCACCATGTGCATGATATATAATATTAGAATGAATACAAATAGGCATGATAATCAAATAAATACATCCAACAACTCACAACAGATTGAGACAATACCAATCAAAGGGTGTTTTGCTGGATTTATGGGTACAAAAATGTCATAACTTGCTGATGTCAAGTCAATCTTGTTTAGCTTGAATTAAAAACCACACATTTTCCACAAAGGGCCAACTGTACATCACGACGACCCTCTTTAGGCCCTCAATGTCGAGAGGAAAAACCATTAGCAACCAGTTTTGTTCGTGCTAAACATAGCCGTCGATCAATAAGTGCGCTGTGTATGACCAGCCTCCCTCCAACCCGAGGTAATCCTTCAATGCCTCCACCTACTTCTATCAGATTTACTCGTATTTTCCACTTCCTGTTGTTGCATCCCCGTCTTTATCTATATTTTCTCCCATCCTCACAAACATTATCTTAGCTTGCTTTTATTCTGTTGACACCACTGACACCTCCTCCCTGAGCAGGGCATTAAACTCTAATGTGCTCATTTCCCCCGGCCTGAAATTACTTCCCTATCACGTCTGGTTCACCCTGAGACCGCAGAGAAATTATTTGGCTGCTATTGTCAGAGGGAATTAGCAAAGAGAAAAGGCTCATTTTTGTATAAAGAGAGTCTGAAAGCCTGACGGACACCAGCTGAATGGATGTTATTTACAGCAGAGAGAGGCGCTGTGCTAATGATGAGTGCAATAAAACAACAGCGTTACCGTTAGGAACCGTTAGAAAGCAGGAAACAGCTCAGTGCCACCTGCTTTATTACAGCTGCTCTATTACGGCTGCTCCATAACAGTGATGGAGGGAGAGTTAACATGGTTCACTCGAAAAAAGTACCATTTCCAAACAACAAAATCTGCACTATAAAGTGTTTTGCTGCAATTACCAAACAGATCGTTCTAGCCACGCCTCATATCCCTCTGTTTCACTTCCTGTTTCAAAAGTGCTGATTCGGGTATAAAGCTTTTTTTTTAAATGTTGATAACAAATTAATAAAGAGGAGGGTCTGAGCTCACGCGGGACCCGGCAGCTACCGTCTAAACTAAATGCTGCCGTGATGAAACGCCATATCATGGATTATCAAGGATTGAAACAGTCCGGAGCTCAAAGGCTTTCTCTCTTGCCGGTTACACCACAAGGTGAGTTCCTTTCTACTTCCTGCTTCTTCACACACATGCTCTCCAGCACAGGTTAGCTCTGAGTGTTAGCGACGCTAACGTAAACACCGACCATATTACGTCCAAAACAGTCGGGCATTGTTTCTGATTGGCAACGTTTCTGGATCAGCTCCGTTGTTCCCCGTTTTTAAAGATTTGGGTACGGAGGAAAAGAGAGAGGGTTTTATTTTCTGACGCTGCGTGATGTACACATGTTGATGTATAACAGACATCAAAAAGTGCATTTTGCATGATAGGTCCCCTTTAAGTACATTTCAAATATAAATAAGGAGGAAAATAGTAGAAAAATATGAAATAATTATTTTCTTTCAAAAGTTTGGGCATTTTTTTTAATTGTTGATTTAAAATTAAGATGATTCAGATATTTCTTTTATTTGCTTATTATTTTTTTTAATAATTAAGACATCATTCCTAGTAGGTAAACAACTTAATAAACATTGTTCTGAAGTGTTTCAATGTTTTGAAAGTGAAGGATTTAGTATGAGTATGAAAATTGAAAGTGAGATTTAAGCTAGGGGAATGATAAGCTGTGTGTGTGTGGGTGTGTGTGTGTGTGTGTGTGTGTGTGTGTTTAAGTGTGTGTTCATATGCAAATGAACCCCAATGTTGCTCTCGTTTGTGCGAGCCATTATCCACAACTTTGCATGTGCAAGTGTGAATTTTGAAGGTAATTGTAGCGGCTTTTTGTGAGCCTTTCTCCTCGGGCCTAAACAACAAAATCCCACGGCGAGGGCTGCAAGTCGCCCATCTCTCTCCCATCTCTCTCCCTCCCACACATCCCCCCACAGGGAGAGAAACACAAAGATAAACACGGTAATGCAACACGTGGGTAACTAAAAGCCTTGCACAAAACACACACACACACACACACACACACACACACACACACACACACACAGCCATTAAAAGCACAGAAGGCCTCCGTCCTTTTACAGAAAGTCTTTTGATGACTTTGATGTGTCCATGACTCCCACAACACTAATGCTGACTGTAATTCAGCCGACCTCCGCCTCGCTAATGGGAAGAAGGGATGTTGTGGCTGAGCTGTCAGGAGCTCATACGCACATTATTTACCACACACACACACACACACACACACACACACACACACACACACATGCCACCTCCTGCTTCCCCATGCCCACCTCTGAATATGTACCCAAACAGAAGCAGGTAGGATATGTAGACCAGAGTAAGAAGACATATTACTTAAGTAAAATTAGTCATACTAAAGTAAATGATAAGAAAAACTATCTTTTAAGTAAAAGTGATGCATTCAAACTTTAGTAAAAGCACTAAACCCAATCACCTGAAACTGCACATGGCTTTGCTAAGTGCTAAATTCCAGAATCATGTGTTCATCACAGCTGGTAAAGGTGGAGCTAATTTAAATTACTTTAATACTCCTGCCAATTATATTAACCTATAATAATATGCTGATGATGATTTTATTTTTGTAAGCTGTCAGATAAATAAATGTAATGGTGTAAGGCTAAAAAGTTAAAACAAATAGGCTTCCATAATGTTGTTAAGTACAAGCATAAAGTATTTTAAAGTACAAGTACCTTAAGGTTGTACTTTAAGTACAATGTATGTCATTACATTCCATCACTGCCTCTAAAAAGTACAATATTGGCTTCCAAGTTAAAATACTCCCAAGTCGGTAGTACAACATGTTACTTAATTACAGAAGTATTATTAGCAAAACAACATTAAAGTATAAGTACTCATATGTGTTGTATTATTCCAAAATATAATAATATTGTGTCCACGGCTGACGTGATATATTAACCGGACTGCTTTCTGCGGATTGATCCTCCTTAGCAACGGTCTGTTCTCCTTAGCAACGGTCTGTTTTCGAAAAATAACAGAAT